>JAMJFZ010001100.1:34190000-34752500 GCA_026225945.1 Cricetomys ansorgei
CCTTCCTAATAAGCACTGGGCTCTGGACCAGGTGCTAGGATGCAGGTAATGAGCAAACAATGAGGCTCTCTGCCTGTGGTGACTTGCGGTGGAGGGGCAGGTGGCAGATGCAGAGAACAGTGACAAGCGACAGTACCCTCTGACTCCTTTAGGCAGAGAGGGCGTGGCTCCCTCCTCTGCAGAACAGCACCGAACACTCAGAGCAATGCTCAGGCGTGTGGCTCCGTGTCCAGCCACCGGGGATCAGACCTGTGAACCACTGCTCGCAATGGAAGGTCATGGGTGAGGTATGCAGTCGTTAGGAGGGTTCCGAACCTCTCGGGCTGCGCCACCTTAACTGGCTATCTTGTAAGTGCTCTGACCCGTGTCAGCACCAGTGGTCGTGGTGATTTGACATGGTTCAAGCTGAGTAAAAGTGAGGGGACAAGTCATAACACCCCTCATAGGATTGCAGGAGATACTAAATAAATCAACACTGGAAACATCACATGTAAAAAGTGTGAAGGGCCCGGTGAGAGGCCTGAGTGGGTAGAGGAGCCTGCTGCCAAGCCGGAGAATTTGATCCTTGGGCTACATATGGAGAAAGAAGAGAACTGACTCCTGTGAGGTGACCTCTGACCCCCACGTACAATCACCCACACACAATAAATAAATGTAGTAAAAAGTGCCTTGGGCACCCCACACATGTACCTGACCACGCAACAGTTACAATGATTTGTTTCACATCGTCACTATCCCTTCGCAGACTCGAGGTCTTGGTTGCAAAACTTTCCTCCCAGTCACACCAGAGTTTATCTTACTCTAACGGCAACATCCAGGACAGCAGAGGGCTCTGAGTGTGAAGGCATGTCTGTTACTGAGTCTGTGGGGCAGATCTGGAAGGAGCTTCAAGGCACGGCACAGCCACCAGAGGGTCACAGGAGGATTCGTACAAAGGTGGGCCATCAGACCAGCAAGATCCAAATGCTTAGGAAAGAGCAAAGGTCGCTTTTAAACTGTGGAGGGGAGCCTTGCAGAAATCAAAAGGGGAGTGTGGGTGAGTAGCGACTCAGCTGGCCACGCAATCACCTGGCATGTGAGAAGATGTATCTCTGGGCCAATGCAGACCTTTGAAAGTTTCTAGGAGATAGTAATTGGACTTTAGTCTCCAATTATCAAAAACCAGGAGTCTTGGTCAGTGCATAGCCTATATAACCATCTAGAACATTCCTGGCATGGCTCTGGCTCCGTAAAAGGCAGCAGAGGCCCCCATTTCTAGAAAGGGCAAGGCAACCTGCTTCTCTCCGTAGAGTACCACAATAAGCAAATGTTCTCGTCACCCCTGTAAGCGGCTGCCCTTATCTACCTGTCTGCTCCACACCCCAAACTTACAGAGCAACAACACAGGGGTTGGACTTGTCCCTGGGCAGGTTGGCCCTGTCTGGATCACATTCCTTGCCTAGGGTCAGATCTATGCCTACCACTTGCCAGACAAGGGGCTTGGTGAGTAAAGTAACCCCACATATGCACACATACACACATGCACACACATACACACACACATAGAGACACACATACACATACAAACACACACATACATACATACACACCACACACACACACACGCACACACATACATACATATACCACACACACATACACATACATACACACATGCACACACACATACATACATATACCACACACACACATACATACACACACATACATACACACACACATGCACACACATACATACATATACCATACACACATACACACACAGACACACACACACATACACACACACACATACATACACACACATACCCACACACATGCACACACATACACACACACATAGAGACACACATACACATACACACACATACATACACACATGCACACACACACATACATACATACACACCACACACACACACACACACCATAGCACCACTATGCCCACGCTCACACATGGATACACACACAAAGATACACATACATCACCCAAAGTTGTGAAAATTAAATTAGGTTTAGCACGGGAAACTAGCTTTTACAATCTCCTTTGAAGACCCTGGGACACCTGGAGAAGTCTTTCAGGAAGTGCGGCAGGATGCTGTGACCCTTAGACAAAGTCAATGTTAACCAGCCCACCCTCACCCCCAGAGCTCCTTCTTCACGCTGCCATCCCCCTTCCGTCACTACAGCAACTCACTTGAACCCCACCCCTCAATTCTGGGGGGAAATCAAAACATGCTTTTGAATCCCTCCCCGACTCTGGAGTCAGGCAAGGTTAGCTATTAGCCTGTGGGTGTGATGAACAGGGCGAGAAGACTGGGCTGGTCCCCTTACACCACTGTGCTTTCTGAATCCCAGCAAGAGCCCAGCGAGGACAGGCCTGATGCACAGTCCCTGTTCTGCAGCCTCTTCATTAGCCCTCAGCAGAACCATGCAGTGACGCCCAGGGAAAAGAAAAACTGCTCCTTTTTCTAATCATTCGCAGCTCCTCCTCGGAGCAGAGTCAAGGCAGGAGTGTGAGCAAGAAAATCTGGGCTGGAGGGGACAGTGGGGGTGAGCTGGGGCTTGTGCTTTTAAAGATAACCTTCATAAGGTTGTCTTGAAAATCTATCTCTAGTTGGAACAATTTTTGTTTGTGGAGCAGGTGTGTGTGTGTGTGTGTGTGTGTGTGTGTGTGTGTGTGTGTGTGTACGTCAGACAATAAACCTGGCGTTGATTCTCAGGTGTTCCTCCCTGGTGGGCAAGCCTAGCTTGCCAGTGAGCCCCAGACTTCGCCTCTCCCCTTCTCTCATCCTGCCATTGCTGGGGTCGTTAGTGCACATCACTGCTACAGCCTTCTCGCATGGGTTCTTGGGATGCACCGAGGATTCTCATAGCAGAATGGCAGGTGCTGTACTAACTAAGCCATTGCCCTAGCTCTAGGTGAAGAAGTCTTTCATGCTGTATTGAGGTGGAAATGAAGAGTTATACATGAAATTATGAGACTACCTGAAAGTACTGGCAAGCCAGGCTGGAGCATCCTAGAGCTGGGGACAGAAGAGGCAACTGGTATTCATACCAGGGCGGCAACACTTTGGACAACAAATTTCAGTATGGGCCCTCCTTTGTCCCTTTCTGCTGTGGTAATCTTGGTGCATAGCAATGAGACCCCAAATTCACCACATACTTAATATGAGACTTCATGGAATCCACAGGAAGTTAAACAACGATGCCCACCCTGGTACAAGAGTCCTGTTCACAGGCGAGGAAGGACCCATAGACACATGGGTTTGGGAAGTGAACAGTACTGTGGTTTCTCATGAGAAAAGTCATCTCTTCCTTCCTCTGGTTTGGTAAAGGCCTTTTGAGTGGCTCGTGGTGAACTTCCGGATCGAGCTGTCTTCCTATCTGGATACTTCTATGTAATCTCTCAGCTATACTAACTAGGTGAGCAGGTGTCTCAGTTCGTTTTCTATTGCTCTGATAAGATACCATGGCAAGGCACCTTGTAAAACAAAGAGTTTATTGGGAGCTTACAGTTCCAAAGGATGAGTCCAGTAACCATCATGACAGGGGAGCATGGTCACAGGCAGGCAGGCATAGTGTCGGATCAGTAGCTGAGAGCTTATATCTTGATCCCCAAGCGCAAAGCTGAGAAAGCTAACTGAAAATAGTGTAGACTTTTGAAACCTCAAAGCTCACCCCCAGAGATGTACCTCCAACGAGGCCACACCTCCTAATCCTTCTAAACAGTTCCACCAGCCAAACGTCAGCCATTCAAATATATGAGCCTACGGGGGCCGTTCTCATTAAGACCACCATATTCCACTCCCTGGACCCCATAGGCCCCTGCCCCTATCACAATGCAAAATGCATTTAGTGCGAGTTCGAGAGTTCAAGAGCCTGCACAGTTTTTCACAGTCTCAACACAGTTTAAAAGTCCAAAGTCCAGTCTGAGATTCAAAGCAATCCCTTATTTGCAACCCCTGTAAAATCAGAAAGAAAACTGCATACTTCCAACATACAATGGCCCAGATTCTACAATATCATTCCAAAAGGGAGGCGCATAGGCACAGTGAGGAAATATTAGACCGAAGCAAGATCAAAACCCAGCAGGGTCAACTCTAAATCCTGTAGATCTATGCCCGATCTTGAAGGGCATAGATGGCCCCACCCTCCAAGTTTTGCTACCTGCAATACACGCCTCTCTCTCGGGCTGGTTCCACTCACTGTACGCAGCTCTCCTTGGCAGACATCCCATGATTCTGGCATCGCCAGCATTCCATGGTCCCCAACGCAATCCAGGTTTCAGGTTTTCTCAGCTTCACTCAAGAGCCACTCAGGTCCTTCATTCGGAGACTCCCCTGATGCATGCCTGACCTCAGTGACTCTCCTTAACCATGGGGAAGATTCTGCAAACCCTTGGCTCCTGCATCCCTCGTGGCTCTAAAGCCAGAACCATGTCATAGATGACTGCCAAGTTCTGCTGCCTGCTTGGGATAGAGCCTGGCTCCCTCCTTGAATTACGTTTGCATACGCTTTGTTTTGTTGTACCATTTAAGAATAGAACATTCTTAAAGCATTTCCTTTTTACAAGTTGGAAGCTTAGCTGGGTGGGATCTTACCCTGGGGGACCCCTCCCTTTACCCCATTTCCCATATTTCTTTCAGCACAAGCCTTAGCTCCAACATTAAATTTCCTGGTGTTTTTTTTTTCCTCCTCAAGTTGTACATTTTGTATCTTTTTTTTTGTCCTGCTTGCTCTTTTCCATTGTAGACTAATAATCATGTAATACAGTCAATATTATACTGTCTTGAAATATCTTTTCCCAACTAAATTATTCTAAAATTTTTCAAGGACAAGGGCAAAAGGAGGGCACATTCTTTGCCAACATGTCATAGGAATGGGCTCTAGTCCAGTTGCTAACATATCCCCCTCCGAAACCTCTTGGGCTGGGCCTCTATACTCCACATGGCTCTCAACACTATTGTCTTCGAAGCTCCTACTAGGATGGCCTGGTAAGCCCCACGTACAGTGTTCAACCAGTTTTCTAGTCCAAAGTCCCAAAGTCTTCCACATTCCTCCAAAAGCAGCATGGTCAGGCCTGTCACAGCAATTGCCCAATCCCTGGTACCAACTTCGGCCTTAGTTACTTGAAAAGGTATCATAACCAAGGCAAGTTAGAGAAGAAAGAGTCTTTGGGGGACTTTCAGAGGGTGAATCCATGACCGTCATGGCAGCAGGCAGGCAGACACAGCACTGGAGCAGTAGCTGAGACCTTACATCTTGATCTACAAGCATAAGGCAGAGAGAGCTAACTGGGAATGGTGTATGCTTTTTAAAACCTCAAAGCCCACCCCCTGTGACATATCTCCTCTATCAAGGCCATACTTCCTAATTCTTCTAAAGAGTTTCACCAACTAGGCACCACCAAGCACTCGAATATATGCGTCGATGGGGGTGGGGGATATCATTCTCATTTAAACTACTGGAGGAGGTATGGGGGCAGGGAATAGGACTTTACAGTTTGTCTACCAATAAAGACACAGAAGAGAAAGTGTGGAGGGGCGTCCTGTAGGCAAGTACTTGGTGCACACATCCCTATGGCAGACCAGACACCAAAAGCATTTATTCGTTTTTCCTTTGATGACTGCTGATGGGGCGGTGGGCATGGCCCTGGTTAATGACGATTCAAAGGTATCTCAGACACCATCTCTCAAGATGCCAAGGAAAAAAAAAACATTTCTACAAAAGCCCAGCAGGTATGATGACTTCATTAAAACACTTGGGGAGGTTGGGATACTGGTAATGGATGGTTTACATGTAGCTGGTTTACACGCCTGGTGCTAACACCTTCAAGGTGGTTCTCAACCTGTGGGTCATAACCATGATGGGGGTCAAAAGACCCTTTCACAGGGGTCCCCTAAGACCATCTATAAATCAGATATTTACATTATGATTCATAGCAGTAGCAAATTACAGCTATGAAGTAGCAATGAAAATAATTTTGTGGTTGGGGGTCACCACAACAGGAGGGACTATGTTAAAGGTCACAGCACTGGGAAGGTTGAGAATCCTGTACTTACAGGATTCCTAAAAGCTTTCCCTGCGCAGATGCTATACAGAGGGTGCAAGACTGAAAATGGGAATTAAATGTAAGTTGGCATATCATTTTGCACTTAGCTCTTACTTTAGTACGCCCAAGGGAAGGTAGCTAATATAAAAAACTAGGGAAGCACTGAAGTTCAGGATTAGACAACAAAATGTTCCTCGGGATCTGGATAGCTGGTTCTTTCAGTAAACAGACCAAATCATTTCTTGTTCTCAGGTCACAGCCAATCAGATAGCTGGGACTGACTCATGAAGGCAAGGGGGAAGTATTCTAGAAGAATGCTAGGGTTCGATCCTCTACCTTTTGTTACTTCGCCGTCTCAAAAACATAAATCAGGAGCTGAGGAGAAGACCGTGCTGTTAAAGCGCCTGCCCCACAAGCCGGAAGACCTGGGCTTGACCCTCAGACCAAACTGAAACGTGGCACATGGTTGTTATCCAGAGGTGGCAAGATGAGGGCCAGAGGCGAGTGGGCTCCCTGGAAGCTTGCTGAGCAGCCAGCTTAGTCTACTCGCTGAAGTTCAGGCTGATGAGAGAATCCTGTGCCAAACAACTAGCAGAAGGCACCTGAGGATGGACACAAGGGGTTGTTCTCTGACTTTCTCGTGTATGTGCACACACACATGTACTCACACACACACACAGACACACACCAGAAGTTGGCGTCTACTGCCATAAAACAATCCTCTAGGTTCCAGGTGGCAATGACCCCACATTAAAGTCTATCATCCCTTCAGCGTTAAATCTTGGCAGACATTAAGGGATGAGATATATATATATATATATATATATATATATATATATATATATATATATATATATATATATATATATGGGTTTTAAAGTGTTGGGAGGTATGAATTCAGAAAACAGGATACTATTTCTCAAAGAAACAAAGGAAAGCAATCCCATGTACACGGGGAGAGTTGTAATTGCGCATCTGTGCACATGTGTGTAGAGGCCAGAGCAGCATCAGGTGCCACCCTCAGGAATGCAGCCGCCTCCCGGGATGGGCTCTCACTGACCCTGAGCTCGCCAATTAAGCTAGACCGACTCTATGGAGACTCCTTCCTCCAGCTCTCCAACACGGGGTGGTGGCAAACGTGGGTCCCCATGGCCAGAACATTTATGTGGATTCTGGAGACTGAATTCAGCTCCTTGTACTTTCAAGATAAGGACTTGATCAACTGAGCCCTCCTCCCAGTCGCTGTAGTACATCATCTTTGTTTAAACATCCCCATGTGTTTGTAATATAGCTCTTGCTTCAATCTGAATTTGCAAAAATAAATTATAGCATTTACATAGCCAGAAGTCTGTGAATGAGCACAGCCATCTTCCTTCCTCTCACTAGAGAGAGCCAGAAGTCCATGGCACCGCGTGAAGTTTCTAGGCTACTGCGCAAGAGCTGGTCCCAAGAACCCTTAGGATCACGTGAGCTCTGACCCTCTGTCTCCACGTGATGTACTGCTCTCCGCACTCCGCTCGCTCTAGGGGATCTGACGCCCTCTGCTGGCCTCTGGGGGCACCTGCACGCGTGTGCACATACATGCCCCACACACATATGCATATAAAACAAACCCTTTCTAAAACTAAAGAAGTCAGTATCGGCCGCTTTTCTGATGTGAAACGCCACCCAACCCCCCCCCCCCCCCCCGACCCCCAGAACTCTCCCTCAGCCATTTCTTCTCAGCCTGTAAGCTTCATCTTCACAAGAAGTCTCTGGCCATCCACTGTCATGGCACTGCCCTGTACTTGGGGAGAGGAGGTTGTTTTGGTCTTGGTGCTACAGACTGGAGCCGGGGCTCTGTGCACACTAAACACCCAGTGCTGTGAGCCACATTTGCAGCCCTCCATATGACTCTGCTTCATATTCTATCTAATAGTTTATTTCCACTACCTGAAACCATCCCAACCTCTGAGTTGCTGACTCCTTCATTATTGTTGTATCTGTTGGTTTCTAAGGAATTAACAGACAGCTTCACACTGATCTATTTCCAAGCCTGGGAGCAGGGTGTGGAAGAACATAAGGATACACCCTGCTCAGGACCAATGAGGGGTGGTGTTGAGATCCTGGCCTGGAGTGAGGGCGGGAGTAGGTGCCGGCTGTGGAGAAGGGTGGGGGCTGTATTGTGAGGACTGCCCCCACGGTAGCTGTGACCTTCAAAATACAACTCTGCCAATGGAAGAAATCCTGGAGACAGGAGGCTTGAGAATGAACACACCTCCATTCTCAACAGTGTCCTGCTCCACCAACTACAAGTGGCATCAAGGACCCAGATGTGAGGGGCAGGGTTGGCGTAATTTCCCTACTGTGAGGCAGATAACAAATGTCCCACTTTTCCTGAGTCATGGGACCTTTCCCCAGCTACTCAGCTCTGTTGCGTAGACAGAAGGGGTATAGCCACAAACAAGAATTCACTTAGAGAAATAATTTGAGTTTCAGATAGATTTTCACAGCTCATGAAATACCCTCCTTTTTTTTTTTACTTTTTCCCCATCAAGTTAAAAATTACAAAAAAAAAAATCACGCCTAGTTCATGACCATATACTGTATGGCTTTTTCTCGAGAGATGTGGACAAATGTCTCTTCGCTCCAGATAGGACACTGTCATCAGACTAAAGAAAGCAGTGCTGCCCGTGTCTAGCTTGGTGAAACGGTGAGCTCGTTACATTACTTGCAGGCACAGCTTGTAGGCAGTTCTATCAAAGAGTCTCCTTTCCCTACTGTGTCTTGACTGTTACAGCCTTGAAGCGCCGTGCAGCACGTTAAGGCGCATGCGTGTCTTTCTTCCTTGCAGGAGGAGAGAAACACCTGCACACCTAAAAGTAGGCACTAAGCCATAGTGGACTTGTGGGTGGTAGTTGGTCGGGTCAGGTCTCTGGGTACAGATAAGGGCTGGGAAGGGTAGCTGTAGGAGCTGAAACGGCAAACAGAGCGCCAGCTCCTCCATCTTCCTGCGCTCAACCCTGGTAAATACCAGGAAGGCAGGAACCACGCTAACCCGCCCAGCACATCGCACAGGGCCTGGAACACACCAAGTGCTTAACAGAAATGTGCCGAGTGACTAATGAGCTTTCTGTGGCTTATCTCATTATGTGGTCAAAATGAGCCGCCAAGGCCCTTGAAGCCTTACGAAATCACATTCTCTGAAAGCGTTTCAGGGATTATCAAATGGCCCTTCAGCTCCTACAATGCAAGCAAACAAATCAGGCAGTGGACCTCAAGTTCTCACAGGTGGAAGAGGAGGGAGGAAGCATCTTAAAAACCACACACGCCGTGTGGTGATGGCGGCGTACACCATTAATCCCAGCACTCAGGAGGCGGAGGCAGGTGGATCTCTGTGAGTTCGAGGCCAGCCTGGTCTACAGAGTGAGTTCCAGGACAGCCAGGGTTACAACAGAGAATCCCTGTCTTGAAAAACAAAAGCAAAAAAACAAAAACAAAACAAAAGAAAAAAACTACACACAGGGACCCCACAGATCTTCACCCAAAGTCCAATTCCAGAAAGAAATGATACAGAGTGAGAGAGAGAAAATTCCCCTTACTCAAAGCCTAGAGTGACCCTAGAAGTGGAGAAGAGAGACTGTCTGCCTGATTATTGATTTACCTGCTAACCAAAACGGGAAAGTGGGCCCAGTCTAGCTTCCGCTAGACAAAGGACAATGGGTGTGGGGGGGAGGCCTGCGGTTCCTGGATGAGTTTAAGCCTTTCTACTTTTAACACAAGAGCAGTCCCAGTCCTGAGCATGTGCGTCGTTCTGGCATTGACTGAAGGATTCACGTATTTAATATTACTTTAAGCCACTCAGCAGAAACCCTAAATTTGTAGTAACAGTGAAAGTTTTATAACAGCACACTATTCAGTTGAAGAATAAGAATACATTACCTAAATGAAAAAGAAGGCGTGCCTTAACTTACCATTTTTAACACTAGGTGTGGACTGGGGAGATGGCTCAGTGGGGTAAGTACTTGCTGTGTAAGCGTGAGGGCCTGAGTTTGGCTCCCTAGCTCCCATATAAAGCCAGGTATGGGGGTACATGCCTGTACCCCAGCACTGGCTGGTAGTAGACGTCTGGACCCTGGCGTCTCTCTGGAATCAATGTTAAGCTTCATTTCTGGTGAGAGACCCTGCCTCAGAGAAATGAAGTAGAGAAGCATTAGAGAAAGACATCTGTCACCATCTCTGGACTCTGTGATGTACACAGACACACAGGTGCACATGTACGTATGTATGCACATGCGTGCAGACAGACCCCACACATGCACATTCTGAGACGGAGCCTGACATTCTGGCACATGACTCTAATCCCTGCACTTGTGAAGCTGAAGCAGGAGGATTTGTTTGAGTCTAGCCTGGGCTACACAGTGAGACTTCATTAAAAAAAAATAGGATACAAGCTATCCTTATTCCCATGTGATAAATTAGAAAACTGGGGCACAATGGGTTAAACAACTTCCAAGGTTATCCAGCTAAGAAAGAAGTGCCAGAGCCAGTGTCTGAGCTCAGGGACTCCAGATCAAAGCAACTTTGCTAATCCAAAGAGTCAATAAAATTCCCCTTCAAGAGATGTGTGTGTGTCAAGAAGAGGACAGCAGCCATGGCCCTGGACACACACCACTCGCGTGACGGCTAGAGCAAGTGCTAGCTCTCCTTCAGCATCTACTTTGCATCTCAAAGGGACTCAAAGCATTATCTGGGAACAGAAGCAGAACATGACAAGGACCCAATTATAAGAGCAACATGTGAAACAACCACAAACCGTAAACCCTCAAAGGATAAGAGAGTAAGTACCGCTCCTGCTGGTGGTTCTTTTGTGAAGAATTAACCCTCCAGAACAGGAGGTGCATGGCGAGGAAGTTTTCATCAGCAAAGGCAAAGCCCAAGCCTGTAAGCGGTTACTGCATGCCGTGGCAAAAAAAAACGCAAAACTGCTCAAACGGTTGAATAAAATGTTCCCAGATAAATAGAATAATCAAGGTGCGTGCAATTAAAATCCCACACAGTTTCATATAAAATGCTCCCAAAGCATACCTTGTAATGTAGTTCAGTGACCTTTGGTGATAAACACTTAGCAAACTGAAATAGAATGGAACCAAGACACACATGCGCACGCAAACACACACATACACACACACACACACACACACACACACACACACACACACACTACACACACAGACAGGAGCAAAATGAACAAACAACTGCTTTTCCTACATAGTAGGTCATGCTAATTAACTCAAGAGCCCTGAACGCCATCCTCAGTCTCCATCACATTCTCAGAGGCTTTTCTGAAGAAGCTAACTGAAGAGAAGGATTCGAAGTGAAAGCAGGGAAGGCAAGGGAAAGGCCCCTTTCTAGGGACTGCCAAGTGCGTTAATGCATACTGTCCTAGTCACTGTTCTATAGCTGTGCAGAGACACCATGGCCAAGGCAGCTCTTATAAAGAAAAGCATTTAACTGGGGGCTTGCTCACAGTGCCAGAGGCTTAGTGTATTACTATCATGGTGAGAAGCATGGGAGCGCGTAGGCAGCCATGGTGCTGGAGACGTAACTGAGACCTTTGCATCCTGATCCATAGGTAGAGAGAGAGAGAAATGCTAGGCCTGGTAAGGGTTTTTTTTGAAACCTCAGAGCCCAAAGCGATGCACTACCTCCAACAAGGCCACACCTACTCCAGTAAAGCCACACCTCCAGATCCTTCTAATATTTCTCAGAAAGTGTCATTTCCTGGTGACTGCATGAGCCTATGGGGGTCATTCTTATTCAAACCAGCACACAGACACAGGACAGTCTGCAGCGACAGGGAGTTGTATTATTACAATACAGAGAGCACGCAGAATTTAGATTTCAGCTCATCTATTGCTTAAAATCAAAGACTATTTCATGTTCATACATGATAGGCCCTGGCTGTTTCCTAGGCCCATGCAGAGTCATTGAACACAGTAAGTATGGAAAGCTCTCTTCAAATCACCTTCAAATTCATCTCTGTGCAAATTGGGGGTACAGGCAAGAGGTCCCACAGTCTGTTATGTATAAGAGAATCAAGAAAGTGGTAGAGTAATTTAGGCCAAGTCTGAAACCTAAGAACACAGGGGGTTATGGTAAGACCTGGTCTCAGGATAACACCCTGAGGGAGAATCAGAAGCCGGGGTTGGAAGGAGAAGATGGACATCTCAGAGCTCAACTCCACAGAGGATGTGTTCAGCTCCCTCTGACTCTGGCTTTGTCTAGGTGCTCAATGGACTGGATGAAACTCACCAATACAAAATGGCCGTATGTTTGTGCCCTTTGAAAGCTGATCTTATCTGGAAACAGCCTCTTAGAGACACCCTTACAGACCCAAACATGTGACATGTACCTGTGTTCACAAATGCATGTGCAGCTATATAGTGCGTGTGCACACACACACACACACACACACACACACTCACACTCACACAAAAATCAAGACTCTAAATCAGCAAAGGACAGGCAAAGTGACTAATCAGATGAAGAGTTAGCAGAGTGAGTCAGAGTGAGAACACATCCAACTCTCACAGTTAGAGCAGGCAGTATGAAGCAAGTAGTCTGAAGCAGGCAGGCAGAGGATAAGACACAGAGACAATGAACCAGTCTGACTGAAGAGAAGAGGAGCTGACTGAGGCAGTATGGAGCAATGAGAGCTCAGGGAAAGACACAGAAACTGCAGAAGTCAGTATCAGACAGGAAGAGTGAGTCAGTTTTCAGCCAAGCAGAGCAGTTCAGTCTAAGGCAGTTAGAGAGTCAGAAAAGATCAGTCAGAAACAGTCAGCCAGCTCAGAAGGTCAGTTTGAGCCAGCAGCTTGGAGGAGTGTTTGAACCAGAACAACTAGTAAATTGAGTTGAATCAGAAGAGTCAGAGTTCAGAAGGAGCTAGTCAGAGTGGCTCAGTCAGCAGTAAGTCTCAAAGGTTGATTAGATTGTACAGAGGCTGAGGCTGAAGCCTTCTAGGTCTAGAATAATGATTTAAATGTTCTAGATTGTATGGTGGCCAAATTACTCTAGGGCTCCAGGCTAGGACTGGTAATTTAATTAGCCAAAGAATAAATCATCTTTGAACCCAAATCTACAGCTACGTCTGGCTATACTCTATGTCTACAGAGAAATCCCTCTACCTTGGGCCTCCAGTCGTTCCTTAAACACACAGGGGTATGCTCTATGAGTAGAAGATGCCCCCCCCCAAAAAAAAACTACGCTCCTACCCACCACCAACCACCACCATAACCACCACCAAGAACACCACCATCACCTATCTGGTGTGGTCCTCTTCCTCCTCATCAGGTTTTGCTCTTGGTCTTAGCTGTATGTGTGTGTGTGTGTGTGTGTGTGTGTGTATGTGTGTGTGTGTGTGTGTGTGTGTGTACATGTGTACATGTGTACATGAGCCTAGAGAACTTCAAATGCCATCCCTCAGGTATACCATCCACCTTTTCTTGAGACAAGGTCTCTCACTGGTCCAGAGCTTGCCTCATTGGCTAGATTGGTTGGCCAATGAGCCCCAGAGATACACTGTCCCTACTTCTCCTGTGCTGGGATACAAATGTACAGTATTGCACCTGGCTTTTATAAACCTGAGTTCTGGGGATTTATATGTAGTCATTATGCTTGCAAGGTAAGCACATAACCAACTAAGGTATCCCCTCAGCCAATGGTTAGGTTTCTATCCTCTAGATCAGGGACTCTCAATATGTGGGTAACAACCTTTTGGGGTCAATGATCCTTTCACAGGGGTCACCTAAGACCATCTGCATATCAGATATTTATTTTACGATTCATAACAGTAGCAAAATTACGTTATGAAGTAACAACAAAAATAATTTTATGGTTGGGGGTCACCACAACATGAGGGACTATATTAAAGCATCATAACATTAGGAAGGCTGAGAACCACTGCTCTAGCTGAAGAAAGAAACAAATTATATGTATTTTGCTTGCTTGCTCTCAGCTAGACTTCTCCTATTCCATACCCCCTGCCTAGGGAATTGGGCTGCCCACAATGGGCTGAGTCTTCCTACATCAACCAACAATCAAGACAACCTCTGACAGATATGTCCACAGGCCAACCCATCCAGACACTTTCTCAATAAGATACTCCTGCCAGGTGGCTCTAGGCCACATCAATCCAGCAGTAAAAGCCAACTAGCACAAAGACCTACTTCTATCCCAGGGAACAGGAAACAACCGCCAAGTGTTGGATATTGTGGTAAGTGGTCCCTCTGGATACGCTAGCTTGAAATACAAGGCACCCCACTTTTTAAAAGATCCGTTTCTCTCTGGCCTTAATGGACAGAACTCGGACTAAGGTCAGATAGCCCGAAGCTGCCCAGTTCTGGGAAACTGCCTGTCTAACTAACCCATCCTTATTGCTTCCTCATTCCACGTTTCCACCCTTATAGATTACACAGGAAGCCCTAGAGAAAATCTCACAGTTCCATGCACTTCCTTATCGCTCGCTCTGGGACATCCTAACACTACCTAGGAATACCAGATAGACCAGACCAGTCCGAATGCCAGATAAGGTTACCATAGCAACCTGCTTACACATTCCCCTTTCTTCTCCCCACTTCGAAAATTGCATAAAAACTGGTACTACGTGTTCAATAAATTGAAGGCTTGACCGGACAAATCGTCTGCCTTTCACTTCTCGAGTCCCTGTCCCATACCCCATTCCCACGCCCTCTCCTAGGGTCCTGGTTAAAGATCCCACGGGTAGGAACAGCATATATTATCACAGAGACTCAAATCAAACATGACAACTGACTTGAAATATTCCGTTTCCTGACAGTTCTGATATTCAACACAGGGAGTTTCCCTGTTTTAGTATGTGAAACACAATTGAAATAACAGGAGAAACTGATTTGTTAACAGGCCTGAGTCCTGGTTATCAATTAAAGAGACTCTTAAAAAACATCTAAATACAAACTGAACATCTCTGCAGACGGTCACATTCAGTCGCCAGTTCTCAGGAGAACTCTAGCCCCTTCAGAGAAATTTCATCTCCCCCAAAGTGACAGAGACACGGCAGTGAATGCAACTGAGCTTTCCAAAAGAAGAGCATTGGTATTTGTATGAAAAGTAATTTAAGAAAATCGAGTTAGCATAGTGATAGGCTGTAGCAGGGGCTCCACAGTGGGATTTTTGAAATAAATATATAAATTTTATAGTCTTTTACTAGCAAAAAAAAGCCTATATTCCTGACTCGTGCCAGAATAGAATATTAAATTTTTAAAAATATAACCCATCCCAACCCAAAATGTCATGAACGGAGTTCTTAAAACTGCTATCACTTAGAAGTGCTTGCTCCAGGTAAGGTCCCCACACAGTGACAGGGCCCAGGTAAGGTCCCCACACAGTGACAGGCCCTAAGAAACAAGAATTTGTTTTCAAAAACTGTCTGTTATTTCTACAAGAAGCACCAGGCTGGAGTTGAACATGGTCTGACTCATGGTCCATGACAAAGATGTGTTCCCATATCATGTGATTGGGAGCCCACACTCACATTACATCTGTCTGAGCTCTTGCTATCCATCCTGTCCGTAAACTGTAGTCCTGCCATGTTGAAGAGACAGAGAATGGACTTCTTCCCACCCCAGTTTTGGACAAATCTATAAAGAAATTCATTTTTTCTATTCATGCTTTATGTCATTTTCTCTTTCTTCTTTGCTTTGAAGCACAAGGTCACTATTTTGCTACGGTTGGCCTGGAATGCACACTTACAATGCCCCTGTCTCTGCCCCCTGAGTCCTGGCACAGTTAATGGTTGGTAGGAGATGGGGAGAGACATTTTCTTCAGTAGTGTAGCTACTGCTTAGGCACACATGCTGAGAAAAACAGAAAACAAGAAACGCCTACCCATGATGATCCTGGAAGCAACCAGAAGCGGTATGAATGGGAGTGGATGGGGGCTGGCTACAGTAAGAGAAGTAAATATAACCAAATACTTTATACACGTGAATTAAAATGTCATAACAGAACCAACGATTATAATATATAGTATAAACTAATCAAAGGACTAAATAACTCTCCCTGAAAAAATTCTGAGTCTGAAACCAGTTTGGCTACAATGAATTCCAAGCCAGCCTGGGCTCCATACGGAGACCCTGGCTTAAAACAGAGCATTCTCCCAACTGTGTTGCCAACGCGGTGCCCAGCGCAACTTTCTTTTCGAGAACCAGAGACGCAAGGAAGGCTCCTTTGTGTTCTCAACACTGTATCAGACCAAAATATTCCGTTTTTAAGGCCAGGCAGAACAACTGTTCCAAAACGGTGAGAATTCAGCTTTGAAATAGAAACTTTTATTGGCAATGTTAAATGGGGCCTCTGCAAACATGTGAGCAATTAAAACACACGTCTCATGGCTGTCTTGTTTGTGTACAAACACGGACTATTTCTTACATTAATGGATACTTTCCTCCCAGTTCTGTGTCTGTAAAACAGCCGTGTGGGACAACATATGAATTTGGCAGGGTTGTTTCCCAGTTTCTCTCGAGTGCTGGCCAGCAGCTCCCCGCGTTCGATCAGAAGCGCCACCTCTGTTAGCAGGCGTTCGAAGAAGGGAGGCTGTACGCCGTCACGGGTAGGGTGTCCCAGGGACCCAGCTCTCTAAACATTAACTCTCTTTCCTGGTGCACCAAGTCTTCATGTCAGATTTTTCTCTTCTCCTTTAGCCATGAGGGGTTGGCAAGACACAAGGCCAACAACGGATGATTTTTCTACTACAGTTAGGAAAATGTCTCCGTCAGTAAAGTGAATGCTGCACAAGGACCTGAGTTCGAGCCCTCGGCACCCACACAGACAGCTACGGCATTGCATGCCTGGGACCCTGGTGCTGAGTGGGTGGAGTTCAGGGATAGACCCTGTCTCAAAAACACAGTAGAGAGATGACACAACTGACATCTACCTCTAGCTTCCATACGTGCACGCACACACGCGTGCGCACACACACACACTCTCACACACACGCATAGACACAGGACAGTAGATCTTCTGAATGAATGAAAAATGTGATTTGGGACGAACTATGACCCAAGCCTCATGAACAAGGTGCCTACCCCGGTCCTTAGCCAGTTCAGCTTGATGTCTACTTTGACCCCAAACCATCCAGAGACTGACACAGGATGAAATCTGATCAAGAAATGCAACTCCCGGGGCTCACAGCTACATCCAGCAGCCAGCCACGGCCAGGGAGGAAGACGCAGTGTAAGGACGGAGTGCACACACAGACAGGAGGCAGCGGAGGTGGAAAGACAACAGCTCTGCTCTGAGCCGGAAGTCCCAGCCCCTTCAGAGTCCAGAAGCCAGCACAGGTCATTTTGCTGAGCTGGTAGTGTAAGGCATTCTAGCACCTACAGCTGGAGCTGTACCGCCAGGCTGATCTGTAGCCAGGGAATTGAAAGCATTCCAGTAGTCCCTAATTCTTTTACATTTACTGATATTTTTTATGTGTATGGGTTTTTTACCTACATGCATGTCTCTACACCATCTGCATACAGTGATCCCAGAGAGCAAAAGAGGTCGTCGGATCCCCCCAGGAACTGGAGTTTCAGACAGTGGTGAGCTATCCAACATGGGTGCTGGGAATTGAACCCAGGTCCTCTGGAGGAGCAGCCAGAGCTCTTACATGCTGAGCTATCTCTCCAGCCCGCATACCATTTTGGTTAAGGGGTATGTGCTTCAATTCTCTTAGATTAAACATACTGGAACTCTATTTCTAGAGCTGTGTCACTTTTTTACACAACAGAATATTATAACAGGAATTACCTGGAGAACATTTACATGTAAAGATAAGCAGGTGATCCACTGCAGAACCACAGCCCAGCCCAAAGGTATAAATAACTGACAAACTTGGAAACAAATGCAAGAATTCTAACTGCATTTCAGGATTTCATTTGTTTTCTTACAGTTTTGACATGATACTGTAAACAAACCCATGTCTTCCAAAGTTCTTTTTATGTGTACCTGCAAATGCACACGTGTGTGTGTGTGTGTGTGTGTGTGTGTGTGTGTGTGTGTGTGTGGTGTGTGTGTAGACCACAAGCCAACACCGGGTGTTTCCCATGTTGCCCTCCAGCTTCCCTGGGATCTGGTGCCAGCCAGCTTGGCTACTGGCTCTGCAGACTGGCCAGCAAATCCTAGGGACCCTTCCCTCTGAACTTCCAGCACCGGAATTACAGGCACGCAAGCCATGCCTGGTTTTAATCTGGAAGCTGGGGAGCCAAACTCAGCTCTCCACACTTTCACAGCAAGAACTTTTCCCACTGAGGTATCTCCCAGGCCCCCTGGAGACCTCTTTACAATTCCTGCTCTGGGAAGCTCTTAAACCCACAGCTAGCACTAGAGGAGTTCACACTGGTGACTTCCAGCAGAAAAGAAGTCAAGAAACCAGTTCAACAGAATGATGGAGTTTCACCACTTCTAGAACCTGCTAGATCCTAATCACTGCGATGAAGGCTGAACGATTATGCCCTCAGGAGGCATCGGTCAATCACTAACACGAGTCTATTGACTTCCTATTATGTATCTAGCATTACAGAATGCTCTCTGAATTATAATGTGCACGGACACGATATTAAAATGTCAAAGTTATCTTTGCAACATCTCAGAGAGAGGTGTGAAACATACCACACTGGCTTCTCTGCTGTGTCCCTCCGCCTGGCAATGTGATGGCGACTCCATCTGAGGGTGTTAACCTACACAGGAACCAATGAGATGTCATTACTGATGAAAATCAAATCCTCCTCGATGATACTTCAGGACTGTGTCACAGCTTCACAGTCGTGTTGCTGTGTGTGAAAGGTCTTCAGACACTGAATTCAAGATACTAAGATATTAATCACCAAGAAAAGGTTAGGGCGTGAGGACCAGTATGTGAGCTTTGGTTTGCTCGTTTTATTTTTGCAGATGTAGACTTCAAATGTAATATGTTTTGTTCTTCTCTATCATTTTTGGCATACAAGGCAGAACAGGAGAACTATAAGGAAAAATAGCACCGTTACACTGGGAAATTTCCAACAGCTGTTGAGATGGTGGCCTGGCACCAGAAGACGACAGTGTGGAACACAGAAGCATCAGAGACAAGGCAGTGGCTTTGCCTCAGAACTTGGAGCCTATGAATGGTGAGGTAAAGCACCAGGATTGTTGAAGGCAGGAGGAAAACTGTCGTCAATGGAAGCAGGTGCTAACAGCAGTTGCTCCAAAGCAAGCGAGATGTGCGTCTTCAGAGGACATGCATTGGCTGGTTAGTCTTGCCATCCAGTATCCAGATGCGGTCTTCAGACCTGGTGGGATTACGGAGTCAGCTGCATGCCAGCCCGTCAGAGAGACGCCATGTAGTATGAGATTCGATCCTTGTATTTTTTTTTTCTTTCTGCTTAGTTTTGCTTCATTTTGTTTCTGAGGCAGGGTCTCATTACACAGAGCAGGCTGGCCCTCCAACTCATAATCCTCCTGCTTCAGCCTCTTGAGCCCTAGGATTAGTCATGTGTCACCATAGCTGCACCTGTCCTTCTTGTCTTAAGTCAATGGCTCAAGGTCATGAATGATGTGACATGTACATGCTATTGTCTATTGACAAACGTCGTCTTTACTGCCCGTTGCAGAATCTGCTTGGTGTCTTTTCTTTACGCCCCCTTCCGCTCCTTAACTCGGGCAGAATTGGGGTATGTTACCAAAGAGTCACAGATTGGAGAGCAGACAGTTGCACATCAGTGTTAGCGTGTCTAAAACACACAGTGCTGTTCTTCTAAAGGTATTCGGTTGGGCTGAGGTTGTGGATTAGTGCTTTCCTAGTTTCCCAACATGGGAGAGACCCTAAATTTCTTCTCCAACACTGAAAACAAACACACACACACACACACACACACACACACACACACACACACACACACACAATGGGTATTTGGTAGTCACTTCAGAAAGTTGAATGACATGCACAGATTAAGATTATGAGCATGTACAGTTTGCATGGCCACTATCCAGAACTCGGAGGCTCGTAACAACAGCATTCCTCGAAGAAAAGTAGCACACAGCCAAAACCCACGCGCACCACTTTCGCCTGTGCATTCGAATTTTGTAGTTACGAAACTCCAGTCCCAAACTGAGCCCATTTTCTTCAAAGTGAAGAAATGAGCAGAGAAAGAGAGAGGTGAGGGGCAAAACGGGGAAAACAAGAAATTAAAGGTGAAGAAAAAAAAAGCCACAGGTACGTGTTTATATATCACATTTCTTCAGAGAAACTACAGACACGGCCTTGGTTTTCAGGGCCATCTCTATACACTTCTCTGATACGAAAAGGTTCTACTTTTATCTAGTATGCGTCTATCCCATTTGTGATACCTTTACGTTCTGGTAACTTCCAAACGTGTTCTTTCTGGGAATCGCACGGGTGTGACGCTGAAAGCACAAGTTACACGCTGGGGTCATGACCCTGCTCGACAGAGATGGTTTTCAACAGTGAGCCATAATTCTTAATGCTTACATTTTTTTTATGTAGAAAGAAAAAATGCACAACCAACTCAAGAAAATATATTAGTATTTCCTGTTTTTAAAAAGAGGATGGCTAGGGAGATGCCTTAGTCAGTAAAGCTCCTGGCATACAAGCCTGAGGACCCGGATCCGTGCCCAGAAGCCATGTGCAAAGCAAGGCATGGCTGTGTATGCTTGTCATCTCCATGCCAGAGAGGCAGCAAGAGGAAGACTCCTGGGACTCGCTGGCCAGTCAGCCTGGCCAAATTAGCCAGCCCCAGCTTCAAGTGAGAGAGCACCTCAAAAGAACAGGGGGGCTGGTGCATGAGGAGGAGCTCCTAGTGCTGGCATTGGGTCGTGCACGTACACACTCACTCACACGCACATGTACACGCACATGCACACACACGAGTGATCTCAATCTGCACTCTAATGTGCACAGAGCTGTGTGATAGAGGTGAATTCTTAGCAGCCCACATAACAGCCTCAGCAGAGGCTATTTTCCCATTACCTGATAAGAAAATTTTAAGGTCACAGAAGAGCTAAGGCTTTGCGCCTGCCTCTCTGGGGCTTTGGGTGGTGGAATACTCGCGATCCAAGTACCACTCTCAACCATGGCAAGCTTCCCAGATGGCACTAGAGTAATCAACCAGTAATTAAAGCTCTGCAAACCCTTTCGGGTGATGTCAGCACTTTGCAGAGAGCATCGGAAGGATCCTGAACATGTTTCAAAATGCTGTGACCAGTCACAGGCTGACAACATTTCACCTGACTCACTCTCTGTTTCCAAAGAGAATGAACTAGATTGGTTATGGGGGAAAAAAACTATACAGTCAAAACAATTCATCAAATCATAGTAGCAGTCAGTGAAGAGGTCCCGATACTCCGCCCATCTACCCAGTGCCTCTGGAACCAACTACGGACACCAACTAATGCCCTGAGCGCAGCTGTGAGTTTGGATGTGAGGCTTCCCCAGGCTCATTTGCTTGCTCCCCAGCTGGTGCCCCTGCTTTGGGGGATCGTGGAACCTTTGGTCCTGTAGCCTAACCAGCACCCACAGGTCTCGAAGGTGAGACCACTTCTGACTCTACTTTGCTTCCAGATTTGTCAAGAAGCTTCCACTTCATGTCCCTGCCTCTGCGGGAGGAGCTACCTGGACAACCCCGATGGGCTGTGTCCTCTTAGATCGTAAGCCAAAATAAAAGAATCTCCTCCCTTAAAGCGTTCTGCCAGGTAGGCCATAGAGACAAGAAAAACGAAGAAGAAAACCATCGCCCCAACAGACCCTTCGCCACTTCCGGTCTGCACCACTCACCACAGCGCTGTGGAGAAGTTGGAAACTTCCTTGTTTGGGGTCCTGTGTTCTCTTGAGTTCTCTGCCCACCTTGTGACTGGAGTGAAAGGAGGAGGAAAGCAATGCCACAAAGACAAAACATAATGGACGTGCAGGGGGTACGGACCCGTGCAGACCAACAGCCGGGGGATGGGGGGTACCGACTCGTGCAGACTGACAGCCGGGGGATGGGGGTACGGTCGCGTGCAGACTGACAGCCGGGGGATGGGGGTACAGACGTGTGAGCACAGACACCTGGGGGATGGGGGTACGGACACGTGCAGACAGACAGCCGGGGGATGGAGGAAGGTATGGATGCAAGCACACAGACAGCCAGGGGCTCTGGGGGTACGGACATGTGCACACAGACAGCGGGGGTCTGGGGGTATGGACACATGCACACAGACAGCCAGGGGCTCTGCAGCACTAAGACGCGCAGCAAGGCTAGTAACAGCGCTGGTCTGCCCTGTATGTGAAACAAGGTTTTCATGACTACACCTCTGGTTCATGACTACACCTCTGGTTCATGACTACACCTCTGGTTCCCATGTTTGGAATTCCAGATAGACTTGACTGCTTCAGTCAGATTTTCCTCTGGGTGCTTTGAACTGAATTCAGTGTATGCTTTTATAACCAATCCCAGGGGAGGAGCCCTTATGACTTGCAGTCATGTGACTCATGACAGTGCAAACCCTAGCCCCATTTGATTCTTAAGGACCAAACTGTGCCCCATCCTAACTGAGAGGCTAAGTGTAAAGTGTCCAGTCTCAAGGATTCGGTAACAAAACTTGTAACAATATATATCAGAGACATTTGATATTGATCACGTGTTGCAAGGGTCCTTGAGGGAACGTAGTATGTTAAATACAATGGATTTCTAAAATATTTTCATCTGTTTCTCTTATTTCTTCAATGTGGCTACTAGATCTACGTAAAATGCTTTCTATTTCCACTGGAGAGCCCTGCCATACTACTGTGGTGCAAATGTGGACTCTGCTGCTCTCCAGCTGGGCTGTCCTGCTGTCTGTCTGTGCAGTGTGCAAGGGTTCCAGGAAGCAGAGTAAGCCAGGGCCCAAAGGTATCCTTTGCCAATCTGGCCATTACTAAATGATAGCCCTTCCCAGTTTGTACACAGTAGTACCACATGACCAAGGCCATGCTGGTGACCAGACGATGGCACTGGTTTGGGGGGTTGTGGAACCCTTAGGAACTAGATAGGGGAAGTTGTTAGTTGGGGAAAAGCCTTGAGGTTTATGAGCCACCAAAGGAAACCACATCAACTAAGCAGTAGAAATGGGGTTCTGTTTATTTGTTTCTTCTCTCCCTCTTTTAAAGTTTGTCTTTGCATGTGAAAAAATATGTGTGTGTGTGTGTGTGTGTGTGTGTGTGGTGTCCCTACACATAGTTACAGGTGCCCATGGAGGCCAGAAGAGGGCATCCAGAGCCCCTGAACTAGTGATGAACTGCCCAATGTGGGTTGTGGGATTTGAACTTGGATCCTCTGCAGGTGCAGCAAGTTCTCTTAACCATTCAGCCTGAGCCTGTCTCTTGTTTTGAATGAGTGGAAAGGAAATCTGTGGAAAGGGTACCAAATAAATTATTTCTCATCAGCCAGCTCTGAGTATATCTCTTCCTCCCCCAAATGAAAGCCAGGTGTGTAAGAAGAATAAAACTTTCAATTAAGTTGCTACATAAAGATTAAATGACCTTTAAAACAGCTAGTGTATGTGGAAAGGCTATTAATCATCATTAGAGTTAGGTGTCAGCCATGATCCGAAAGTATAAGGCTTCAGACCCAGGACACGTTACAAAGCACTAACATCTTGCTCCAAAGTGCGAACTGGGAATGGCCGGTTAGATGAAGCCGGAGAGGGCCCCCATCGGGAAGGCTGCTCCTCGGCCTGTTTTCCCACCGTGTGGAAATGAGTTACTGGACACACAGTTCATTAAGCTGTGAGCCCAATTACTATCACATGGCGTCAACTGTATTGCAATTACAGTCCTTGGGAGAGGAGCAGCCAGCCGCTGGTTTCAGCCGAGAAATGCCAGTTCGGACAAGGTTTATAAATGATTTTCATTAACTATCATTTACCATTAGCACAAATAAAAGCACTAAGTGCCCACTTTGCTGGCGAGAATGACCTTTGGCCCGGATTCTCTCTCTAACTGATGAAGGCTAAATGCATTGTGACGGCTCCTAATCACATTTAGTGCAGCCTGTGGTTGGATGGCATGTGTGTCCCATCAACTACGGACACCCTGGCAAGGCCGTTCTATTCCACTTCCTTTCAGAGACATGCATGTTAGGATCCCAGGGAATTGAGAAACATTAGCCTTCCCCAGTCACTCAGAGTTGATTTCAACGCAAAGCTCTGCTGGATCATGACTTGCAAAGAATCGCTAGCAATGAGAGCATATTTCTCTTGTTCATAATTCAGGTTTATATGTCTCAGATGTATTAATCCCATCAGCCTAGCTCTGATACGACAGATAGAGACACACTCATCTTAACTCCCCGGATGGAAACAAACCCCAACCGTAATCCACACACGATGTTCGGCGGCTCAGAGGCAGCGCATAAAAAGCTGATACAGCTGTGCGATATTTAATGTCAAGGCACCTGGGCCTGACTCCGCACTTTCACAGGAACATCGGCAGAGACCACCAGGATGCAGCCCTGGAGTGAGGTGATTCACTAACGGAGGAGCCTAGCTTTGTGCAGCTAGCTAGGTAAAGATAATGGGTAGCCCCAGAAAACTCACGGCTCTCAAGCAGGGAACAATAGTTTCCAGGCACACAGTCTGAAAGCAAGAGGGAAAAGAGATGGAATATTTAGAGTTATGCAAAACATGTTTTCCAACACAGCCCTGAAGTCGAAAGGCAGCTGAATTAAATACCAGGCATAGACCTGTGGTCACATACTCCACTTACTCCGGTGTCTTTGCAGGGTGGAGTCCCACTTGTGCTAGACTCCCTGAGCCTCTCACCTGCTGGGAAGCAGCCAGTGAAGGCTCAAATGCTCATTCTCTACTCTGTAGAACATGGGAACATTTGTGCAAAGCTGGAGAGAAAGCACTGAGTGCTTTTGATTTCAATACAAACATTTAAGGAAAGAAAGCAAAGCTTTGCCACCAGAGGCTGTGTTAAGCTTTGGGAAGTTAAAAATAGCTGGTTTACATGGACGCATCTCATTTCTGTAGATTTGGGCGGGACGTTGTGTGTTTTACCAACACCAAAGGACCCCGATCAGTCTTAACTCTGCTATGTGGACATTCTTTAAAAACAAATAGTTGTCATTGTTTTCTTTATCTGGAAGTCAGGCAAAACAAGCTTTTTTTATTTCTTTATTGTGCAAACTAAACTTTTAAAATCAGGGATAGGGCTGGGGAAATAAGCTGGCAAAGTTCTCGCCGTACAGGCGTGAAGATGTGAGTTCGGATCCTCAGAACCACTGTAAAGACAGTCACGGCAGCACACACTTGTAACCTTGGCACTGAGGAGGCGGAACGAGACCCCTGGAGCTTTCTGGTCAGCTAATCTAGCCAATAAAAAGCTCCAGTTCAGAGAAGTACACTCTCAAACACTGAAGTGCAGGGCGACTGAAGTACACATCCCATGTCAGCCTTTGGCTGTCACATGATGCACAGCTGCACGCATTTGTGTACACACACGAATACACACATGCACACACATGAATACACACATGTACACACACACGAATACACACATGTACACACACACGAATACACACATGTACACACACACGAATACACACATGTACACACACACACGAATACACACATACACATGAAAACACACACAAATGAATGCACACACACACACAAATACACACACACATGAATATACACACACAAATACACACACGAAAACACACACACATGAATACTGACACACACATTAACACACACATAACATAACATAACATAACACACACATAAAATCAGAGATGGGCAAAATCACTTTAAAGAGACCACTGCTTTTGTTGAGAAAATGAACCACTTGGGTAGCTGAGGCACAGGCGGGAGGGCCTGGCTCCTCATGGGTCCAGCACTTTCACAAATCACTTGCCCATCACACACACACACACAAAACACACACACACACACATACACATATACATATATACACATACACATATACATACATATATGCATATGTGTGTGTATATATATGTATACATATATATATTTATACAAACACACATAATATACACACACATACACACACACATATATATACACATATACACATATACATACATATATGTATATGTGTGTGTATATATATGTATACATATATATATTTATACACATACACATAATATACATACACATACACACACACATATATATACACACATACATATACATACATATATGTATATGTGTGTGTACATATATGTATACATATATATATTTATACACATACACATAATATACATACACATACACACACACATATATACACACATACACATACATATATGTATATGTGTGTGTATATATATATGTATACATATATATATTTATACACATACACATAATATACATACACATACACACACACACACACACACACACACACAATACACACACCAGGGAACCCAAGGCACAGTGCTGTGTGGATGTATCACACAGAAGTCACAAGGAGCCATGACAGTTTCCAGTACCCGTTCAAACAGTACGGGGATCTGTCCTAGTTTGGTGGAATTGACAATCTTATCCTCCAGCCACTCAATATTGAAGTCTGCAGCTCTTCTTGGCTGCCTAGAGCCCCACTAGGCCCCAGTGAGTAATTATCACATGTGCCTACGATACCTATGAGGTCCCAGGTGGTGGCTGCGGGTCTTCTCCGTTGGTAAATGGGCTTTCCTGCGTTTACTAGCGAGCTTTCTGGTTTACGTAGTAGGCTCGGGCAGCAGCTTCGAGAAGAAACACCTTGCAGAGTACTATGAAATGAATATTCTGACTTAGGTGGGATCAGGCCCAAGATGTGGCAAATATCAATTAATGAACGCCACCCTGTAATGACACACCCACCAAGTTTAGGGTGGAACATTCTGGAAATGGCCATTGGTCAAGGAAAACCCTTTTCTTTTACCCAGATGAAGACATTTATACAATGGCCTCTATATCCATGGTTTCTGGAAAATACAGCTAAAAAGAGGGGGGCTAGGAAATAAAAGCCTGAGGTCACATAGTTAACCTGAAAAGAGCTCATTATACTTCCATTGAGCACAGCTTAGACTGCCTGGACTTCATGATTGAGGACATGTTGTATTTGTCCCTCTTCATGCTCTTGTGTCCTTTGGAGATGGATGATAGTACCTATTATGAATGTCTTTCAAAGTTACTTTTAACATCAAAGTTGCTCAAATGTAGAAGACTCTACATTTGTTACCGTTATGCACTTACTAATGAGCCACCACTGGGGAAAAAAAATGTATTCTAATGCTTCTATAGACAGGTGCTCCCTGATTCAGCTAAGGAGGGTGGTTCCACTAGATCTACCTGCCTTTGACAGGAAAGTGCTCCTGAATGTGATTAAAAAAAATGGGTCACCAGCAACTGTGTCAACTTCCTGATTTATTCATTGCCTTGACCTTGACGTGCCCAGGCTCAACAGGCAATAGTTCATAGACTCGCCATGCAGTGTTTAAATTAGGGCGGAAACGCACCCTGACTAATACCTGGAAAGCAGAGCAGAGAGGCAAAGCCTGGGAGGGAACTTCAGCAGAGGGTGGAAGAGCAGACAGGAGGCAGGCAGGAAGCAGGAGGAGAGTAAAAGCCCATCTTTACAACATGAGAACTACTGTCAGTTGACTGCTGCGTATCAGCCCCCACCCCACCCCAATCATATTTTTTTCCTTTGAGTCAGGACCTCATGTAGCTCAGGCTGGTCCAAACTCACTGTGCAACAAAGGATGACCTTCAGGATCTGGTCTTCCCGCCTCTGAGTGACAGGAACACAAGTGTGCATATGTGCTACTGAGGATCAGGGTTTCCTGTATACTAGCAAGCACTCTACCACCTGAGCCCCATACGTGCCAAGCTCTTAGAATGAAATTTTAACCTAAGGGCCAGAGAAACGCCTCAGTGGTTAATGTCCATGGCCACTCTTGCAGAGGATCCAAGTTCTGTTCCCAGCATCCACACTGGGCAACTCAACCACCTGTAACTCCAGCTTCAAGGGATCTGACACTTTCTTCTCACCTCCATAGAAACCCACACATGTATGTACATTCACACACATGCAAGTACACACACATACACATGTACACACACATACACATGTACACATACACACACATACACACACACACACCCATAGAAGTACACACACACAAACACATACACACACATAGAAGTACACACACACATACACATACATACACACACACACACACACACCTACACACACATACATATCCTTTATAAAGATTTTTTTCAAATTTTTATTTATTTTCTGTGTATGGGTGTTTAATCTGCATGTATGTCTATGCACTACACATGCTCCCCGTGCCCATAGGAACATCAGCTCCCCTGGAACTGGAGTTACAGGTGGTTGTGAACTGTTGTGTGGATACTAAGAACTAAACCCCTAGTACTTTGGAAGAGCAGCCAGCAGTCTTAACCAATGAACCGTCTCTCCAGCCTCCAAATCATTTAAAATAAATAAAAATAATAAAAACATAATAAAACTTGTTAACCTATTTTTCATGCATGGGAAGGTACAGCTTGTGCGTGTACGTGAAGGAGTCAGAACAAGCTTGGCGTTGTTCCTCGGGGGCCGTGTGGGCCTTTGTCATTTTGTTGTTTGTTTTAATAAAGGTCCGTTGGTGGCTGCAGCTCACTGGGTTGGCCAGGTTGGCTGGCAGCAAGCCCAGCCTCCCTAGCACTGTCTCTGCCTCCCTAGCACTGACAGTCAGGCCATCACGCCAGGCTTGCTCAGCTACGCTCTGGGGATCTAATTCCGGTCCTGATGTTTGCGAGGCAAGCATTTCCAGGCTGAGTTATTTCCCTAGCCCTAGATGAGCACACTTTCTAAAGCCAACATCAGTTGAGAATGACTTTATTCCAGACATTATTCTAATTGGCAACTTAATCCTTATCTTTATGATTTGATTGCCTTTCACAGATGAGGCGGGGGCATCAGAGCACAGAAAAATCCAAAGGCTCTCTATGGTGACCAGGTTTATCATCCTAAGGGATGGGATTTGAACCCAGACCTCTTTGATCATCTTACTTTATGCCTCCCAGAGTAGATGGTATTATTAAATGAGGTAATCTACATAAAATACGCTACTGGAAATTGCGGTTTGAATATGAAATGTCCCGCAGTGACTCGTGTCTCTTGACTTGGCCCGGGGTGGTTGGCACTATTCTGGGAGCCTGTAGGCCCTCTGGGAGGTGGAGCCCAGCTGGCAGACACAGGCCCTGAGGATTGAGCCCACTGTTCATCTCCAGATCTCTGCTCTCAACCCACAGATCCATTGCCTTCCCTGCCACGACAGACTGGATTGAGCCGAACAATTCTGTCCTTTTATATGTTGCTTCTGTCAGATGTTCTGCCACAGCGAAGAGTAGCCAGTGTGTGTCAGCGACAGCTTTCGTTGTCAGCAGCTCATCTGATGCTGCGGGGGAAAAGAAACGGAGGCCCTTAAGCTAGCCGGGTGTGGTGGCGCACACCTTTAATCCCAGTGCTCGGGAGGCAGAGGCAGGCGGATCTCTATGTTCAAGGCTAACCTGGTCTAGAGAGGAAGTTCCAGGACAGCCAAGGCTACACAGAGAATCCTTGTCTCTGAAAACAAAACAAAATTGTTTAAAGTTGCTCTTTGACAAGTAAGATCCCTTTTAATATAGTGAGAACAGATGCAGTATGTATGTGGCTTAGCGGCAATAACACCACAGTAATGGGAGTGTTTCGGATGGTAGCCACGAGCTCAGGAGCCCTGGGTTACAAAGCCATGTGCTACTCCACCAGTGAGGCCTTGGACATGATTGGATGGGAAGCTCCTGCTTTATGACACACTGAGCTAGAAACAAGAAGACATACATTAAGTCCATCTAAGAACCAGATAAATACTGTGCTTGTTTGCAGTCATAGTGTGTTCCTATGGTGAGATGGGAGGCAGAGAGGAAAATTCCCAGAAATCCATGGCCCAGAGAGCCTGTTATATGCACCTGTGAAGAACAAAAGACCCAGCCTCAAATAAGGAAGATGGTGAAGACCTCCGGTTAAAGTGTCTTTTGACTGCCAAATGCATGGAAGGGCACCCACAGACACACAGTCAGCCAAGCATGGAAGGGCACCCACAGACACACAGTCAGCCTAGCATGGAAGGGTACACACAGTCACACAGTCAGCCTAGCCCCCAGCACAGAGCTGGAACTCTACATAACAGCTATTGTTGTGGACATGGTTTCTTCCTCGCAGTGGACCCCAGATCCTTTGGAGGTAAGTTATGAGTCAGGATGTGGAGTTATATACTAACAGATTTATAATACTTCAAAGAATGGCTAAGACTTACACATCCCAGAGGAGCCACACACAGAATTTCCAGTTTTCCCACTTTTCTTTTTGTCTCCTTTGCTCTGTCTAGGTGGAAGCTCATCAGATCTGAACTGTTTCAAAATCTAAAACTCTTTGAGCGTCATGACCAAAAAAAAGAAGTCAGCTTTTAAAGCATGTCTGATTTCTGAGTTCAAGGTGATGAGGGATATCTGAGACATCTGTTGCCCCAGTGATCACCAGGGTGAAGTCCTCTTCTTCCCTCACCTCTCCATGTCTCCATGTCTCCCCCTGAAGCCCCATGCCTGGTCTAAGGTGGCCTTCCCAGAGAGGAGAGGATGGGTCTTAAATCAAGGGTGTGAGTGTTTGCACTTCCCTGCTAGAACCTCCAAACAAGCTCTCAGATTTCTGAGTTAAGGATGTTCTGACAGTAGATCTCTGAAGATAGTCTAAGTCAGAAAGATTCTGAAATCTAAAATACTCCAGGTCTTAAATAGTTAAAATCAGGACTGTTTGACCTGTACATAGTCATTTCCTATGCCTCTTCTTCTATCCCTTTAATTCATAATCCCTCCGCCACCCAAGTAGCTCCATGAGGTTCCCCACGACATTCGTCAAAAAGCCTTATCCATGGCTAGGAGCCCAGCTCCAGGCTCTTCCTCAGCTTCTCCTTTGAAAAGAGAGCTATCTATTTCTTCTCCCTTGCCCAGTGGTAGCCTGTGTCAGGGCCCCTCCATGTCTGTGGAATTCTGTGATTCCTTCGCCTTCTGATACGTGAAGCTGTTTTAGCTGCTGAGAAGAAGGGGTGACTTAGGGGGACCATGCCATGCCAGCAGGCGGAAGGATGAAAGAGTCCGCCTAAGTGTTCGTGTTGTTTTCTGCTACAGTGTTGCAAGTGCCTTTCTCAAAAGCCTTTAAAGTGTCTTTATTTGTCCCTGGCTATTTTAGGTTATTAAAAAGTCTTTACTACCCCATTTTATTCTTGCCCTGTGGGCTTTGGGATCTCATTAGAAATGTTTATTCTTGAGGAAAGAGGCTTTTGCCATACGGTCAGAAGATACTGCACTTTTCTGTTCTAATCACCAATTGGCATTTTGGTTTTTCCTCTCTGTTCCCAGGCCTAGATGTACTTCCTTTCCACTGAGGTTAAGCCCTGTGCAGATTCCAAATGGGTGAAACACAAGTCGATCACTTCTACTTTCTCCCAAACTCTTGGTTTCTAAATATTTAAGACCTAAACATCAGTCTACGCTAAGGGCATCTCACCACGTACGATCAGCCTCCCAAGAAAGCCAAGACATTGCATACACTCTAACCCAGACTGCCTCAGCAACAAAAATTCATGTTCAATTTTATTCACCAAAGGTGTCTTGGGAGAGAGAAAATCATCTCTAACATTCTGAATGTTTTTGTCTTTGTTGTGTTTGGGGATATTTTTGATTGGCTTTGTTGTGTTAGGGTTGTTTGGGGTTTTTTACTATTTTAGTTTGTTTGGGGGGAAGTTGTTGGTTTTTTGGGTGGCTGTTGAAATGGTGGTTTTTTGTTTTTTTTTTTTAAGGTTTTTAATATTACGTATGTGTGTGTGCAGGTGAGTGCAGGTGCCTTCAGAGGCCAGAAGAGGGCACTAAAGTCCCCGGAGCTGGGGTTACAGACAGTTGTTAGCTGTCTGATATGGGGGCTAGAAACTGAACTCAACTCCTCTGAAAGAACAACAAATGCTCCTAACCACTGAATCATCTGTCCAGTCTCCAGTTGGGAGGATTTTTTTTAAAGTCAGGATCTCATGCCATAACCCAGGTTGTCCTGATTCTTACTGTGTCACACCTGTTAAATTCAAGCTCATGACAATGCTCTTCCCTCGGCCACCAGGGTTTCTGTTCCAGTCCCTTCCCAGACCACTCTCTATAACTGATGGTGGCCTAGAAATGTAAGCCAAATAAACCCTTTGCTCTCCAAGTTGCTCTTGGTCAGAGCCTTTTCTCATAGCAGTAGAAAGGAGCCCAGAACAATGGCTGTCTGATCTACCTTGGGCCTGCCTAGCTCCTAATCAGAGCGATGTCTAGAGGGGCCCCTGCTCCCTATGCCTGCTGGGCTTTTGGTAAGACATTCTGTCTGACTCCAGTGAAATAGCTTCCTTTGAGGACAGACCTGGTCAAGAGCAGAATATCCAGGCACACAGTGGCTTCCCTTCACTCCGTCAGAAGCACTGGTAGATTTTCTCCAGTAGTCACTGTGAGAACCGGGAATCCCAGGCAAAGATTCACACAGCTGTGAGGTGTGGAAGCTGCGGTCCCCTGAGACCAGAGCATCCTGGCCGCATTAACTCAGGTCTGTCCGCAAGGAGCCTCCAGTCACTCACCCCTGCACAGTTAGGCCCCCCTGCTCCTCGGCGGCTTCTGCTGCCCAGTCATTGTTCTCTGCATTTACCTGTCTCTCCAGATGTTGGATAAGGGTGATGTTTTCCAAGGTTCTTACATGCCAGACCCCGGGAAAGAGGAGTATTGTAATTCTAAATACCAAGAGGCTGAGATCTCATTATGATTTCAACATACTTGCTTGTTCCTTTTTTTATTTTAAATATAATAAAACTGAGAAAGAAGTCTTAAAGTCTTGTAAGAAATCAGTAACAGTGCCCAAGAAAAGTTCATGTTGGACTCTCTATCAAGGCCAAGCCTTGCCTTCAGTGGGACTCAGGGTAGCATAGCTAGCTTAGGTGGGGTGAGCCTGCCATCCCAGAATATCAGAGATGGAAGCTGAAGGGTCAGAAGCTTCAGGTCACCCTTAGCTACACAGGGGTTTAGAGGTCAGCGGGGCTAAGTAAACCTTGTACATAAAGCAAAACAAAAAACAAACAAACAAAAAACCCAAGAATGTATAAAAGCCAGTGGTAACAAAACAAACAAACAAACAAACAACAAAAAAAAAAAACATTTAAGTCTCTCCTTGCTAGTGGAGAGCTCGATGGGATCCTGCACCCTCTGTCTTCACTGGGCACACTGAGGGTTGCTGCAGTGCTCCCTTCTCCTCCTTAGACTACCTTATCACATCATGGAGAAAAGATAATCTCCGCCCTTACTCATGACAACAAAATAAACATTCACATGTGTACACATCACCCACATAAACATGCATGTACACACACATACACACACACACATATACATACATGCATATACAAACACCCATACACACATGCATGCACACACACACACACACATACATACATGCATATACAAACACCCATACACACATGCACGCGCGCGCGCGCGCACACACACACAGACACACACACTGAGCAGGCAATGGGGCTGTTCATTCTCCCTAAAAGAAGAGGAAACACAAGGTAACAGAACCCTCACTTGAGATTCTTCCCCCTCTGGGTCCCAGCACACGGCGCTGGAAAGTGCTAGAATATATATATATACACACACACACACACACACACACACACACACACATATATATTTATATGTGAAGGTTAGCTGAAGATGGGCTCTGGGAGTGCAGCTCTCCTGAGGTCATAGGTCGTGCTGGGGAGGGGCTTTTCGGTGAGGCAGATATTTGGAATCACTCACATTCTGAACGTAACTGCCACCCATGTTCCTATGACCAATTCTATTAAAGCAAGTTGGACACAGGTGGAATCCTGACTTCGGTCTGTGCCTAGTGCTCTATCCGGGGTACACAGACATTTGCTTCCTCTCCCCTTACAACACGGGTGGCATTAACAGTTAAATCCTCTAGACGGGTGAGGAAGCTGTTAAAAGTCAGGGAATTTCCAAACTACCTCACTTTATTATGCAAAATAAAGCACTCAACATAGCGCGCAGCAGGGAAAAAGCCAAATGGCTAACAGACACCAAAGCAGGCACTCGTGTGTTGTCTCCACAAGAGCATGCGATGAAATCTCACTCGGGCCACCAACTTCGAAAGGAGGATGATGTCAGGCAATGATAAGAATAGTTTTCATGTGTGTTTGCCGTAAACCCGCCAGCACAGCTGAGATAAAACACATGGGCGCGGCCACTCCGGAAAGCTGCTCAGTAGCACTAAGCGTATATGAGGCGACGCACATCTGGACACACACCCCAGAGGCCTCTCTAAAGATACGCTGGATGGCATGCTGCGTCTCAGAGCTGGAGGTTGGCGTCTCCTCGCCATGCCAGCCACCGAGGGGAGGAGGAGTCAGTCAGCACGGATGGATACCTGGAAGGATACGCAACTGCTACCAAAGCAGACCAACCGCGCGTATAACATAGGCGCACCAAGGATATCGTTTGGGGCAAAATAAGAAACCAAGTAGCTACCACGGCATGGTACACAAAATCCAGTACGATACACTGTTGCAGAAGTTTATTATTAGTTACGTTTGCGATTGTTTCATGCACTGTTGGGTGAGGGGCTATCCTAGGTCTTGGCGTTTTGTATTGTCTGCAGGTGTTGGATTTCTGTGGGGGATGTTTGATTGCACATGATCTGCACCCGAGGAGTTCTGCATCAATAAAAACACCTGAGCTCAGATGCTCAGGATCCTACTGTTCAGTATGGCACTGACCCGGATGGTGATTCCCTCTTCTGAGGTCTGGCAGAGTTTGTATGCATGAAAAATGCCTCCTTGTCTCCGTCCTGAGCCCCCACAGCAGCATAACTACTACAATACACCAAGCAGAAGCCACATGCCACATGGCTACACCTGTCACTAATGAGGCCAAAGACGGGGATTGAGCTAAAGGTAGGAGGGATTAAAGGTACAGAAAGAAAATGACAGGAGGGCTTACAGGGAGAGTGACACTACCACACAAGCCTTTCTGGGAGGAAGGTATTTCACCCACTGTTATTTCTCCCCTGGAGCTGGAGCTAAAAGAACACCTCATTCTTCGTCTCCTATCCATCCAATGTTCCCCCATGCCTCATGTAGACCTAATAAGTTCTCGGCCACGTGACCAGTTAATTCCCTGGGTCTGCAATTGAGTGAGTGGTCTTTCCTTTTTTCTTTTGTGACTTGGTAACCATGGACACCCACTTCTTCACTTGACAAGTTCAAACGTTTTGTGATTTTTTTTGAATGTCGACACATAAGTACACTCAGAAAACCTGGGCATGGTGGAACAGCACGTGGGTTCATGAGGTTGAGGCCAACCTGGGCTAAGTAGTAGGACCATCTCAAAGCAAAACTCTCAAAGCATTCAGTGAGGGCACTCAATAATCTTATGATCGCTGAAATGGGATGCTCACTTCAGCGTCTGCGACTTGGAAATATGTGTTCCATACAAGTTAGTTCTTGTATATACAAAATTCCAGGAGCAGAAGTCTTGCTAAATACTCTAAGTCTGGAGACTGAGACTGTGGCTCAGCTGACAGAGCGCTGGCGAACCATGCACAACATACTGGGTTCAATTCCAGCGCTGCCTAAAACCGTGTGCTGCATCACAGACCCGTAACCCTAGCATCCAGAAGACACGGACTGGGGAGGATCAGAAGTTTAAAGTCAATCCTGGGCCACATGATATCATCTCCGTAAAATAAAAGTATATGAACATATCTAATGAGTTGACCTCCAGTTAAAATGATAAGCTAAAGGCCCGATTCTCAGATCAGCATCTCTACTAGAAAGCCAAGCCCTCCAGGTGAAGAGGTAGCTAAGAGTTCCAGGCAGTGCAGGGCAGACCACAGGTCCCCAGGGACCCAGGTCCAGTCCTCTTTTCTGACTCTGTATGATTCCTCCCATTCCAGTTCTTCAGCTTCCTCGGTGAACCCAATGCTGCTTTGTTTTGTTTTTTGTTTCCTTTGGGTTTTTTTTTTTTTTTTGTAGTCCTTTGGTGTTATTAAGTTTAACTTTTTAAAAAACTATCTCATTATGTGTATGTGTGTGGGTGTGTGTCTGTGTAAGTGTGCATCAGTGCGTGCAGATACCCACTGAGGCCACAAGAAAGCATCGGATCATGTGGAGCTGGAGTCACAGGCGGTTGTGAGCTGTCTGACCCAGGTGCTGGGAACCAAACTCAGGTCCTCTGCAGGAGCAGCAAATGCTCGTAACCATTGAGCCGTCTCTGCAGCCCCTTTAGTTTCTGGTGGTTTTGTTTGTTTGTTTTTCAATAGTGTTGGAGTTTGAACTCAGGGCCTTGTGCTTGGTAGGCAAATGATCTACCACAGAGCCCCTGCCACACCTCTCAGAATTGTTTCCTGGGGGAGGAAACTCTGCTCTCCTGCTCTCATTTCCGCTGGTTTTAGCCCACAGTGGCCACAGACCCCTGACAGGGACGGTGGGTTGGGGCAGAGACACTTCTGTTCCTTGACACATTCACAAGAAATCCAAGGCCAGAGAATTCCATTGTTAAGGATTTTTCCACCACTGAATAAGGGCCTCCATGTTCAAACTCTAATATGAAAAACCTCTCTGTCCTTCCCTTATTAGCCACATTTTACCATTGTTAAGAGTGTTAGAGAATTAAATTTGTTCTTGCTGGCCAAGTATTTGAAGGAAAAAGAGAGAGAGCAAGAGAGAGGCTCACAAAGGCCTCTTGGAAAATGTAAAGTAGTTCCAGAAGAATGAATTAAAACACTCATTTTCCTTTTCCCAAGGTCTGAGCCTCCTCAGGCACCTTCTGTGATCTTTTATTCAGAGGGAAAAAATATTCCGATGCCCACCAGCGCTCTCTCCTCCAGGCTTTTAGCCCAAATGAGAGAAGAAAGGGGGGAACATTTCCAAAGAAAGCCCACATTTTAAGAAATGAAGAAACAGATTAGAACCGAAGTGATTTTTTTTTTGTGGGCGGTTAAAAATGGTGTCACTCAGAGGACCCCTGGATGCACAAATGACCTGTGACTAGCCCAGGTCTTCTATCAGGACTGGGAACTCGAATTGATAGGAAAAGCTCCCAGCTATAAGCAAACAGAAGTAGCCACAGTAAACAACACTAATCTCTCCCCTCAGAAACCTGGCAGTACTCAGGGACAAAGGAACTGAAGTGGAAAAGTAACTTCGGACTTCAATCTGTTCCACGGAGAGGCTCCTAGACATGCACGGGACAGGGCTTTAAATAGTGATCTCTTAGACACATCTCTTAGACCTTGGGTAATGGCCCTGTCCCAGACCCAAGAGTGACTTCACCTCCCTCAGAATGACCCCAGGAGGTCACCAAGAGGAAGGCGTGTGTAACATGTAACCACTCCGAGCTGAGGCGATTTTACAAGGGTCCACTCCAGATAGCGTGCGGTGAGGTGAGCAGTATGTGTGCATATGCATGTGTACACGTTCTGGGGGGTGGGAGTGTCGAATCATACAATCTCAGTTGGAATTCCTAGCCTTCCACCTCGTTGGCATGGCATCTCTCTTCTCCCACATGCGTTCGCCAGGCTAGCCAGGGCCAAGCATCCCTGTGTTCTCCTGTCTCTGCTGCCGTCTCCTGGCAGGGCACGAGGATCTGAATGCAGGTCTGCAGGCTTGCACAAGCTCCCCACCCTCTGAACCACCCTCCGGCCTGCTTACGCCCTCAGCTGTGGTGGTGACAAACTCTTACTCATTCCCAAACTATGCTTCTGAACAGGCTGTCTGTGTCTTCTCCCCTGCTGGCCATCTCGCACAGCCCTCCAAGGCCCTCCACAGGGTTCTACAGAGCTGAATGGAACTTTCGTGAAAGAACGGCAAAGAGCCTGCAAACCGAGTTATGCGCAGATGAGACCAGCCTTCAGATGACTACCAGAAGACCCACTCCTTCCCATGCATTCATCGTCTTTCCATTTTCTTTTGAAATTTGTATATAAAATAATCGACTTGGGGGCTAAGAATGTGGCTCAGATGGAGATAGAGTGTGTGGCACGCAGGAAGTCCCGGGTTCAATTCCCCGTACAGCATAAATCATGCTGGTGATGGGTACATGCCCGTAATCCCAGCACTTGGAAAGTGGAGACAGGAGGATCCAAAGTTCAAAGTCCTCCTTGGATACACAGTGAGTTCCAGGCCAGCCTGGGCAATGTGAGACCACATCTCAAAAACATAACAGTATATAATGCTTCATTATGACGTTTCTCACATACATGTATCATTGTACTTTGCTCATATCACTCACACACACACACGCACACACACACACACATACACACCTCTCTTTCCTTTCGTCTCCCCTCAAATGGTTCTCCTTCTGCCTTCATGTCTAATGTATCTTTTTAAATCTAGATTCCACATGAGAGAAGACATGATACTTGACCTTTCCACTCTGCCATGGCCTTCTCCTGCTCTCCTCTTTGGCTGGAGAGTAGAAACTAGAACAGCTGCATCAGGACCCTGTTTGCAGAGAGCTGGGCGTTCATCACTGTGAGTTCACATAAAGAAGCCCCGACTGCAGTCAGGGGGAGGGTGGGGCTCCAGAAGATCCTGAGGCATGTGACCGCATGCTCTGCTCTCCCCTCCCCCCAGCTTTTCCCATTTTAATAAGCGATTTCTAGCCTGTGCCTAACTTGAGGTGCATGACCCTTTCTACATCTCCTCCTGGAGGCTGTCAGGATTTTCAGATCACTTATACTGTTGTTTTTGCTGTTGTTGTTGGTTCTCTCTCTCTCTCCCTCTCTCTCTCTCCCTCTCCCTCTCTCTCTCTTTCATTTAAAAATATAAACTCTACTTTGCATTTTATAATCTCTAATGGCACTGCCCTGGAGCTTCCTTTTGCGTCCATTTCTAAATCATTTTGGGAATGAGACTAAGAACCTCAAAAAGGAGCCTCGGTTTCCCGGTAACAACACCACGCAACCCTAACCCCTTCTTCTCTGCTGCCGTAGTCCACATACGTTTTTCTTTTCCGATCTAGATTCTGCCCGTTAGAGAAGACCTGTGCTTTTTGTCTGAGTTGACTTTATTTTGCTTCACAATCTCAAGTTTCATACCTTTTCCTGCAGATGACATAATTCCTTTCTTCTTTGTAGCTGAAAAGTACTCCATCCTACATCGTATACACACACACACATAGACCCTAATATACATATATGTGAATATATATATATACACACACACACATAGACCCTAATATACATATATCTGAATATATATACACACATATATATATACATACATACACCTACTGATGAAACTGAGGCTGATTCCATGGCTTGGCTATTACGAATACTGCTGCAATAAACATGACTGTATCTTTATGCTGACATAGATCCCGTTAGGTATTTAGCCCAGGAGTGGCAGAGCTGGCTCGTGACACGGTTCTGTCCTCGGTGACTGCACTTGTTGACACCGCCAGCAGTGAGCACACAAGGAAAGGTTCATCTTCGTTCCTCACATCCTTGTGGCCATTTTTTTGGGGGTTTTTTTTTTTTTTTTTGATGACAGACATTCTGACATTCTGGGGGTAAGTTGGAATCTCAATGTTGTTTTTATTTACAATTCCCTGGTAGCTGAAGATAAATGTTTCTCATGGCATTGATTGGCCATTTGTACCTCTTTCTTCCTTTTAAAATGTCTGTTCAGTTCATTTGCTCATTTATTGATTGGATTATTTTTTTCAATAAACGCTTACTTCTTTTTGGTTCTTGATATGTTCTGGGTATTAATCGCCTGTCAGACAAAGAGCTGGTAAAAAGTTTCTCCCGTTCTATAGGCTATCTCTTTGGCCTTTGGATTGCTTCTTTTTTAATGTGCATTAACCCTCACATTAATCTTAAGGTTATTCCCTGGACTTCTAAACCAGGGTGGGGAACAGCCATTGCTCCAGTGCTTCCTCATAAACACGAGGACCTGAGTTTGAGCTCACAGAATTCCCTGAGGCCCCCATTCTCTTGTAACTAATCCCATCGGTTCATCAAGTCAGAACCTGGTAGAATCGCTGTTGAGAGTGAACAGAGTCGGCTCCTGTCTCCTCGGGAAGAGTCTCACGAAACGGCAGGTGTTCAAAGTCAGTGGGCAACTGAGAAATCATTCTTTCTTTTCTTTCTTTATTCTGGAGACAGGTTCTCTCAACCGGGTAGAAGGTCCCGAGCAGTCTAGGCTAGCCTTTTACTGGGCCCTAGGGATCCACCTGTCTCTGTCTCCCTGGTGCCCTTAGCTGGCTTTTTTAAAGACAGGTTCTGGGGATCAAACTCTGGCCCTATTCCAGCACTTTCCTGACTAAACGCCCCCCCCCCCAGGCCCCATGTTACTCTCTTATACTCCCCGCCTCTGTCCAACGCTGGGGGAGGGATGCTCTGGATAACTGTTTTCCTGACGCCAGAGAAAAGCATCATGGATAACTTGCTCTCTTTGCACATGGGTATGACTGGAGCTGTAGTCACCATATTGGCGCCAAGGAGGACAAAGCCAAAAGAGACTCGGAGATGTCAGCCTCAGACCACAACACTTGCAAACCAAGCAGCCCACAGTCTTCAGGCTGACAAGGTGAGAAAGATCAACCTTGGCTTATCTAACTACCCTTCAGCTCGGTGCAGTCCTAACTCTGCCTTTGAGTAAGTTCATGCAGCAATGGTTATCAAGAACCCGCTAATCTCCTGACACTAGAAAATGCATTTTTCTTTTGAACTTTGGGCACCTTCCTTAGAACTTAAACAACTGGAGACTGGGAGCTGGAGAGATAGCTAAGCAGTTGAGAGCATTTACTGTTCTGCCAGAGGACCCCGCCTCCACATGGTTTCAGAACCACCTGCAACTCCAGTTCCATGGGCTCCTATGCAAGCACTGCACATATGCATGCACATTAAACTCCCGCCAGCACACCTGCATATAAAAATATGTAAGATTAACAAACTGAAGACTGGTGTGGAAAAATAGTAAGTGATTTCACCACATAGTCATGGCCAGGGTTCCACCCAGAGCTTTCCTCTCCCTCTCTCAATCTCTCTCAATATCTCTTTATCTCTATCTCTATCTCTCTCTCTCTCTCTTTCTCTCTTTCTCTGTATGCATGTACAGACCCACGTGGAAGCCAAAGGTCGACATGAGTCTCTTCCACTCCACCTTATTTTTGGGGGACAAGGTCTGTCACTGAGCCTGGAGCTCACTATGCCAAATAGACCAGCTGTAGTCCTGTCTCTGTCCTCCAGCTTTGCCGAGTATGTACCTGCCATGCTCGGTTTTGCTTTGCTTTAACATGGGTGCTGTGGATCTAACCCAGGTCATCAGGCTTGCATAGCAGGCATCCTCCAACTGATCCATATCCCTGGCTATTTCCAAATTGACTCTGAAGAATGAGCCAATGAGGTTAGACTGGAGAAAGAGCTGTCAAAGACAACTTGAGCTTGCAAGTGCAGTAAGTGAGAAGCTACTGGTCGAATTACAGATGAGTTGGTCACGCGGGACAGAATAGAAAGCAAAGGAAGCTGGTGACAGATTAATTCTTTCTGAGCAGCCTCCATGTGAATGATCGATCCCACCACCCCTCATCCCATGAGACTGGATTCTCTAAAGCTGCTCCTCATTCCATTTTCTTCCAGTGGCTTGCAAATTTATTCATGAATAATACCCATGTCATAAGAAAGCACATTTGGAGCATTCATGAGCACACAGAGATACACATGAAGCAAGACAGACACATTTGGGAAAAAGGGTGATTTTTAAGGGAGCAAAAAAAACCTCCACAAAACAATCTAGAGCTCAAGAAACATGACTGGCCAGGCAGTGGTAATACACACCTTTAATCCTGGACAGTGGTAATACACACCTTTAATCCTGGACAGTGGTAATACACACCTTTAATCCCAGCACTCGGAAGGCAGAGGCAGACAGATCTATGTGAGTTCAAGGCCAGTCTGGTCTACAGAGTGAGTTCCAGGACAGTCAGAACTACAACAGGGAAACCCTGCATGAAAAACAAAAACAAACAAACAAACCTGACCGCATCCACCCTGAAAACATGAGACCAAAAAGTCAAAGACACTCACTGTGATCCCCCTTAGTCTGGTGTCCACCAAGAGGTGGAGGGAGGGTGAGGGCTGTGTCCTGAAGAACAGAGCTAACGCCACCTCTCCATCCACTCTGCTTCAGCCCCTGAAGTCAATAAGTGCAGTGACTACATGAGCTGGTGTGCTCCCCTTGCAAGAACACGGAAGGGTTAAATGAGTTAACAGAGGCCCCAAGCATTTAGGTCAATGACTGGTCCTGGTAGGTGCAGGATGGAAGCAATGATTGGGCTAGTACCACTCACTGGGAGCCAGGGGTACTTGAGATAAATGCCATTCAAGTGCCCTTGGGAGCGGAGGCATAGACATACATCCGAGGCATTATGAGAACATGTCTGTTGCTTGGGACAGGACTGGTGTCCTGAAGTCCCAGAGTCTACCCTGAGATGCTGACAGCCCTTTTTCTTATCACTTCAAAGTGGAAACCCTGCCCACCCATGCACGTACTGACTGAAATCACGAGGCTCTTAGCCAACATTTTTTATTGCGTTTGTGCTAAGATTATTTTGTTTTACTTCCAAATGAAGCAATACGAACTTTCACATAGATATGGTAGAGTTCCTCATAAAATGTGACTGTTGGACCAGCGAGACAGCTGGCGGGTAAAGCTGTTTGCCACCATGCCTGATGTCCTGAGTTCAACCCCCAGGGCCGCTATGCTATGTGGTGGAAGGACAAAGCTGGTTCACACAAGTTCTCTGACCACCACACATATGCTGTTAGCATGTGTACACACACACACACACACACACACACACACGCTAAACAAACACATGTAATTTCAAAAGCTTTTAAAATGTGACTGTTTCGTAACAGCCCAATTCTGAAGTGGAAACTCTCAGGTAGATAGATGTGTTTCTCCTTCTAGCAAAATCTACCTTGATCCCACTTTGAGAGAAAACACTTGTGTCTTAGAAGTTACTGCCCTGCAGTGACAACAGCTCCCAGCCACAACCAGCAGCAGCCGCATGGAGCTATTGCTGTAGAGCCCCGCCCATCTCGCCTAGCCGACGACGATAATTTGGCTGTTCAGAAGCATCGGGTTCTCTCCTTCAAGTTCTGGGGGGCAATGAAGAGCAATGGCAGTCACCTGTGTCTTTCTGAAGGCAATTCCGGACCAGCTCACACTAACTGGCGGTCCATTTGTTCAACAAAATTGCGACAAGCTTGATACATTAAACTTTGCAAGATTTAGGGTGAAGTCAAAAGAGTCGAATCAAGTATTTTATGACCCACGCTTAGCAAGCTGAAATGAAATCTGGACACTTACTGAGCACCCTTAACCCTGCGGTTTGCCCAAACCAGGATGTGAAACCTGACTTGTTTGACTAGACATCAATACTTCATGAGGCTAAGTGTTCCTGACCCCACATTGTGCTTCTGTTTTGACATCTATTCTATTTTGTTTATGTGTATGAATGTATGCCGAGTGTGTGTGGATACCCACAGGCCAGAAGAGAACATCAGCTCCCCTGGACCTGGAGTTACAGGTGGCTGTAAGCAGCAAGCCTGGATGCTGGGAATGGGAATGGTATCTTTTCCAAGAGCAGTACAAGGTCTTAACTGCTAAGCTTTCTCTCCAGCTCTCGTGTTTCTTTCTTATTTTAAAAAAAAAAGGGAACCACTTGGGAATACAATGTTTTCCCTGATTTGAAAATTCATAAACATGGATTAATCCATACTGTACAAGATAAGAAGATGCTTGTAGCAAAATGTAATGAAAGCCTAACAGTTATAGGATTTGAAGTCACTGGTTTGGAAACACAGAGTCCACATACTGAGGTACGGAGACTGAGTAAGTAGGAGACTGGCGCTTGAGGCATGCCCGTTGTCCATCACTCAAGATCCAGAGTTCCAGTGAATCTCTCCTATCAGAGAAATGACACCTGGCATCAGACCCAGTAGCTGACTGCACCAGACAGGGACGAGCTTTGGTTATGGTGATGCTGAATCTTCACATCAACTTGACAGGATCTGGAATCGCCCAGAAGCCCCACGGTTAGACGCCTGTGGGGGCGAGCTGCACTTCATCGTGAGCTGGGGCCCGGATTAAAAGAGAAGGCTGTGGCACTCATCTCGCTCTGCTTCCTGTCTGTGGAAGAGATGTGACCAGCTGTGCCCCGCACTCCAGCCGCCAAGCCTTCCCTGACATGAAGGACTGTTAGCCTCAAACTGTCAGCCAAGGTGAACTCTCCCTCCCTTGGGTGGCTTTTGTCGGATCTTTTGCTGCAGCCATGAGAACGGCAACGCACCTTCAAGGGTGAAGTGGCCACGTGTCCTATCAGCTGTTAATCATTGCCATGCTGCAAAGGAAGGCCACTCCTCCCCTCGGGGCATCCCAGAAGTCTCTGCAGTGTCAGCCTTGCTAGGGGACCCAGGTCTCCTCCCAAGAATCTAACACATCAATAGCACCAGAGGCTCAGAGTGACTCTCCTTCCCAACTCAAGAATTCCGGACAGCAGGGCTGGGTAGCCTCTTGTGATTAATCTGGACAAACAATAAAATAAAAGAAATAAAAATATAGCTCACCTCTCCTAAGGGACCCATGGCAGTGTCCCTTACATACGATGCAGTAACAACCAGTACAGTTCTGCTTATCACAAAATAACAATCATGTACAATTTGAGGAGCAATGTGATGATTCAAGCTATGTAGAAAGAGCCAAGCAGCATACATACATACACACACAGACTCACACACACATGAATCTGTACATACACACATACACATACATATGCATTAGTGTGTCTACAGATCTGTATCTGTACACACACATCTGTCATGGCACCAACTTAATGTGAGCTATGTAGAAGCAATGTATGTATATGTATATATACATAGATCTATATATACATATATCTGTCAGCTCACCAACTCGCTCAGCTTCAACGGTGCAGAGTCAAACAATACATGTGCATATGCATAGTTACATGTTTCCATAACCTCTATCTGTACATACACATATCTGTCACCTCACCAAACTTACTTGCTTTGCTTACTTGGCTGGTGAGGATAAGCAGACTGTCCTCTGATGACACCAGCAGGCACGAGTAGCTGCTGTCCTGTGATTCTTTTAAACCTCACTTCAACTACTACACTCTGCTTTTCTGATTGATCATCAGCAGATAGCCAGACTAGTTCTGAGAAATAAATATACTCCTTGGCTGAAGCAGCACCTCTGTCAGACTGTCTTCATTCTGCCTTGTACCACAGGGGAGCTGGGGCTACCTGGAAAAAAAATCTGGGCTTCATAGTTACCCTGGTATAGAGTTAACCCATTGGAGACCTTCTTGTTTTCTCTTTTCAAAGCACAAAGTGAATGTAAAATAATGAGGCCAAGGATACCGCGTTGCTCTATTGAGCTCTCTGTGTATCTGACACCCCCAGTCTAGGCTAAGATGTGATGTTGCTCTATTGCTGTCTCTGTGTATCTGACACCCCCAATCTAAGCCAGGGATGTGACATTGCTCTATTGCTGTCTCTGTGTATCTGACACCCCAATCTAAGCTAAGGATGTGACGTTGCTTATTGCTGTCTCTGTGTATCTGACACCCCAGTTTAGGTTAAGGATATGACGTTGTTTATTGCTGTCTCTGTGTATCTGACACCCCAATCTAAGCCAGGGATGTGACATTGCTCTATTGCTGTCTCTGTGTATCTGACACCCCAGTCTAGGCTAAGGATGTGACATTGCTCTAGTGCTGTCTCTGTGTATCTGACACCCTCAGCTCTAGGCCACAATTGAACAGATGCATCAAAGACTTCTCAGTACCTTCAAACATCACAGCAACTGAGTGCTTAGGTCCTCGGTAGAGCCTTTCCCTGGAGAATTTGCTCTCCCTGTCTCCCTCTTATTCTTTCACTACTGACACACACAATCTGCAAAGTAACTTCTGCTGTGTTCATGTCGCCACAAACACCAAACCCCCTAGAACTCAGGGGCTTTGACCAAAATGAGGTGACTTTAAATTCCAGAATCATCTACCCGAATTTTTTCTTTTTAATGGGGACAGATCTGCCCAAAATTTGATCTGTGCGTCTGACCTGCAATTGCAGTGAGCAGGGTACCCTTGTGGCAGCGTATCGGTCAGTGCCCAGCAAGCCTGAGTGGAGGGCACCTGCAGACAGGGAGAGGGTGAGAGCACCAGGGGTGGGCGCCCAAGGAAGTGTTCTACCCCTTTCACTCACCAACATCATACAAACACCTTTCCTTTTTTTTCTTCTTTCCTACCATGCATATCAACACCCTCCTATCTCCCTCCATCCCTCTCAGCTCGCCCCATCTTCCCTCTCTTCCTAATCTACCCTCCCCACTGTGGTGCCCCACCCCACCCCCGTGGAAAGGTCACGAGGTTGGGTCCAGAGGGTACTTGCAACTACCAGAGCTCTTATCCCAAAGAGCTAGAGGAAGTTTGGCCCCTCCCCTCTGTGCTCAGGCCATTAAGCCACAACCAAAACTCCACCCCCTTCAAGGGATGGGCTAAGATTGGCAGAATTGCTTACCTGTTTTAACCAATGCATTGTCCTTCAGTACCAAGGGACCCTCCCTTGCTCCCAACCAAATAAAGTTACAACCCCTGCAATAAACTAGAGAGAATGCTCCTCTGTTTCTGTGCTTGTCAGCTCACGGGTTCTGATCAAAGGTGGGATGGGTAGGTGGTGAAGAACCACACCACACACTCCACCATGCAACTCAGGTAGGAGCAGGCGGCCACAGCCCAACTGTGGCTGCTTTGCTGGGCAAGGGAAGCCATTGGCAGGGACACTCATCAGTGAGATTCAATCCCGCACCCACCCTCAACCTCTCATCCCCACCCCTGCTTCTCCTCATAGTAGAGAGCAGTCCTTCCAGGGTTATCGCTCAAACAATGCACAACAAATGGGACAAGGCTGGGCACGAGTCCCTACATTGAGGGTGGACTAGGCAACCCAGCTAGAGGAAGGGGATCCCAAGGGCAGACAACAGCATCAGAGAACCTAAAAACATCTTTCTAAGCTTCATGTTTGTTGAAGCCATTGGCATCACAGAGGCGGGCAGCCATATTTTACCCAGAAATCCCAGTAGTGGGAAGAGAAACCCCTGGTGCTAAAGCCTGTAAGAACAGCAGTATCCCAGCATTCATGCAAATACACAGAAGTCAGAAGACAATGACTTCATGAGCAGCTAGAGTCCCGTTGGCTGCAACTTTAGGTGAGCACGCGGCTTCTCGGTACCTCTGTGTTTTTAATATTTTATTTTGTGGCAAGAGAGGGCGGAGCTCAAGTGTTTGCCTCAGAGGTACAGGGACCTAAGTCTGATCTCCAGAAGCCATTTTAAGAAGCCAGAGATGGTGGCAGTCTCAGCACTGGGTAGAGGCCAAGAGAGACAGATCCCTGGGGCTCATGGACCAGTCAACCCGGTCTAATCAGCCAGAGTTCCAGGTCAGAGAGAGAGACCCTATCTTTAAAACTGTAGTCAATGCCTGTGGAGTGACAGCAGAGGGTGCCCTGACATCCATGTAAGCACCACCACCCCCATCCCACTCACTCTCACCCACCCTTCCCCCACCTCAACCCCTCACCCCCCCCCATACTATTTGTCAGCAGTAACCTTCTTCCTCTTTCTCTGCAGCTCCATCCCTCCCCTGTGTGCTGGAAGAGTGTGCTCACACACCCCCATTGTTTCCCAGACCTTGCTGCATGCTGCCTGTGGTGCCTAGGGGCCTCCTGGCTAACTAGATGTGTAAATAAAAGAGTTTTAGACCACTTCAAGGTGTCATTCAAATTTTCATCCTAGCTAACGGGGAGGAAATTCACCAGATCCACCCTGGGGCCTTTTTCTCATCTCTTTTCCTGCTGACAGTCATGCGATGTGCTAGACAAAGTCACAGCGAGTCCCACGCGATGATCCTGAGAACGAATTCCCCAGTTCTTCCTCCAATCTGAAAGAGATTACTCTCTACAATAGACGGAGGAGGAAAGGAAGAAATAAATACAAAGAAGGCTGAAAAGGTACTTTGCATTATCAGGAAGAAATTTTTCCTATCCTACCTTGTTTTTTTTTAAACCCATAGCCAAAGCCACTGGCATCAGAACACACCGAGAATTTTATCGCGTGAGACACGAGTTAGAGAAGACAGCACCTGAGGTGTGTACCCTCAGCGCTTTGTCTATTGTGTAATTCCCTGGTGACGCCCCCGCATTGCTCTGGATGCTCTGGTGATGTTAACTTTCCCTGCCTGTGCACTCCTGACAGTAAGTGCCATCAGAGCCATCCCGCAGTGTGAAGACAGTCATTAGCAAATGGCTAAGAGGGGATGTCAATGGTGCTTCAGGCTGCGTTTCAACCACCCACTAATAAAGGCTTTGAACTTGGATACGGGGAAAGCTATCTGGAACAACTTCACCAGAGAGCTTTTTTTTTTTCCCAGTGGTCAAGGACAAATATCGCAATTCAGTGAAACAACTAAGAAAAAACTGCAGGACTGCAAGCCAAGGTTTTGGATGAGATCTTGCTGGAAGCGGGCCTCTCTGCACAGGGCTGCTGGTAGTTCAAAAGCAATCTGTAAGCAATTCACCAAGAAGTGGCAGCGGGCAGACCCAGGGAAGCTGTAGAGGTCTCTCGGTTCCCATCAGGAATAGTTTCAGAGCATCCTGGAGCTGGGAATGTGGGTGGGGTCTGTCAGGCCAGGCTACACAGGGCGTAAAGGGGAACTCTTGACGAGGGGCGTGTCCTATCTACGCAGTCAACAGTCACCACTAGGTGTGTGGCTTCTGAGCCTTTATACATGTCTGTTGATGACCACAGTGAGGGAGGATAGGAACAGAGGACGTTAAGCATTGAGTGTCGTGAAAAGGTGTGGCCACAAAAGCTGTAGGCTGGGGCCAAAGCTTCAGCTTGCACTGTGCCTCCAAATGCTGCCAGTAGGTGCCTGCTCCAAAGCTGCGTCTAGCGCGCACACGGGAAGTGGAGTTGGTGACGCCACATGTTTCCCAATGCTGACTCTGAGGAAAGATTAAACACTCTGGAGAAGACAGAAAGGTGTCAAGGAAGAGGTCAAGTTCCAAGGCTATAAAGAGGAAGGCCACTCCAGGTTGGCCCTTTACTCCTCTGCGCTGATGCCTTCCGGGAAGTACAACTGCGTGGGAATTCCAAATACTCACCTCGAGTGAGCTGGAGGGCCACTGGTTACCAATTTCTTATTTATGTGATTTATTTATTCATTTATACTCGTTTATTACGTCCCTCCACTAGAATGTGGGGTGAGTGAGGATGTGGGCCAGTCTGGACCAGAAAGTAGGATTGCATAGGGTGTCAACATGGATACTTGCACCCAGCCTTTTAGGTCAAAAATATATTAGAAAGGTGCTGGAGATGTAGCCAGTTGCTAGAATGCTTAGGTGTCAGGTCCAAAGGGAACTCCAGTTCCCCAAATTCCAAAAGGCAGAAGGGACAAATGGCATCTGTGGAGCCAAAGCTCACGCTGGGCGCCAGGCTCCCTGAGTATGGCAAGCGCCTGTGACACACTCCAAAGTCCACCCTGGCACCCTGGCCTTCTCACGTCCTTCCTTGTCCTAAACTCTGTGAGCTCTCCTAAGCTCACGGGCATGCCTCCCCCAACTACTTAGTCTCCTTATAACCCTGCTTCTTCAGCTATGCGCTCCCTTGTCCTGCTTTCTCTCTATGTTCTCCACTCTTCTTTTCTCCTCTCTCCTCTCCTGCCCCCTCCCCACTCTCCTCATGCTCCAGTCTGCTGGCCATGTTCAGTCTACTTCTCTCTCCATCTGCTCTGGACTCTCTCCCAGATGCCTCCAGCTGTTCTCTCCCTCGTGCCTACAGTAATTCCCACCCCTCCTAACCGTACCGTGGAGCAGTCATGTCATCAGTTTATACATTACCTAGCACACATGAAGCCCTGGGTTCCATCTCCCAGCACCTCATAAAACAGATGTGGTGGTGTGTGCCCATGATCTTAGCAATTGGGAGGTAGAGCTAAGACGATCTGAAGTTTAAGGCAAGCCCCAACTAGGTAACACTTTTGAGGCCAGCATGGACTGCATACAAAACCCCCATCTCAAACAAAATTTCACACACAGAGAGAAAGAGAGAGAGAGAGATTACTACCTATGATGTATTTTAGTTAGAAAGATCTGAGAGAACAACAGAAGGAAAGAGATTGGCCCCGCTATTGAGAATGTATGAAGCCATGTCATCCAGGACTTGACTTCTATTAGTTCAAAAAAGGTTAAAATTAGAGGAACCTTCCTGGAGACGCTGAAGTAAATTCCGAAGGCTGGTGAGGAGTTAGTCAGGTAAAATGAAAGGGAAGGAAGAACATCGTAAGCAAAGGGAACAGAGCAGGTAGGAGACGGTGTGTTAAAAACAAAACACTAACAAGATCACTGTCATGATGTGTATTACCCAGAGAGCAAAGAACACAGGGGGGACGAGGCACACTGTAAGGGATGGGGTGGGGGTGGGGAGATGCCCCTGGAGGAAGGCTACAGATCCAGTCCAGCCGACATCATCACAGGGCACCCTTCCCAGGGATGACCACGGGCTCCTTTGTACCCTTTCATCTAGCCTCCAAAATTCAACAGTGATTTGGGGTTTTTGATGATCGTTTTTGCTGAATGACTTCAGTGATGAAAAAGTCTGCAAAGGTACACTCACTTATCCAAAAAAACCAGGGAGACATATAGCACAGTGTAGTAATGTAATATAATATAATGTAATGTAACGTAATGTAATATAATAATATATAATATACCCACATAAGCACAACAGAGACTCTCATAAAAGTTGATGAAAGGCATTGCTATGGAGGGTAAAGGCTGAACTTAAGCTCCTACCCCAGGTATTTCTTAGAAGCATAAAAATACCATTTGCCTTTTATAGTTTAGGATCCCAAAGGCTCACCCAGGGGTTCACAATGAAAAGAAGCAGAGCCAGGGTTCCAAGACACACCATCTAAGTTCCATGTTCTCCTTCCAAAGGAAGATTTCTTCCCACTGAGGTCACCATGGTGTTTAATGACTCCAGCTCTATCAACTATTTACTATCCAGGAGATTTGTGTCTGGCCAGTGAAGAAATTCTCCAGCAAGGCTCCCCTTGGGTACCAGGGAGACCTTCCCAGCTAGTGTTCTAACACAAGCTGACCCGGAGAACTGGCTTCAGATGTTCAGTGGCCCCTTGCTTCTTGTCAAGCCGGTGCTGTCCGTCTCCTCCAGATCCAGAGTTTTCTTTTCTGACAGTTCTTTTGAGTCAGTTGTTCACAGGGACATGAGCTCTAAAATAAGATGAGTCATTTTCAGGCTCGTGGGTTCAACACCTCAAAAGTCCTCCAGTATCGACAACCCTACGCTCTGAGAATCTAGGACTGTCTAGATACGTGTCCTGTAAGCGGGGTGACCAACTGTTTCAGTTGAATTTCAGAGTCAGGGAATACCAAGACTTGGAAAATGTAGCTCATCCAAGAGTTCACTGCTCAACTGGGGTGACTTGGTTGCTCTCTAGGTAATTTAATATTTATGCTATCAATGCCACGTTATTGTTTGTGTGTGTGTGTGCGTGTGTTATATGTAGAGTGTGTGTATGTGTGTATAGTATATGTGGTGTGTGTGTGTTATATGTAGTGTGTGTATGTGTGTGTATGTGTTATATGTAGTGTGTGTGTGTTATATGTAGTATGTATGTGTTATATGTAGTGTGTGTGTATGTGTGTATAGTATATGTAGTGTGTGTGTGTTATAATGTTGTGTGTGTGTGTATCTGTGTGGAGTATATATTTATAGTGTGTGTGTGTGTATCTGTGCGGAGTATATATTTATAGTGTGTGTGTGTGTATGTGTGTATGTGTGTATGATATATGTAGTTGGGGGGCGGTGCTCACATGCTTCAGGCATCCTTTGTCACTCTCCACATTGTCTTTTGAGACAGGATCTCTCACTGAACCCAACACTCACAGATTGGCTAGACTGTCCGACCGGCTCTGCATGCCCTTCTGCCTCTGCTTCCCCGGCACTAGGGTTACAGGTATGCACCACCATGCCTGGCTTCGTATGCGGGCTCTGGAGATCTGAACTCGCGTCCTGGTGCTCCTGCAGCAGGCCCTTTACTGACTGAGCTGAGCCGTCTCCACAGCCTGGTTCATGGTGTCTTTACTGGGGAGACGGTTCAACAGTTAACCGGAGCTCCACTTCTAGCATCCACACTGGGCAGCTTCGCCCTCTTCTGGTCTCCATGGGAATGACCTTCACGTTGGCGCTGACGTCCTTCAGATGGCTGTTTCACGGCTATGTTTCTCTGATGAAAGTCTATTCTGCTCTTCGGGCCGTTTGCGTTCTTACTGATACACCTCTTATTTTCACATTTTTTTAGCTTTCAGAAACCCTGATAGACGTTTGAGACATGCACACATAAATTAACTACAAGTCCTAGCAGGGGGCGGGAGGAGGTGTCCAAATGAAAGTGTCGCCATGGTTTGCCGAAGGTCTTCACAGCCTGGAACTTCAACTGAGGTTGAAGGGGGATCTGATATGCAAGGGCTGGCTGGCCCCATTGCGGCCCCTGCGTAACCACAGCAATGCCAGTTAGTTGACGGAGACGCACACTGGAGACCATAGCGATGTGTAAACGGTCACCTCAGCCCTTCCAAACTTCTCTGGAGAACTCTCAGTACGCTAACTTCTGAGGTGGATAAAGTAAAATTTGGAGCCGTCCATTGTTCTTCAAGCTGATGTTCTGATTTCCATGTGAACGGCAGGAGTGTTTTTGTGCCTGAAGGCTACTTTAAGTAAAAGAACAGCGAGTGGTGGTGGTGGTGGAATATGCTTTTAATCCCAGCTCTCCAGAGGAGGCAGAGGCAGAGGCAGGCAGATCTCTGTGAGTTCGAGGCCAGCCTTGTCTACAGACAAGTGACTTCCAGGACAGCCAGAGTTACTACAGAGAAACACTGTCTTGGGAAAAGAGTGGGGAGGGGGGAGGGGGACACACTAACCCAGCCTGTGAGTCTGTAGAACAGGCCTTGGAGTCCCACTTGAAGAGGTGGAGGAGACTGGAGGACTTAAACTGCAATCCTCCCTGTGCCGCACGCCAGCTGTGCGACCCCTGGGTTAGTAAGTTATTTCTCAGGGTTACTGGGGAGCGTAAGATGGGATCGGCTGGAGGGGGTCCACCTCGCCTTGTGGCTGACACATGATAAATGTCCAATAAGCCTTAGAAGGGAAGCTTCTGTTATTTGTAAGCTCCTCAAACTTCCATCAGGGATCTGAAATCCAACCCTAGGTGAAAATAACAGATCCAATCAAGGAGAATCAAAAAAAAAAAAAAAAAAAAAAAACCCTTCCTCCCCACTAACCTAGGCCAAAGATTTGAGTAGACGTTCACCAAAGAAACGTACGGGTTACAAAGCAAGCACACGAAGACATGAAGATATCTTACTGTCAGCGTTTTAAAATACCCTCTTCTACACCTACACAAAAGGTGCTTAAAAGTTCAGTCTTTTTTTTTTTTTTTTTTTTTTTAAAAACCTGTAGTCACCTTGGCTTCCAAGAGCTTTGAGAAGAGCCATGCAGGACACAGCGCCCCAGAAATGAGACGAGCGGGGTTATGCATCCGGGAGACTGAGGTTCCACCCCGAGGCATGAACAGACATCTCCCAGGGAGCCAGCTTGACCCCGCAAGCAATAGGGACTTCTTCACCTCACCTCTCCAAGCCAGAGCTGAGACAATGGTAAACTACCCAGCTCTATTTGAGAGCAGCTGGGGGCAAATCCTAGGGGACAGTGAGCCTGGGAACACCGAGGGTGACACAGTCAGCCTTCTCCTATAGCAGGTACACGCCGAGGTTACACAGTTGTCAAAACTCATTGAACTAGCCACGTAAGAAGACTTTCACTGCTTGTAAATTACTGCTCACTAAACCTTAGGGCAGGGAAAACTGCAGTAAAGGAAGCGTTCGGTGGGGAGGAGAAAGTAAAGATGGAGGTGTGGAGATGTGGGGGGCTGCTTCGAACACTTGGGTGGAAGAGGAGAGAGGGCACTCACTGACCAACATCACCGTGGCTCCCGGCCTCATTTCGCTGGGCTACCTTTTAAAGGGGGATTTATCTTTTTTTTTTTTTTTTTTGAGTGCGGGTGTTTTGCCAGCATGTGTGTCTGTGCACCATGTGTGTGTGCTGTGCCCTCGGAGGCCAGAAGAGGGCGTCATATCCCGAAGACAAAGGAGGATGGTTGGGAGCGGCCACGTGGGTGCTAGGAGGCAAGCTAGGCCCTCTAGAAGAGCAGCCACTGCTTGGAGCACTGAGCCATCTCTCCAGCCTCACTGGGCTTCTTACACTGGCTGGAACTCCATCTTAGGAAGCACGTCACGCAGCCTCCGGTTGGGGGAGCACGCTAGCAGAGTGGGGGCTCCTCAAACTCTTCCCCAGTCACATCTCTCGGGGGTTATTATTTTCAACGATCTTACCAAGTGAACACCAACCGGCTACGAGCCCAGAATTCTCTCTTCCCGGGAGTGGCAGCCCTGGCCAGGCTAGGCCAGTGAGAAAGAAAAGATCAACTCAATAAAATCCTCCAGCCCGACATTTCCAGGTTGATACAGGGCTGCAGAAGGCCAGGACGGTCCACAGAGAAGTTCGTGGCAGTTCACAGGAAAGTGAGGACCATAAAGCCAAGTTATGCGGGGTGTATTGGGAGAGGTGGGGTGAGAAGACTGATTTCTGTTCTTTCCAGAAAAGGTGAAGTTTCCCAAGATAAATTTTGTTTATTTAATTTACTTAGTGCTCAAATGCCCTTTATACATGGAGCTATGCAACGTTCTCTTGTCACACAATAAAGAGGAGTTAATTCTACTCTATCCCACAACGCACGTGGTTAATTGCTTCTCTGATAGTTCCTGCGGACTTCCCCAAATGTGGGGACCATGTTAGGCATTATACTTTGTCTTCCAGCCTAGAAGCTCTCCGTTCGACTTGCTCCCTGGAAGATTCAGTCTCAGCTCCCACCCCACACCCCTGACAGTCAGCATCTTCAACCGTTCCCTCCACCTGCTCCTGTGTCGCACTTGGCCAAGCTGGACTTCAACGCGCCCTACACCTGCAAAGTTTTTGCTTTGCGTTCCCGCTCTAGAGTCCTTCCCACGCGGCCTCCATGCAGGGGAGCAGTACTTCACCACAGTCTCGTAGGCCTTCAGCGCCTTAGAACTGTCAGGGTCCTCTGCTGAACTTCAAATCTCACACTTGTGACCTCTCCATCCTAGCATCTAACAACAGAAATCAGCATGACCACCTGTTATGAGCCATGGTGACTGAAGAACGTGTGTGACCGAGAATGAGCAGTTTAGGGACGCAGGGATGTGTGTGGGCCAACACACTTGTGCCACCAGTGTGAGGACCTGAGTTCAGATCCCTAGAGCCCGTTAAAGCTAAACATGTAGCACCAAAATCTCCCATCACAGTGGCCCTATGGGGTGGCAGGAGGCACAGACAGGGGACTCCTCAAAAGCTGTGGGCAGAGAGCCTGGCATATGTAGCAGAGACTCATGAGACCCTGAAGTTGTCCTCTGACCACCAAACACACGCCGTTATGCACACACGCACACAATGTCAGATTCCCCTTCACACCTGGGAACTAACTGTCCATGGTAGCGCTTCTCAGGTCAGCTTAAGGTCAGCGTGAGGACAGAAATGTCTGGGCACATGAAACTGCACGCCAAAGGAAACACTAGGAACTGAAACAAGAAATCAATTGGCTTTAATTTGCCAGCAGACAAGAACCAGTTAAATTTTATCCCAATGGACATGAGTACCACTAAAGGTCTATCCTTGAAAAGATTAGGTCCCAACTACATTCATTCTTGGGTCATCTGCTCAACAGATGTATGTGCCAATCTCAGTTTACAAGTAAAAAGGAAAAAAATAATTCTAAACTTCTGAAGCAGATGCTAAATACTTCATATAACCACTCCAGTGGGCAGTGGAGCAAACCTAGCAAGCCACACCCTCCAGCCCGGTTCCCTAATTCTGTGACGTAAGAACTAAGGGTCAAAAATGAAAAACTGGGCTGGGGAGATGGCTCACAGAGTAAGAGCCATTGCTTCATAAGCATAAAGACCTGAGTTCAAATCCCCAGCACTCACTAAAGCCAGGCACGTCTGTACATGCCTGTAACTCCAGCATTGGCAGGCAGAGACAGGCGGATCCCAAGAGCTCACTGGCCGGCCTATACAGAATGGGGTTTCGGGTCCAGTGTGAAATGCTGTCTTAAGGTGGACAGTGGCTGATAGAACACGATGCCCAACACTTCCTCTGGTCTCTGGGCAGACATGTGTGTACACACACGTGTGCACTCACGCACAAGCATGCACGCACCCATGCACACACACATCCTCAGTAAAAGGATCAAATAGTCTTTCTCCTTGTATATAAGTAAGCAAGAAACTGCATTTTCATTTCTTTTACATTTTTTTTAAGGTAGGAAGTACAATGTTACTAGGAATTTAATATCCCTGACTGAATCTCTCCCCCCCCCCCTCTCTCCTTTTCTCCCTCTCTCTTTAGGAGGAGAGTAATGATGGTAATTTGGCCACTAATACTCATTTCTTTGGTCTAATAAAATAATATTATTTTATATAAAATATTTTATATAAAAATAATAATAAAAACATCTCAGTGTTTTCCAGAAACCAAGTAATCACTCAAGGGAAACTGCGTCTGTGAGGACGTTTCCAGAGACGACCGGTAGATGGGGTCTGGATTCCAGTGGGGAGATTCATGCCTTGAATGATTCATAATGTGATGGCATTTTGGGGTGGTGGTAAAAGGCGAGAGGTAGGTCTTTTGGAGGAAGTAGGTCCCTGGAGGTGTGTCCTTAGAGATCCTGTTTTCCCAGGTACTGACCTGAACCCCCTTTTCTCTACTTCCTAGATGAAATGTTCTGCCGTGCCTTTGTTCACCACGATGAAGGACACCCCTGAAACTGTGATAGGTCTCTGTCCCCTTGGGCTTCTCTTGGGTATTCTGTCACAGCGCCCAGTGGCATAAATGCAAAGGCTGGGGTTATTTTCATGCCAGTGCTCCTGAGACAGCTTCTGTCATTATGTACTACTCAAGTGAACTTAAAACACAGCTTATTGTTTGTCTTCTGGTTTTATGATTGCCTTACAGCAGAACACATTTTTGCTCCAACTGAATATTTCTCTTGCCTGCTACCAACGAACTTCAATATTTTTTTAAAAAATTATTAAACTATTAATTTATAAGTCTAAAAAATCACTACCTATTCCTCCCAAGATACATACTTGCAGGGAAAGCCACCAGCTCTGAGACTAAAGATGGGCTGGAGTAGGGAAGTCCATCCTGGCTGTCCCTGGTAACGGGACAGGGAAGCGGCCTATTGGCAAGTGAGGATAACGCTTTACTAACTTATCCACCATAAAAATACCTGGACGCACACTAGTTTCAGTTCTGCCTCGGTGATAAACACCCTGACATGAGCCATATAGAGAGGAGAGGCTTTGTGTGTCTTACAATTTCATGTCTATTGTTTTGGAGCCAACAAGGCAGGAACTCAAGGCAGATAGTCACGCCACGCCCGCAGCCAGGCACAGGACATCCTTGCTGCTCCGCCTAGAGAACGGTGCTTCAGGACAATCTGCCCTCCCCAAGACAGACCCACAAAGCCACCCTGATCTAGGCGATTCTGCAGTAAGACTCTTCTACCAGGGAAGTCTAAGCTGTGTCAAATTGACAGTTAGAACTAACCAGTGCAATACCTAAAGGACAAAATCAGGTCAGAGAGTACCAACTTGCTTTGACTGTAGAATAATGTGTCTGCCTGTGTCATCGCCTGCCCCAAAGTCCTCTGGTAGGGGAACTTAAATTCTCAGCCCATCTTCTTTACGCAACCCTTGGACACCAGGAAGTATAATAAAGTATTTGTAATAACACTGATCGCTATTACCTGGAAAGTTGTGAACCAAACTTTTTGTGGCTTATATCATTCAAGCCATACAATAATCATTGGTGATTGACACTACAATTAAACCTACTTTACAGATGCAAAAACTGAGGTGTGGGAGGTCAAGACCTTACTATAAGTCGAAGTAAGTGAAAGAGTGCAGGAAAGACAGAGTCAAGATCCAGCTCGGGCCTCCCCGACTTCACAAACACTAATAAAAACAACTTTCTACTTGTGGGCCAGAAATCAGAGTCCACCTGGCTAGCAGTACAAACACTTAAAGGCCTCTGTTGTTTCTCATGCCAAGAACATCACTCAAGGGGCGGAGCACCCATGTGAGCCTGGATTTTACCAGCATTCTCCTTGGCTTGCCACCGGAGGTAGCACTGCTCCTGCAGGCTGGCAAATGCTATCTTAACCAAAGCAGAAATGTTTTTCAGATTAAAGTAAAAAGCAAAGACTTCACTCCCCACAGTAAACGCCACTCTGGCTCCACTCATGGGGTTCACCACAACTGAGGTACCACCTTGGGGATCTCAAACTTTGCACTTAGCAAGCTGTTCCAACCACCAGAGACAACAAGGGGTGGAAAGGCAGTGTGAGGTTAATTCTGACCCTGAAAAGTCCTCTCTGAGCTTTCAGATGTAAAGAAAGCCTTCAGTTCTATGAGGATAGGACGGAAAGCTGCTCCCACAATCAACTGAGTTTACAATCTCAGTATTATTCAAAAGGTGCTTCCCTCACTGATGCACATAGTCTGTATTTTATGAAACACTAATACTATATTGTAAAATATTAAAACATAGAGGTATCTGAGCAAAATGTTTACATAACATCCCACTTTTAAAACTTTTCCACAAGTCTAAAATGATTTCAAATTGAAAGGCTTAAAAAAAAATCCAAATGGCAAACAGGATAATAGATCCCTTCCAGCAGCCTCCTGAAGGGTGGCTTCAGACTGTGTCACCAACGGATGGAGCTGGAGAGAGGGTACCAAGTACCGCTGGTAGCAATGGTTCTGAGCTCCTCTAAGCCGAGGCCACAGGAAAGGACAACTTGCGCTGCTCACCAGAGCCTCTGTAACAGCAGAGCAAAACAGGAAGCTTCCTCCTGACACTTCCTACCTGGGCTACACATGCAGTCTTCTATAGGAGCACGGTGGGTGGAGTTGAAGGGAGGAGGTGGGGGCAGGGGATATGGAGAAGGATCTGTGAATGAGAGGAAAAGGAAACCTAAGAAATATGACCTTAGCCATCGGGATCAGGGGGAGGATTTACACATTTGTATAAGTTAACTTGTTAACATGGGGCTAAAAAAACACTGGAGTGGTACGAAAAAATATTCAAAAGTTTCTTCAAAGTTTCATAAACACCAATTCAAGAGTTATTTAGTACAAACAGAACATTTCCACAGAGTTTGGAATCAGGAAACAGGTACTCAGTGCCCTTGGAAATTTGGTAAGAAAGTTTTGAGGTGTTTGAATACAAGAACGCCTTTCATGAATTTGCACGTCTCTTACTTAGAGATTGTTTTTAATCTTCATTCTTAAGACTGGAACAAAAGAGATTTGCCAAGTTTAGAACCTCTTCAGACAAGAGGAGGAAGCCCTTAGAACAAGAAGTGAGGAAATATCACACCAGGTCACCAAAGGTGGTGACCACACTTCAGCCCAGAGACAGGGGACCGCCTTCAGTAAAGGGTTAACAACCAAGCAGAGGAGGAGTGATGGTCCACTGAGAACCCAGAGTAGTAGGAGACAACAATTCCTGAAAGTCATTCTAACTCCACACACATGCTGTCTCTCTCTCTCTCTCTCTCTCTCTCTCTCTCTCTCTTTCACACACACACACACACACACACACACACACACACACACTCCAGTATTCTCTTATTTCAAAGACTTTATGATGACGCGTGACATATGATTACATATCCAACAATACAGAAGTGGCAAATTAGGGATCAACTCCCATGTTACTTTTTCAATAAGATGGAGGAGGTAAATGAATTCAAGAATAAATCATGGTCCCAAGACAGAATCCAAACACAGTCACCGAGCTGAGTGTGGGGATACACACGGGTAACCCCGGCATTTGATAGAGGGGCAGGAGATCAGGAGTCTAAGGTTATCCCCTACTATATAATGAGTTTAAGGCCAGCCTGGGCTACATAAGACCCTGTCTGGAAAGAAATCCAAGACAAGCAAACGGCAACAACTTTTATTACTGCTCCAACACCGTGTTTCCTAGGGTGTGCCCACGTACGTCTTATCAGCGGTACCCTTGTGCAGAGGAAGAATTAGTAAAGAATTTTTCAAAATCCCACTTATTCTCACGAATGCAAAGAAAACACTGTAACCCAATGCACTACATCGCACACAGAGTTTTAAGTCCGCTGTGATCTTCTGTCCATCTTACCCCAATGGCTGCACAATCCACAGTCCATATTATCCAAGGTGTCTTCCATGAACACTGAGAATAATTTAGCCAGACACCAAAAGGTCTTGTTACTCATATCCAGGGTTTGCTAAGAAAACAAGCTCATAATTCATCATCATATTCATCAAAAGCAAAAGCGGGTCTGAAACACGACAGCCACCCTCCGACTCTCAGAAGGGCTATTGAGGAAGTAGGCAGGGACTAGTGAGGGTTACCACAGCTGACCTCTAGGTTCAGAGGAAGCCATGTAATTTAAGACAACACCACCTGGTGGGGGTTACTTTGTTTCCACCTCCAGAAATTGCAGGCGGATGTGCAGCAAATCACAACGCTGGGATACTCAATTATCTGAACACGCTAATTAACTAAATGTAATCAACCTGCTTTCAGTCCTCTCCTTGCTGGCGTGTATTTCTAGAGCATCGCTTTTCTCGTTCCTCATAGCGGGCAGAGCGTTAGACAGTGTACATGGTGCAGCCGAGGGAAACAAACACGCACAGATTTTTTTTTTTTTTTTTTTTTTTTTTGCTGATGGCAGGAGTTTCTTCTCACTCTCAGGGCGAAGGAACCCACACTATGGTAACGGCAGCACCGGCTGCAGATTTTAATTACTCTCTACCCCAATTTTGCAGAGGAGACTTAAAGTTCAATTAGGTAATACGATGCTCGGTTAGGGCTGTTTTCATGAAACTGGGCACAGGCTTTCAAGTAGTAAATATGCAGCTGTGACAGGATGAAATATTCATGAAATCAAGAGGGACTGGAAGACTGGGGATATCAAACAATTAACATTCATATAGTTTCCACAATGTAAATCTTGTATCGGCTTGTAAGGCACCTCTTTCTGGTCTGGTTTGAAATGTGTTCAGATTCCAGCCCCTGTGTAAGTTACCACATAAACAGCAATATTGATTTTTGTAGATAAAACAACAACCCTGATTCTTACCTCAGGTTTCAAAATGCAAAAAAAAAAAAAAAAAAAAAAAAAACCAACTTTAAGCATTTGCAAATCCAAACTTGATAAGGATCTGTGTGCAGACACAGAACAGCGACGCTCTGTTGTGATCTACCAATGTCTCAGCAAAGGTCCAAGAAAATCAGGGTATTCTCAAGGAGCAACACTTCAGGTGTGGCTTGCTCTACCTGACAGAATGCACGCCTGCCTGTATACTTTCTTACTTGAGACAACGTGGAAATAAAGTTGACTGACTCTTCTCGAGTTTCAATATTCTGATTTGCTGAACCAACTTCCCCCCCACCCCAATATTAGCAGCTGCTTTCAAAATGCTTTAACAAACACACGTGCGCGCTAGATGCGGATTCAACTAAACAACCAGCTTCCACAAAACTAAACTCGGGAGCGTGGGTAGAGGCAGAGACTGCCCAGCGACAGCTGTAATAAACACACTCTCTGAATATTACCGAGGCGTCGTCTCCCGTGCCATTTCCCCTGCTGTACAATTTTCTCAGCAGAGGAAACATCAGCACCAGAGAATGGCACCAGAGCCATTTCTTACCGGAATTCAATTACCTAAAGAACTCCACACAGTCAGGAGCAGGTTCTCCCCTGGTCTACAATGACACAGCAGGGCTGCAAAGGACTAGCAGGGTTCATCTGCTGCCAGGCACCGGTCCCTGCCCTCCTCAAGAGGAGGATGCCCGCTGAGGAGGACCACCTCCAGCCTAGAGCTCCGTGAAGCAAGGCTGTCCAATCTGAAACGAACCAAACTTTGCTCCCATCAGTAGGTACATGTCACCTCCCCTCCAAGAGTCTAGGAAGCCACTCGCCAAGTCTTAAGGCACATTTCCCCTAGACCCACAGCCTCCAAAGCAGAAGTCTCGGCACTGCCCCTCCCGCGGCTTCAGCCCTGCCCTCTTCCCCGCGGAGCATCGCGTGTACCACGACTTTCCCCTCCTTGCACACATCACCGAACACCGAAACCAGAGCAGACTTCTGCACACGCCTTCCAGTTGGGAAACTCACTACCGGTGTGGATTCCTTTAAATCCCACGCCTTCTTCGATCTGCCACCCCACCCCCCACACAAACGAGGTAAGGGGAGGGGGGAGGGTTGGGAGCGGAGGGGTTAAAGAGACAGGCGCTACTAGTCCTCCTCCGTCTGGTTCAAAAGATGTCACGGCGGCGGCCACACGGCGGACCTTACCTTGCTCTCCCCCCTCTCGCCGTTGGGTCTCGCCTCGGGATCGTCGCTGTCCTCGGCGCCCGCACTCTCGCCGGGCACTTCATCCTGAGCCGGCGGCTGCTGGGGCTGCGGCTGGGGCTGGGGCGGCTGTGGCGGCGCCTGGCAGGCTCCGCCAGCCCCCTGGGAGCGGGGGATGGGCTCCGGGCGCGGAGAAACTCCCTCCACATCCATCTCCATCTTCCCATTCACTGGAGGGCAAGACAAAAGCGGAGCGGAGACTTGGCAGCGGCGCCCGGCGGCTCCTCAGCGGCCCGTGGCACGCATGGCTCGCCGAGGAGGGGCCGCCTCGCGCGCGCCCTCCCTCCTGCCACCCTTCGCCCGCACTCCCCGCCGCTCGGCTCCGGCGCTGCGGGGCGTCTGGGCCCGGGAGCCGGCGAGGAGCGGGTGGCCGCGTGTCCTTGGAGCTCTGGCCTTCAGGTGCCCCCCGGCAGTCCCGCTACACCGAGCGCATCCTGGCGGTGGCAGGGCGCCTCCCAGCCGCGCGCCCCAGCCAGCCCTGGGGACAACCCCGGGGACTTGTTCTCCTTAGCCTCGATCCCGGATCCGCGATCCTCGATCATCTGGTGTCTCCCGGGCCCCCTGGGTGTTTCATCTCCCTTGCAACCTTCCGAACAAAGTTACTGGAAGAGCAAACCAGATGGTCCGGATTTGCCTGGCGACACTGGGCAGGGGTAGGAGATGTCAGGTGTGAGTGGGATCTCGCACCCCCAGTCGCTGACCAGGCACCGGCCCTATTTGTCGCCCCCTTCCAGCTCAGAGGAACGAAAGAAAAGAAGGTGGCCCGACCTGTGCATGAGGGTGCCCGCGAACACCAGGAGAGGTGGAGGGGGATGGCTGGTGGCTGGAGAGACCACCCCAAGCCCAGGTGACTACCACCTCCTGACCCAGGTTCTCCCTCCTCCCGCTGCCAAGAGTGACTGATCCAAGACCAGTCCTTCCCTACATGGCTGTGTGTGGATCTCAGAGTCCAGCACCCGGGTCTGCTCTGATCAGGGCAGCCCTCTACTAGAGAACTGGAGCGCAGAAGCAGCCAATATCAATCAAATTCCGGACAGGAAACAAACCTAACCTTGCCTTGGGCATATCACGGGTTAAAACCGGGAAGGGGTGGGGCTCCATGGGATGGAGAGGATATTGGATCCGGACCCGTCTCAAAGCTGAGTTTGGCACCAAGGTCTGCCGCTGGAGGGTCGCTGGAGGAGGAAGGAAGTGGGCTGTAGCAGCTGGCTCATACTGCATCATGCCCTGAGGTGGGTACCAGCTGAGTGCCTGCTCTCCCAAGTGGCCAGTTCTCTCAAACAAGCTGGGCAGATTTTTAGGAGGTGAGTCTAGGGACAGGCAGTGAAGTGCTCTGTAAATACAGAGTTGGCAAGGGCAGACCTGGAGAGTCTTAAATTGGGATTCCCTATCAGTCATGTTTACCAATTCTGCACTACTCACAAATTCAGAGGAGCTGCTGGGCTAAGTAACAGTGGTTCTGAGCCCTGAAGAGCCCCAAACTCATAGACTGAGCCAACAGACCCACCTTCTATTCCTAAGGACTGGAGGTGCCTGCCTCCAGGCTCGCTAAGCCAAAGCCACGTGACTTTGTAGCCTTTCAAGTGGGATGCTTACTGCTCTGGGCTTTCCTTCCCATGGCAGGGCCCTGGGCAGCCAGTATCATCCTTGGCATCTAGAGTTGGCATTCACAAACCTTGAGTCTGGAGAGGGCCTGGAAGCATGTGCATCTAGTGTTACAGCTCCAGAGCAGATTTCTGACCCTCCCTTTGGGGCTTGGGAGCCCCCTGGAACTCTCCCAGCTAGCGACCACCTCCCTGACTTCAGATCTCCATGGGTCTCTGCCCTTCTGCTACCCACCATCCTCTCCTGTGCTTCGGCCTCATCACTTCTGGGACTCATGGGCTGCCTTTTAACTGAGGAGGGGCTGCTAATGACTGCTGCTGTCTCCTCTGAAAGTTACCGGTTCGGCTCACTCTAACTGTGATAAAGATCACAAGTGGGTAAGAAAAGAGCTCTTGGCAGAAACCTTTTATTGGGTCTAATGTCACAACATAGCAGTAGCTAGTTATAGAACCAGAAGGGGTGTGTGGCAGGGGTGTTTCATACATGTGGCCTTGTAATCTGCACCAATCACAGCTTTCCAATCACACCAATCACAAACATTCCATAGAAACGCCCAAAAAGCCCTTGCTCCTCCCTGATTAAGAACAGTTGCAGGGTGAGCAGGGTCATCTAGAGTTCACCCAGGATTATCTTGAAGTTACTGTCTTCCCTCTAGGTTGGTAGGAGTGGCTTTGGCAGGAAGAAGACCTCCTAGAGGGGAGTAGTGTCTTCTGTAGCATCCATGGTGAAAGTCAACACACAACCCAGGTGCTGAAGGGTTCTTACAGAGACCAGACAGTATTAAAGGTAGCTAGTGTGAGAGCGTTCTGTCCAACCAGCTGCCGAAGACGGGGCTTCTAGGAGGTCCGTTCTGGGCTCAGGGCCACCAGGACTGAAGGAAGAGTCTGTCAGTTGCTACTCAAGGATCCAGTGGCCTTCTCTGGACATGAAAGGTTGCATACAATAAAAACTTAACCAAATCCTATACCAAATGAATATTCCCAGTGGCATTTAACAGGTAACAAGGCCCGAGAACCCTAGGCTGGATTGGGTCCGCCTGATCCATCTCTGGGTGAGCAGGGTGACTTCCGCTGTTACCATGTGATTCTGGGAGTAGTTGGGGTGTCATGGGTATCGTAACTTTGCACAACCATGAGAGACCCCGGAGCAGCCATGGGGAGAAGTGAGTTATGAAGAACCTGTTTAACATTAGAGAGTCATTTGTTCTGGGTTTTGACCTCTAAAATGCCCCCAAATGGATCAGAAGATAAATGAAATACCCATGTGTTTTCTAGTAGCACGAGTGGCCTTTCCCCTCAGCGCACAGTGTGGGACACGTAACCTGTGCCTGACACAACTAGGAAACTGCGTTGCTCACAGGGCTGCTTCGCAGGGCCTAACGGAGCATTTGCACGTTAGTGCAGGAAACGACACAGGGGTGCATCGGTGGATTTTATAACTCACCGCCATCTCTTGCTCGCCAAGGTTCTTGCGTAAGTATGAAAGCATCCGATGGCTGCCTTAATCAGTACAGACGGGTCAGGTAAGGCAGCGTGGACACGGCTAACCAAACCTCCACTGTCGGAGATTTGATTTCTATTTGCCACATTTCAAGCTTATTTTCTGAACTGAGACCTCATCAAACAACACATTGAGTTTACTTATCCTGGATGTCCTGGGCTCTTACATGACATCACGACATGACGTGCAGTGATGTGCGAGCCAGGGCAGTAAGCTGGGGCCTGCAAACGGCTCTGCGAGTAGAGACTCCTGCCGCCAAGCCCGAGGACACAAATCCAGTCCCCAGAACGTGGGAGAACAGACCCCCAAAGAGTTGTCCTCTGACCTCCTAACATTTGCCGTTGGCATGCCTGCCCCCGCTCCCAAAATATTTATTACAAAATTAGAGATGAGGAAAACAACTCTGAGTCTTTGAGGATGGTTCTTCCTCTACCTCCTCTCCGCTTCCCCCCCCCCCAGCACCTGCTAATAAACCGAGAGTTCTCACGGGGTTCTTATGGAGGGAAATTCGATTATCCGTGTAACGCACTTAGAAAATCGCATAGCACACGGCGTTGTCCATGAAGCTGGAAACAGGAAGATGATAGGAATTCCCCCTTGAACATGCGTCTGAAGACCTTGGTTGGCGGGGTGGGGGGGGGGAATAAACAAGGAGTCATCGCCACCTGATTTTTTTCTAAAAGATACTTGGCGTCTTCGAGGAAGAGGGAGGAACTCAACAGTGTTGCATGAAAGGAACTTTCGAATTTGACAGATTTCCCTTCTGTACCACAGAAATAAAAATCGCATGTCAATTCAGACAGGAGCTGGGAGAGCTGTTAAGTTAATATTCTTCCACGCTTGTTACTTCCAAAATGTGTTTTTGAACTTTTTTTCAGGGCTCAGACGAAGATTAAATGAAAAAGGAAGATAAAGTACTGCAACCGAACGTGCTCTAAATTTAGGTGTGTGCTTTCAGAGGTTCCTATCGTTCAATGCAAATATTATTTTCTGTCTTCTGCCCCTGTAATTATTTGGGGGGGATATGTATTTTTTTTTAGCATCTGTCATAAGCAAATATGGACTCAGAAAATATATTACATTTCCAAACTGTTGATTGCACCTAATTATGCATGTAAATTGCTACTTCAAGCCTGCAGACAGCTTGCAACATTTTGAAAATTTTGCCCTACTAGTTGTCTGAGGTGTTTGTGTAGTATTTCATGGCTGCCTGAAATGACACTTCACGTCCTCATTAGCTGTCCATTAGTAATGAGCCTGAATAATTTTGACCTTTTCTGTCTCAGAAGACTCAAGATCAGTCGATCATCACTCTTAACAAAATCCACCTTCTTCCTATTTACACCTAAACACTTGATTGGAGCGCATTGTGGGGGGGGGGGGGGCATTGAGACTCCAGAGTGTCCTTGGAGTGTAGTTAGTTGGTTTAGCCTCTTGTTACTCAAATTAATTATAGTCGGTGAACCCGAGGCCTCCCAACCCTCCAGGAGTTTGAAAACCTTGCAGTCTTAGGCCTGCACAGATCTGTCACTCAGAATTTGCATCTAACGAGATCGCCAAGTGATTCAGCAGATTGTGGCTTCAAGGACTGTCTAATGTGTGTATCCTGTTGCTCTTCATCTGCTTACCTTTGGCATTCACAGCTGCCCTCCAAGACTGCCCAGAAAATACTTATGATGAAGACACAGCTGGGGAGCATGAGATGGCTCTGTGGGTAAAGGGTGCTTGCCTGGAAAACCTAGAACCTGGGTTTGATCCCAGGAACCCAGCCATGGAAGTGTACCAACTGCCCAAGGCTGTCCTCTGACCCCTTTATGAATGCTATTGTACACAGAGACCTGTGTGTGTGTGTGTGTGTGTGTGCGTGTGATTGCACACTATATTTAAAACACAGGGTAGCTCCTCGTATTCTCAAGTATTCTAGTTCTCACTCTACCCCTTCCTCCGCATGGGCCTTCCCCTGCATACTGAAAAGCTTCATGAATTAAAAGCCTAGCTGTGTTTCATAGCTCTGGTGATTGAATAAGAAGTATGAATTCTTCTAAAATCAAAAGACATTAACCTGAAAGCATTTTATCTTGAATAATGAACCCTATGCAAAAAAAAAAAAAAAAATGCAAAAGCTTGGTCACTTTTGCTCATCTCCTTGAGATTGGCGATTCCGGTGACTCTCTACTGGGGCTACCAGTGTCTTGAGATACAATACAGGCAAGCAAGGACAAGTTTGTGTCTGTGCGAAGAAACATCTAGCAAAACCTCGATCGTTTGAAAGAAGTTTGCACTAAATTATGTTCCCCTGTGTTTTTAGGAAGTGTCAGAAATCATCAATGAATTTCTTTGAAACACATATGTACATAAACCAGCAAACTAATCTTTTCGATTTTAAGAAAAAGTCTCTCTGTGGCTCCTCTAGAATTTGCTATGTTTGTTGGCTTCAAACATGTGGTTTTCTTGCCTGAGCCTCCCAAGTGCTGGGATTACGGGTGTCACCAGGGCAAGCTTAAAATGAAAAACTATTAAATATACTTGTGTGTACTGTGTGCGGTGTGTGTACACGCAGGTGCACGAATCCATGCATACATGTGTATAGGCTAGAAGCTGAAGGTCTCTTCCTCCACAATTTTTTTTTTAAAAGCAGCTGTCAATGAACTTTAAACTTGTCATCTTGGCTACACTGGCTGGGCAGTAAATCCTCAGATGGGCCTCTCTCTGTGCTCTAACTGGATTGACATACTGTACCACCATGTTTGCTTTTGTGCATTCTGGGGATGCAAACTCTGGTCCTTGTGCTTGGGTAGCAAGCACTGTTCCCAGCCTCTGAATTGGTGTTTGAAGGGCTTTCCAGTATAGCAGGTTTCATCTCTAACATATACAAATGTTATAACTCTGCAGGGCTGGGGCTGGGGCTGGGGCTGGGGGGGCTGGGCTGTAGCACCTACACATCATCTACTATCCGTGTGTCCCTGAGCTTGTAGTCTTCCAACCTTAAAGACTTGTGTCCAGCAATAGTTTTCAAACTCACATCACACCAGGAACTTTTCTAAGCTTCAGTTCCTAGAGACCGAATCCCCCCAAAACAAGGATGTCTGGAGATGGGACAGAAGCAATAATAGGTTGGGAGTGTAGTTGTTTTGATTTGTTTTGTTTTGCCTTCAGGGTTTATGTAGCCCAGGCTGGCCCCAAACTCATGATCCTCCTGCCTCAGCCTCCCAAGTGCTGAGACTATAAGTATGCAATACCACACTTAGCACATGGATCGTTTAAACCGTACTGGTGGTAACTAGGTGCGGGTATAACAGAATTGTGCCTTCAGGGAGTGTCCACAGTGGGCAGCAGGGACCTTGGTGGAAAAGTAACCTCTCCCTCCAGTCCGGAGCTCAAGGGGATGGAGTCCTGCAGTCTACCTTGTTGCAAGCCATGGTTGTGAGGCGCCTTCAGGTTGAAGGGTCATTCCTATGATCACAGGTTCTCTGTGGCTGAATGTTAGAGTCATTGGGAAGATGTCAAAACATACTGATCCCCCCCCCCCCCTGTCCCGTTAATCATTGAAATAAAAATCTGTGGGCAAAATGGAACCTGGTGATGCTAAAAGTTCCCTCAGGTGATTCCAGTTGTGCAGACTGGGCTGAGCAACATTTCTATAGACTGAATTTTTATTTATGCAAATTGTGTTTCCATGGAGCGGCTGCTTCTTCTGAGTTAGTTTTTTTTTTTTTAACCCATCCTTAATCTTCAGAAATGGAAAGGTAGAGTACCAGCCCAATTAACACAGGTGCAAATTAGCCCGCCCGCAATATTTTCTGATAAATTGTTCCCTTTTCGCCACCCCTCCTCCTCCTTGGTGACATGATGCAGCTTCCCCTTGCTGCAATGACTTTGATGTGACAGGACTCAGTTGAAGCCGCACCAGCCTGTGGAAACTTTGGATTCTTTCCTAGGGTTCCTTAGCCACCACGGGAGGATGTCCCTGTGAATTAGGGTTTAAAAGCATTGTGCTGTCCAGACTGTGGTTCACAGACCAGTGGAATCAACACAACCAAGGAGTCAGTTCTGAGTGCTGGTTCCCGGGCCCCAGCCCAGTCCTCTGTGATCAGCACCTGGCCGTTGTTAAGGATCCCTGGCTGAAGGACAAGCATCAGGCTCCAGAAGCTGAGCTACAGCCGACACCTGTGAGACACAGAGGCCTTCACCCGGCAACCTGACCCCCTACTTCGTCTGTCTTCCTGCTTCCTACTGATCCATACCATCCTCAAAACTCTGTAGAAGATTCCATGTGTGTGTGTGTGTGTGCGTGTGTGTGTGTGTGTGTGTGTATCAATATAGATATATATACTGATTTTAGTTTTTGCCAGGTGTTTATTGTGCGCTGGGCATGTGACCTTGTCTCGGGGTTCCGTTTCTCACCCCTCCTCCCATCAGCCCCATTGGTTCCCTTGTCAATTTCAATTGTCCTGTTTAATCTGTGCTCACAGGTTTGTCTGTATAGAAGCTAGGAACCAGAAATGAGGGAAAGCATACAACATCTGTCTGCCCGGGGCTGGTTTCATTCATTTAATCTGATTGCCTCGGTTTCATTCATGTTCCACAAAGGATATAACTGTGAGATAGTCTATGGCTGAGAAAACGCCTGTTGTGTATATACACCCTTTCCTTACCCTCTGATGCTGGACACGAGGTCAGTTCCATAACTCAGCCATAGCGACCAGTGCTGCGGAAGACATCGCATGCGGGTGTCTCAAACCCTCTAGAACGCTTATGGACACTGCTCCAGCTGACAAGAAGAACCCGTTGGCATTGTTCTGTAGTTGTAGGCCTGCTGTGGGAGCTCAGCAAACTGGACAGGGAGGCATTTTCATATCTGCAAGCCCTTCCAGACCTCAACAGAGGGAACCGCCGTCATGGCCAGACCATGCTTAGTAGAACACTGAGCGTCTGAGCTCAGGTGTGTTTATTCTTTCAGAACGCCTCAGGTGTTCTACTGATAGCACATGCAGATCATTAGTAATCAACCGTCCCTCACAGAAATCTAGCACCTGCAGACAATGCAAAATGCCAAGGCCTATGCGTCTCTTTTTCTAACGGTGCACAAAAACAATTACTTTAAACACAACTAAAAGTAAACTTCCACAGCATTACTCACTCGACTTAAGGTCAGCATCACCATCAGATGGAACTCTCTTTGATGACAGAGATGCTCTTCGTGTGTTTCAGTAGGGAGCCTCTCTCCCATGTGCTCTGAGCACGTGAACCACGGCTGGTGCAACCGGGAAACTGAATCTTAATTTTATTTCTTTCTAATTGATTTAAATTTGAATAGCTTCGTATGGTTGGTGGCTCCAGTGTGCCGGACAGCACCATTCCGAAGTAATCACCTTCCTCCTGCTCAGCCTTAGTCTAGTTCCCAGGCTGGACGCCGGCCCATCCTGCTCTGCTTTTGTGTATATTAATCCCTACTGGATTCATCGTGATGAAAAACATCTGCCTTGCCACCTCATTTACATAATAAGTAACGTTATGCTTATTATTTCCAATGAGAAGAGTTTAACTTGAATTAAATGCCACCAAAAAGTTGTCAAAACCTCTTTCATGGTATTCATAATTACGTAGCTTTAGCTTTGCAGCCTTTCCAAGCGTCAGCAGGCACAGGGCACATTAACTGGTCTCGGGACAAAAGACTGCAGATGGCTTCAGGGGAGCAGAGACATAAAGGTGCCCCCAGCCGCAGTGTCTTGGTGCACAGCCGAAAGAGCTGTGTGTGTTGAGAGCGCATCGATGTTGGGAGGAAACGCCAGGGCAGCGTTACTGTCAGCACGGAAGATGAAGCACAAAACAAAGGCGAGGTCGTCAAGCCAGGAAACACCAAACAGAAATGCACTGACAATCGGTCTGACCATACGTTTCTGATCTGTGGAGCGATGGAATGGGGGAAAAGGTGGGGGGATACACAAATGGTTTCCAGACAGACACGGGCCCCTTCCAGGCTTCTGCAGCACAAGAGCAGGCCCAGGAATACTGTCTCCCATGCTATAAGTTCCTGATGACGTTGATGTACCACCTTTAGCTGTCGTTTCTCAGACAAGCAGAATAGGCAAATCCTGGGGGGGGGTGCTCCCTGGATAAAGTATTTCTTATACAAGCAAGAGAACCTGAGTTCAGATGGCTAGTAGCCACTCAAATAGGGGGAATGTGCTGGGTATAATGGCACCCACATCGGTAACCCAGGACTTCGGAAAGAATAGAGATGGGCGATTCCCTGGAAGCTCATTGGCCAGCCAGTCTAGCCAGTCACTGAGCTCCAGATTCAGTGAGTGGTCTGGTCTCGACACACATCACATACTGATGCAGGAAGACACCAAGCATCAACCTATAGCCTCCACACACACATTTGGACACATGAACACGAGCACACACACACACATACACACATACACACACAGACAAAAAGACTAACCTAACCTCTATTTAAGTTAAAGTCAGCCCCTCTGAATGGAGGAGGCATGCACCCAGCTTCTAAGCAGTCACAACCTGTCTTATGAAAGGATACAAACATTAGGAAAATGTCCCTCTGGTCTGTACATTTCCCCACTGAGATTTGGTACTGTGAGGTTCACAGTGGTTCCCACAAAGAATCGTGTAGCTAAGGGCAACAGCCTCGCTTCTGCAGGATGGTCACTTCATAGCAACTGAAGCCAATAAATAGGTCACGGCTGTTGTCCTTGGGAAAGAAAATTCCAGGGACCTCAGACAGTCCGGCCTCAGGACAGGCTGGGAGCTCAGGCACCGGTGAAAAGCATGCCAGCTTGCACATGGGCATCTTAAGACACCCTCACTTCTCTGACGCTGTAGGCTTCTTCATAAACCACATCAATCAATCCCCCTTTTCAAAAAAGGAGGCAGAAGATTAAAAGAAAAGGGGGGGGAGGCGCTAGAGGCACTTGCCTCCAAACCTGTGACAGCCTGAATTCTATCTTAGGGTTCTATTCGGTGGAAACCACGACTCCGTGTCTTCAGATCTCCGCAGCTCTACCCACGGGGATTAGTGAAATGAGTGGGGAGAGACATGGGCCTGGGGAGACGGCCCCGCTGCTAAAGTGACGGCACTTTATCAGACTTCGTGTGAGCACCAGATGCTTACAGGTGTCCTCGGACCTCCATGGGCATACTGTGGCATATGTGTCTTCAATGCACATCACAGAGACAGAGAGAGACAGAGAAACACACACAGACACACACACACACACACACACACACACACACACACATGCTAACAAATTAATTTAAATCCTTACCCCCCCCACCCCAGGGTCTTAAAACTTTAATTTCTAGGTCACCATCAAATTTTCCAGGACATTTCAGTCTGAAGAGCAGAGAGCACTCGGTCTGTCCACACAGTAGGAGATCGAGGCTTCCTCAGTGGGACCCATTTGACTTCCTGAACCTTCAAGAGGACATAGGTCTAGACTACGGTCTAGGACATGGATCTAGACTTCGTGGAGCTTCTCGACACTGACATGCGGAGGCACTGTCCTGCGTTCTCTTCTGATTCTGTCTACGCCCTGAGCTCTGATTTGGGGTTCCCAGCTTGGGAGCTGCCTTTCTCTGTGCTGGCTTTGTTTTCTATGCTCCTTGCTGCACATCAGAGACAAAGAGACAAAGCTGATGGGAGAGTTCACCTTTCAAACACCAGCAGTAGGACTGGAGGGGAGAAGGGGGCTCAGGAAATAAAACACTTGCCTTGCAAGCATGAGGGCCGGAGGCTGACTAATAAAACCAGTAAAACGAAGCCCTCTGTTGCCGGCACACGCTTGTGACCCAGTGCTGGGGATGCAGAGACTGGGGTTCCCTGGGGCCTATTTGTCAGCCAGCCTAGCCTACTCAGAAAGACCCAAGACAGTGGAAGACCCTGTTTTAGTTAGGGTTTCTATCGCTGTGCTGAAACACCATGACCAAAAACGACTTGGGGAGGAAAGGATTTATTTCACCTTACAATTCTCGGGTCGCAGTCCATCGCTGAGGGAAGTCAGGGCAGGAATTCAAGCAGGGAAGCAGCTGATGCAGAAGCCATGGAGGAGCACTACTTACTGTCTTTCTCCTCATGGCCTGGTCAACTTGCTATCTTACAGCTTCCAGGACCACCAGCCCAGGGGTGGCACAATGCCGAGTGAGCTGGGCCTTCCCAGTCTATTATCAATCGAGAGGAGGCAATCTGGTGGGGATCTTTTCTCAACTGGAAGTTTCCTCTTCCCAATTGACTCTGGCTTGTGTCCAATCGACTTAAAGCTAGGCAGAACAGACCCTGACTCTAAAAGAGGGCCCGTGAAGTATATAGCTAAAGGGCTATAGGTAACCGGGAAAGTAGAAACAGAAAGAAGGCTTCCTGACATGGCTGTTTCTTGTTCCCAGGAGACATTGCGAGGAGAAATAGTGGGAAGACATGGAGGCAGGTATCCAGTCAGAACCAAGAGGAGAGAGGGATCCAGGGCACTATAAAATACCAGAAGCCGGCTTCCTTTTAAGGGCTCCCAGACTTAGGGTTCTCCCATCCCGGATGTGCAAAGCTGTTGCTTTCCCTTTCTCTGCAGCGTGGTTCAAGTCCTTGTGCCTTGGAACAATCGCCATCAACACTCCCACACCCTTTACGGCCAAGGTTGTCCTGAGACCTCCACATGCACGCAGGGGCGTCCGCCGCGCACACACCCGTACACGTCAGCAACAGAGACGCACAGCACACTATAAATGACCATCAGAGAACCAGAAAAGCAAAGGCCATACGACGCACACCAGTGTTTCAGCAACCAGAGTGTTTCCCATGTCCCCACAGGCGTTTCCAAAAAAGCACCTGTTGGGGAGTTATCCCCTGTGGGCATGACGGGACATCACCTCGAAGCAGAGTAGCTGTGACAAGACCTGCAAGACCCTCATGGGATCAGACCCTTTACCACTTCTTCATGGAAAGAGGAAGCCGGTTTATGGAGCTCATGGGCTCACGAGGCTCAGGAGGCCCCTCCTCTCCAGAGGTTATAAAGCAGCTAAGAATTGCTGTGAGGGCATCAGGTGCCACAGAGACGTGAGCCAACCAGGTAACCCAACAGGAAATCTCTTGCATTTGAGTTTCCCATGGACCTCTATAAGTGAAAGCCAATAAACTCACTGCTTACCAATGGAATCTGTTCTTTGGTCTATCAGTACCCTCCCTATCTGGAGTGAATACACAGATCCTTACGTCATCCAGAAAAAAGCATGCAAATGAATAAAGAACCCACAGTGGATCAATTTGTTGATTGAGACGTGATCTTTTTGTGAGGCACGAGCTGGCCTGAAACTTGAGATATTGCTGTCTCAACTGGAATGCTGAGATTACAGGATGCACCACCGTGCAGAGCTCCCGTTCAAGCCATTTTAAGTTTTTTTGTTTGAGTTTTGGCGCTTTGGTTTGGTTTGGGTATTTTTTGAGACAGGTCCTCCCTACGTAGACCTGGCTTTTGGCTAGTCTGAAAATTATTGTCAATTCTAGGCTGGTCTCAAACTGATGGTAATCACTTGCCCCTTTCCTCCCCAGGCTCTGAGGTTACAAGTCTCCCTTTCCCAAGCTCTGAGGTTACAAGTCTCCCTTTCCCAAGCTCTGAGGTTACAAGTCTCCCTTTCCCAAGCTCTGGGGTTACAGGTCTTCCCTCCCCAGGCCCCGGGGTTACAGGTCTTCCTTTCTCAAGTGCTGCGGTTATGGATGTGCCCTGCCACACCAGTCTCTACCCAAGTTTTAAACTGTGAGATAAAGACAGAGCATACAGAACCCAAATATACCTCCTCTTAGTCATAAAGTCTGGGTTAAAGGATATTCTTTTTGTCTGTAGGCAAATGGTCTTCCTATTTCTGAACACCAAGGCCAAACAGACAAATCCACTTAGTCATAGCAGTATGGGCATATGCCCCGAAGGCAGCTAACTTCTAGAAGGTAAAAGAAGGAGGCTGACAAACTCAGTGCTTTTGTTCCCAGTTCACTAAGCGGATGAGACGCATCTGCAGCGGCAGAGAGAGGAAAGCTGAGTGAGCTCAGGAGCTAGGCTAAACTTTCTACACTTGTTCAAAAACAAGAAACAGAACTCAGAAGTTCTCTTTCCCCCGAGGGGACTCTCCATCAACTTTAGCCCTCTGTCTTATACCTCAGGTCCCAGTTTCTCGCCTGTCAGGCGTGTCCTGTGGCAGGGAGTCATGGGAGGTTGTCTTCGTTAGATGTCTGTCGCTGTGATAAAGCACCGTGCCCAAAAGCCACTTGGGGAGGAAAGGGTTTATTTCGCCTCACAACTCTGAAGTCACCGTCATCACCGAGGGAAGTCAGGGAAGGAACTCAAGGCAGGAAACGAAGAAGAGGCAACGGAGGAACATTGCTTTCTCACATACCCCAGGACCACCTGCCCAAGGATGGTACCACCCGAGGTAGGCTGGGCCCTCCTACGTCAACCATCACTCAAGGCTCGCCTGCAGGAAACAGTAAAGGGAGCTTTCTCTCAATTGAGATCCCCTCCTTTCAGGGACTCTAGCTTGTGTCGAGTTGAAACAAGAACCAACAACTAACCAACCCAGAGGTTAAAATGAACTGTAGCTCACCCTGCCTCCTCATCCGCTCACAGGTCATGTGGACGGCAATTCACCATCAGCATCTCCAACACACTCCTCTCAGTTGCAGAACTCACTTCCTGGATCTTCAGTATCCCTAGTGTGAAGCGGTGAAGAGCTAAGGTCCTAACCCAGCCCTCACACGTCATCAGGGTCATACTCCATTCTACCCAGCTGAGCCTGCAGAGGAGCGAGACACCTTGGTGAGTACAGGCACCGAATAAACATACATTTTCATAATATGGCCTTTTAAACCAGAAATTATCTTTCATTCGCTCGTACAAGCGTATTTTAGAAGACCTACCTAATGTAGTATCTTGTGCATTGTGGGAACTAAATAAATGTTTGAGAATGAATATTAAAAAGCTTTTATGTGAAGACAGAAAAATGACTTTGCATCTCATCTCGGAAGAATTTCATCTTTGAGAAAAGTAAAACAAGAATAGGCTATTGGGGGGGGTAGTATGGAGATGGTTCAGTGACTAAAGGTGCTTGCTACCAAGCCTGACAACCTGAGATCCTTCCCAGGAACCCAGATGGTGGAAGGGGAAAAAAAACAACTCCCACAAGTTGTCCTCTGGCCTTCACATGAATGCTATGGCTCCCGAACACACAGGCTCCTTGTAGTTGTTAGTCACTATGCAGGCTCAGCAAAGAAGAGATGGAGGCGTTTTCATTGGTGGAAGCCCTGCCAGACCTCAGCAGAGGGAACCACCATCCTGGCCAGTGCCATACTGGACAGTGGAACCCTACGCGTCTGAGCTCAGGTGTTTTTATTGATTCAGAACTCCTCAGGTGCAGATCGTATGCAACCAAACATCCCCCACAGGAATCCAACACCTGCAGACAACACAAAATGCCAAGGCCTAGGCAGCCCCTCGCCCAACAGTGCAAGAAACAATATTTTGTACATAACTAAAAATGAACTTCCACAGCAGCTTCATATACACAATGAATAAAAAAGAAAGGGCAGGGTGAGAAGGGAAGGAAAGAAGGAAGGAAAGAAGGAAGGAAGGAAGGAAGGAAGGAAGGAAGGAAGGAAGGAAGGAAGGAAGAGCGATTTAGAAAACAGGTATCAGCATGTGATAATCATGGGATCACACAAGATTGTCAGTTTCACCAAGCTGTTACAGAGAAATGACTAACCTTTCAAAAGTACATTTCCTAGGTCCCCAGTGTCTTGTTTATTAAATGCTTCTAATTCCTTTCAGCTCAAAGTGTCTCAGAGAACAACCACACGCGCTTCCCAACTAGCTAAGTGCACACCCAAAATATCAAACCATCAAATGGGAAGGGGGAAACTCTGTCATTTTTAGAAACACCGTCACTATAATAATTCACTTTGTTTATTATTTGTGGTGGGGGGCACATTCCACAGCACAGATGTAGACGGCAGAGGGTAACTTTTGGGAGTCGGATCTCCCCTTCCATCATGAGGGTGGCTGGGATCAAACTTGAGTTACCATACTTGGAGGCAAGCATCTTCACCCCTGGGCCATCTCCTGGGCCCAGATGCACCTACTGACTGACTAGTGGCTGCTATTTCTAGTCGTGGCCATTTGTCTGCATCTCAGGGGTGCTCTCCCTCTGTGTGCAAGCTCCAGTTTGGAACTAGAGTTTAATGAAATACAGCTACAGCAAATAATGTGGCGAGAGGTTTGGAAAGTCGGGAATATGAATATGAAATATAAGCAAAATAACCAGAGGCGGGAATGACTGCAGTAAGGGAGCACCCGTGGGTGATGAGATACAAGGTCCACCTGCACCTGTTTCTAGGTGGGAGACTGAAATCTCAGCGTGTGATAACAAACATTTTTATGATCGTAGTGTGCTCAGGCTCCTTAAGGGCCTTGGACACGCTTAGAGATTAAAGCCAGAGCATCAGCCATTTGATGCTTCTTCCCACCCATCGTCTTCCCTTCCCACACTGGCTCCCAGCTCTCTGCTCAGTTTACGATGTACTGGTTTCTAGTCTCACATCCGTGGCAGGGATCAGGGCCTCCCTGGTCCTTTGAACGTTCCCACCCTTCTTTCCCTGTCACTCAGCCTCGAGAGGCTGCTCTTCCTCCTCGATTCCCCCTCTATTTCCCCTCACTAACTTTACCCGACTCACTCTCCATACAGGTTCTTCCTCTCGGGAACTCACAGAAGTACCGGACCCCCATCTTGCAGAAGTCACCTTCACTGCCAATCACCAGGAAGACAAGGCATGGCGGGAAGGACATCACAGTAGCGTCTCTTGCTATTCCGACAGCCCTCTGCAGTGGACCTCACCAGCCCCCCCGTATGTTCAAGGAAGGAGGGGCTCTAACCATTTTGATAGCATGCCTACTGGCAGGCTCCTCGTAAGAGCAGAACCGAGAACTTTGAGAGTGTCCTGCCTCGTGCAAATCTCATCTACCTATCTGTAGGCCAATGATTGCTGCCGTACAACAAGTGACCCCATAGCCTCACACTCCTGCTGCCCACACATCTGCAGTTAGGCAGAGTTTGGTGAAGACGATATACCTCCTCTCATCCACGTACCAGCAGCTGGAGCAGTCAGGTGGGGTCTTAAGGCCCGGGGTGAAGAACACTGTATCACGTGGTGGACAAACTGGCACAGGCTGTTGGCTAGGAGTAAAGAAGCTAAGGTGTGTACACTGGTGTGTGCATGCCTGTGTGTGTAGGTGTGATACCTGTGTGTGCATGTGTGCAGATGTGTACACTGGTGTGTGCAGGCCTGTGTGCATGTGTGCAGATGTGTACACTGGTGTGTGCAGGCCTGTGTGTATACGTGTGATACCTGTGTGTGCATGTGTGCAGATGTGTGCACTGGTATGTGCAGGCCCGTGTGCATGTGTGCAGGTGTGTACACTGGTGTGTGCAGGCCTGTGTGTGTACGTGTGATACCTGTGTGTGCATGTGTGCAGATGTGTACACTGGTGTATGCAGGCCTGTGTGCATGTGTGCAGATGTGCACACTGGTGTGTGCAGGCCTGTGTGCATGTATGCAGATGTGCACACTGGTATGTGCAGGCCTGTGTGCATGTGTGCAGATGTGTGCACTGGTGTGTGCAGGCCTGTGTGCATGTGCTGAAGCCAGAAGTTAATATTGAGATGCTTTCGTCTCTCAGCTTCCATCTTAGTTTGAAACAGAGCCTCACTGAACCTGGAGCTCGGGCCGGGCTGGATGGCCCATGGCCTGTGGGATCCACCTGCGTCTGCATCCCAGAGTGGGGACCACAGACTCCTTTAAGCCCCGGCTGTTGTGTGGCTTCCCTCTTGTGCAGCAAGCACGTCACTCTCTGGGCCACTGCCCGGCTCAGCTTGCGAATCTTTTCCTCCAATCTCTGAATCTTTTCGGAAGCATTTCCACACTTCTAATTATCTATTAAAGTTTTTGAAAGGGAAAAAAAGATTCAGAAAGCTTTTTGTAAAGCCAAGCTTCCCCCTTCTCCACGGTGTTGGGCTAGCGGCTTTCTCTCCAGTCACCGAAGCTGAGCAGCCCGTGTGTGGCTCTGACTCCTCTTCCCTGTCTCCTCATTCCCAAGTAAATTCTAAGACCTATTAATTTAATTAATTAAATATTATTCATTAAATAACACATTTGTCCATTTACCCATTCATTATTTATGGAGACACAACTGTACACACACACACATATGTGTATTAACTATTAAATATGTATACATACATTTATACATATGATCTTTGGTCCTCTCAGCTTTCAAGCACATGCTGCAATGATGGAAAAATGAGCCAAAGTCTAAAAATCAGCATAAGAGGGGCTGGGGAGACCAGTCAGTTGGTACAGTGTTTACCATGCACTCATGAAGGCCTGCAGTCTTGAACCCATGTAAAAGAGCTAGGTACAAGGTGCATGCCTGTAATCCCGGCACTGGGGAGGTGGAGACAGGCCAGGCCGGCCAGTCTAGCTGAATCGGTGACCTCTGGGTCCAGAAAGAGATCCTGCTTCAAACATAATAATGTGGAGAGACTGAGGCAGACACTCATCCATGTGTGCCCCACAACGCATGTGCACAATCATGAGCACGCGCTTGTTACAAATACACTAAGGGGAATGAGGTGGCACAAAAGGAATCTAGAACTAGATTTGAGACAAGGGCAGGGAAGGGAGAGAGGTCCGGAGAAAAACATGGTGGATTCCTGGCTACTTTAAAGGCCAGGAGTCATTTCATCTCAGCTGGTCTTTACAAAACAGAAACCAAATGAAACTAACAGCTGTGCAATTTTTCTCAGCTGACCATCAGTCGGCCTACCAAGAGGCATTTCCCGAAGCATTGACTGATTCCTAAAGCCAGACCTCTATGTAAGTGTTTTTCTCTATATGTTCTTGTTGGCTCTACCTACAGAAGTAAATCAAATTGATAGCAATCAGTATTGCCGAGCAGTAGAGTGACTGAAACTCAGCGTAGAGAGGCCGTTTAAACTCTCTTCTCTAAACACGCGTTATGTATACAGTTATGGTGTAAGGCACGGTGCTCAGAGGCTTGGGGAAGCCTTGGAAACGGGAGGAAGGGCTATCACTCACAGCCTGTGTGCGGTGTGTAGCCAGCGTGGTCTCAGATGCATGCCTGCTGTTGGTTGGGTTCCACCCTCTGCCCTCTGTCGAAGGAAACTACAATTCTGGGCATTCTTGCTAACTCCTCTGCAGGTGGCTTCAGCCCACGGCAGGCAATAGTGGCTGGCCATTCTCCCTCTTGCTGACTTCCCGTGCCTGCCAAGGCTCGCACCCCCTATGGCTGTGTCTCCTGTCTAATAGGCTACAGGTATTACTGGAGGACAATCCTCCCACATTGTGTTTCTAGATTCTGGAACCTCCTGCCTGTGGACTTCATGCTGGACAGGCTCTCCATCCTGGTGGCCATCTCCTCTGTAGCCAGCACCTGTCATGGTCCCTTCTGTTTGAAGGGAAAGAGTGCCATGCAGTCTCCTGACTGGGCTCGTCTGCTGCACACCTAATGTTTTAAAGCACGGTAAAAGCGGCATGAACAAGATGTGCCATTTTCTTCCTTTTAGGTGCGCAGATTAGTAGCACGAAGTGAATTCACAGTGTCAGGTAACTATTACCACTATTCACCCCTAAACTCTTGCAAATCTCTGTAGCCACTGTCAGCACCGTAGCGCTCTCCTTTGAGCCCAATAGGAGCCACTCAACCTGTTTCTCCATGGCCTGGCCTTCTTTCCATACCTTGTCTATGTGGTACACAGTGCTTAGCCTTTTTAAGCTGGTATGTTTCACTTAACATAGTGTCCCCAGGGTTCTTCCATAGCCACGCACCATATCTTTGCTATAATATGTATCAGAATTTTATTCTTCTTTAATACAATAGGATATGCTATTCGTATAGCTATGTTTATATATGATACTTGTTATATATGATACATGTTGATACATGATACATACTTACACCCCACAGATGTGTGTGTATAACATCTGTACACACACACTCTACACCTGATCCTTCACCTGGGGCCCCTCCCACATTTGACCCGCAACCACTAATGCTACTATACGTGTTTCCTGCAGAAATGTCTTTTTTGAGTTCTTACTTTATCTTTTTGTATATAACCTAAAGCAGGAACACTGGATTATATGAAGACCTGATGCACCATTTTCCAAGTGGCTACACTGCTTTACATTCCCTCTTATCCAAGAGCTCCAATCGCTCCACATCTGGGTCAACACCCATTTCCTGTCCTTTTTGCTGCTCAACGTGCAGCGACGCAGAGTGCACGATACTATTAGCATGCCAGTCATTTACGCTAGGATGACGGTCTTTCAGGACAAAAGCCGTTCACTCAATCATGCCTCCGAGCCACAGGGTGAGCAGTGAGCAGGATCTCTGGCCATAATTTGTTGTGTGCTGTGTTTCCACGACAGGTGTCCTTGTTAGCTCTGATTGTCAGCTCTATACAGTTTAGTGCCATCTAAGAGGGAAGTCTCAACTGAGGGATTTCCCAGGTCAGATTGGCCTGTGGGCGTGTCTATAGGGCTGTCTGGCTTGTCAATTGGTGAAGGCGGGCACAGCCCACTGTGAGCAGCGCCATCCATAGGCAAATGGCCCGGGGCTCTATAAGAAAACTGGTCAGGCATGCGTGCATAAATGAGCCAGCCAATGGGGTTCTTCTGTGGTTTCTACCCTCACTCTACACTCCTGCCTTGAGTTCCTGCCCTCCCTTCTTTCCCTTCCCTCAGTGATGGATGGTGACCTGGAAGTGTAATCAAATAAGCTATCTCTTCCCTGGGATGCTTTTGGTCAGAGTACTTGACCACAGCCAAAGAAAGGAAACCAGAGCAGCAGGTGCCAACAGGGGCCTCACTAGCATCCACGACTGACCCCAGTAGAGATTTCTGGGAAGAGGGCCATTGTCAGATTCCACCTCAGCCACTCACGCTGTGTCCATGGACCCTTTTCCTCCCAGCCTGCTCTGCTCTCAGTCTGTTCATCAGATATACTCTAAGCAATAGCCTCTACTTGGGGCAGCTAGGAGAACGATGCCTCCCCTGTGTGGATACTTATATTTCCAGGTTCTTACTTTTAAATATTTGATGTTCCACATCTTGCTGGCATGTTTATATAGTCAAAACTTCGTATGCTTTTGTTGACACGGTATCAGTAAAAAGAGCTGAAAGTGTGCATGCGTTGCTTTCCCTGGTGGCTAAGCTTCAGAGGTGGTTAATTAAGAAGCAAGTCCCTGACGTCCGCCAGTGAAAGTGAAAAGCCCCTCATGCCCCCACCAGGGCATGTGTGACTTTGGGAAGTTTCCTGCATGATTTAACTCCTCTGATTCCGGACATCACCACCATTACAAGGGGATAGAGAGTCTGACACCTTTGGGGTGTCGGGGGAATCACAGGACAAAACTAAGTGGAGCTGTTACTAGGCACATTTGTAAATGTGAGTCGGGAAAGGAGGGGTTGTATCTAAGTCCCGAATCCTGAGTTCAACATGTGGATTGATCCACTGGGAAGGAAACCCGGAGGCCCTCTCATGCCACAGAGGAAATCTGGTCCTGGCTATGCTCTGGATTCTCCCCACAGATGCTATTCTGGAGGTGCAGCCTGGAAATCCCAGCTACACAGGAAGCAGAGGCGAGAGGATTGCCAAGCTAAAAGCATGCTTGAGCTGGCGAGTAAGTTCAAGGCCCGCCTGGGTGGCTAAGTGAATCCCTGTCTTGAAACAAGAACCATAAACATGGCTGAGGGTGTAGCTTACTGGTGAGACAGTTTTCCCTTGCCCTTCAGCAAATTTTCAACTACACCTTGTCCAACCAATAAGAATCCATCTTGATCTTAAGGGTCCCCAAATAAAAACTTTCCAAACCTCCTTGCGTTACCTCCTCCCTCTGGTTCTTAAAACCTACTGCATTAAGAAACCCCTCATCATCGGGCTAATATCCAAAATATATAAAGAACTCAAGAAACCAGACGTCAACAAAACAAATAACTCAATTGAAAAATGGAGTACAGATCTAAACAGAGAATTCCCAAATAGAGAGATCTCAAAGGGCAGAGAAACAAAGAAATGTTCAGCCATCAGGGAAATGCAAATAAAAACTACTTAGAGATTCCATCTTACACCTGTCAGAATGACTAAGATCAGTAACAACTGACAGCTCATACTGGCGAGGATGTGGCGCGAGGGGAACATTCTTTCATTGCTGACGGGAGTGCAAACTTGTACAACCACTATAGATGTCACTGTAGTGGTTCCCCAGAAAATTGAGACTCCATCTACCTCAAGACCCAGCTGTACCACACCTGGGCATATACCGAAAGGATGCTCCATCCTACCACAAGAACACGTGCTCGACTATGTTCACTGTGGCTTCATTCATGATAGCCAGAAACTGGAAACAGGCTAGATTCCCTCAACTGAACAATGGATAAAGAAAATGTGGTGCATATACACAATGGAGTATTATTCAGCTGTTAAAAAAAGACATCATGAGCTGGGTGCTAGTGGCGCACACCTTTAATCCCAGCACTCGGGAGGCAGAGGCAGGAGGATCTCTGTGAGTTCAAGGCCAGCCTGGTCTACAGAACAGTTCTGTCTTCCATAACAGCCAGAGTTACAAGAGAGAAATCCTGTCTGTGGGGGTGAGGGGGAGACACCATGAATTTTGCATGTAAATAGATGGAACTAGAAAAAAATCATCCTGAGTGAGGTAACCCAGACCCAGAAAGACAAACATGGTGTGTGCTCACTTAGAAGTGAATACGAGCTGTTAAGTAAAGGATAATCGGGCTACCATCCACAGACCCAGAGAGGCTAAGTGACAAGGAGGGCTCTAGAGGGGACTCATGGGAGATAGAACAGATTTGTGGGTTGACTGGTGGCAGGTGGGGATGGGAACGGGTAGCATCAGCTGATGAAGGGAAGGGGGGGCAGACACTTCAGGGAGAGACAAGGTGAACTGGGGGACATTTTGGAGGAGATGTGGAAACCTAATGCCATGGGAACTCCCTGTAATTTACGAGGGTGACTATGGCAAGTCTTCCTGGTAATGAAGGACACGGAGCCTGAGCCGGCTGTCTTCTGTAACCAGGCAAGGCTTCCGGTAGGGGAATGATACACCAGCCCAACTACAAAACCTTCAACCTGCAATCTGTCCTGCCTGCAAGATGTACTGGAGCAAGGGAGGTGCAGAACTTGTGGGAGTGATCAACCAGTGACTGGCCTAGCTTGAGAGGGAACCCAAGCCTGACACTGCCTGGATGACTGGGAACCGGAGGCTAAATAGCCCTGAGAGCCAGGGTAGACCAACTGGCAAATTACTATTATTATTGTTGTTGTTGTTTTGTTATTATTATTATTATTACTATTACTATTACTATTATTGAAATGATTTCTAATGATATTCTGCTATATTCATAGATTGGTGCCTAGCCCATTGTCACCAGAGAAGCTCCCCCAGCAGCAAATAAGAGCAGATGCAGAGTCCCACAACCAACCATTAGGTGGAGAAAGAGTCCAAATTGAAGATCTCCATTGAACCCCCACCACCACCACAGAGCTCAGGGAACCCCATCGAAGAGAAGGAAAAGGATATAAGAACCGGGTGGGGGGGGTTGAGGTCACCAGAAGAACATGGCCCACAGAAACAATTATTCAGGGCTCCTAGGGGCTCACAGAGACTAAGGTGGTAATCACAGAGCCTGCCTGGGTCTACACTAAGTCCCCTGCATGTGTGTTATGGTTGGTAGCTTGGTGTTTTTATGGGGCTCGTAACAGTAGGAGTGGCTGTGTCTCTGACCCTTTTGCCTGCTCTTGGGATCCTTTTCTTCCCACTGGGTTGCCGGGTCCGGTGTTGATATGAGGGTTTGTGCCTAGTCTTATTGAACCTTATTACGCCACTGTTTGGCTAAAATCCCTGGGAGGCCTGTTCCTTTTTAAAAGGAAGTGGAAGGGGAGTATAGCTGGGGGGAGGGGAGGTGGGGGAGGGATGACTGGGTGGGTAGATGGAGGGGAAACAGGTAGGAATGCATTGCATGAGAGAAAGAGAAGTTTTAAAAAAAGAAAGAAAGAAACCCCTCTTCATCCCTACCTCCGCTCTCTCACTTGGTTCCTCCCCCGTGCTGTTTGGACCACGATGGGGCCTAGCTAGTGTACCCCTTATACATACTTGCCTTTGACTGGCTCTGATGGATGCAGATGCCTTTCTTTTGGATAGCAGAGCAAGGTGACTGACACTAATGTAACTTTCTGCAGGTTACACTTTCCAGGTCTCACCATTGACACGGTTGGAATGTGGAATGTCCTCTGTAGAACAGATGTTCAAGTATTTGAACATCTGGTCTCTAGCCGGCGGTAATGTTTGGAGAACCACATAGGACATAGGAACTGCTTGATGGGTAGACCATAGAGACTGACTTTAAAGGCTGCAGCTCAGTTCTGCTTCCGTCTAGTCTCCATTCGCTGATTGGAAGGCCCAAAGCCGCCTCACGTCCTGCCTCCAGGACAGCCTCAGCCACCATGATACACTATGTCCCTTCAACCATGGGCCGAAGAGAGCTCTCCTTCAATAGAGTTCTTCTCCATTAAGTTGCCTTTGCCAGGTGTTTGGCCACAGATATCTAAAGGAACTAGCATAACACTTAATCACTCAACATGTGTACATAAAAGAATCTTGAGTGTCTTTGGGAAGACTGACCACTCTGAATGCCAGCTCTAGAACTGAGCCCACTCTCAAACCCTCTATCTTTCTTGCCGTTTTTATAAAATTACGGCAACAAAACCCAACAAACAAACATGACATCCACTTGGGATTTCACAGTCAAAAGATGCTATTTTGGTATCAAGTTATATGTCTTGTGACAATCCCATGTCTAAGGAGGTCTTAGTAAGCTGGACAGTCAGATCTTTCCATGGTCAAGAATTGACCACATTTTGGGGAGACGCTGAGCTATGGGTACAAGGTGACAGAAGCCAGAGTTGGGAATCCAGAGAAATGAAATGGGAATTAAGAATGAAACGCAAGGTCAATTTGAAGCTGGAAGAAGAAAAAAAGTACAAGCTACTTTTTTCCAGTAAAGATATCTGAGACTGTAAGTGATGAGACTAACTCAGACTATCCCAACAACAAAGGAGATGTAGTGCTCTGTGGAATGGAGATCTGGAAAGCTAACATGGTTCTGTAGTAGGTGTGAAGTGGGCTCTGGCTATCTCACTCCTATTCTCTTGGAACTACCTGTCTTCTCTGCTGTGTGATCCGGTGTGACAATCAATAAACTAAATTATTCACGTGTGTTCTTGTGAGCTAATCACCATGGCTTCGGGAATACTGCAGTCCGATTGGCACAAACCCATCATGCTCCACCCTCGGGTAAGGTGTAGTGGTTCAGTACCCACAGAGACGCAGTCATCCCATACAAGAGAGACTCACACTGGAGTGGAGCTTGCCTTAGAGGTTGGGGTGACTCTATGCTTCCCGTGTTTCAGATATCTAAGAATGACTCCATAGGAAGGCTTTGTGACAGTTACTTCCTGGTCTTAATCATTAAGAAAAGTGCAGGGATGGTATAACACGTAGAAGCTTATGGCAGAAAGTCACAACTCTAGGGTAAGAAAAAGAGGCGCTGGGCTTTTTTTCCCCTTTTCTCCTTCAAGCAACAAATGGACTACTTAGCGAATGTCTGCTCTTAAGGACTAAACAGAACACCGAACATTTCATTAAATAAAATAGCTTGTTTCCTAAGTACTGCAATGTGCACAGTGACAAGATGTCCCAGTTCTGACTGGTTCCTTTGATAGGGACAAGAAGTTACATGCTGATGTTGAATAGGGAGGGAGGTAAGGGTCGCAGCCACTGAGAGAACACATTGTATAAATACCATGCGTTTTGCTGTTGTTTGTATGAAGACATTCTCTCTGCAAATCGCAATTAGTATATACAGCACTGTAGTACTCAGGAAGCGCTCAAGGGATTCAAGCACTTACCGAACGTCGTATAAGTAGTCTGATGGGGAGAGATGGCAGTCTACAGGCACCGTACAGGTTCCTCAGCACCCTCCAAGGTCGAGAATACAGACGGCATCTGAAAACTGCAAGAAGGGTGAATCAGTCCGTACCTGGGGTGGCGTGAAACACAGGAACATGAATGTCCCCGGGAACACCGCTTAACGAATGACGACTGTGGGGAGTGACGAAGTATCCTGACGGCAAGATCCGAGATTCAAGATCCAAGGTCCAAGACAGCAAGATTCATGGCGTTTCAGAAAGGTCCCGAGCAGAGCTGAGCTCAGTTTCCCATAGCACTCACTCGCTGCCCCAGCAGGGGTTCTTGGGGTTTCCTCCAGATCAGACTCCATCAGCGTGGGAGGTTGCCTCATGACCTCATGACCAGCCTTTGAAGAGCAGTAGCCCTCCTGGCAGCATCCTCCCTTCTTCCCTGGCTGGGAGACTGTGAATACTTTGGAGATGGGTACCGTATTCATTACCTGTTCAGTCGCTATGATAAAATACCCTGACGAAAGCAAAGCAGAGGAGAAACTGTTTGAGCTCAAGGTGTAAGGTTACATGCCACCATTCAGGGAAGTTGAGGCAGCAGGAGCCTGGGTCAGCTGGCACATCACACCCACAAGCAAGAACTGGAGAATGATGAGAGCTTGTGCTTGGCTCACTCTCCCCTAGCACCCCAGCCCGGAGAACGGTGCTGCCATTTTCAGGGTGGATCTTCCCATCTCAGTTAAAGTAATCCATATTGTCCCTCATAGTCACGCCCATAGGCTTGTCTCCCAGGTGAATCCAGACCCTGTCCTGTAGTACTTCACTGCTGTGGCAGTTCAGCCAAGAAGACAAGGAGGTATTCTCATACGTGTAAACTCTGCCAGACCTCAGCAGAGGGAAGCACCATCATGGCACTATGCCAAGGCACCATCCTGGACAGTGGAACCCTGAGTGCCTGAGCTCAGGTGTTTTTATTCTTTCAGAACTCCTCAGGTGTTCTACTGATAGCACACACAGACCCTTAGCAATCAAACATCCCCCACAGAAATCCAACACCTGCAGACAATACAAAATGCCAAGGCCTATGCATCCCATTTTCCAACAAAAACAATTATTTTAAACACAATTAAAAATAAACTTCCACAACAATTCCCCTTTTCTGTATATAAAAAAAATGCTTTATCTCTGCAACACAATTTAACATGACAGCAGCAAAACTATTTACAAGAGGAACAATCATGAAGGTTACTAGTGCACAGGACCAAATGAAACCAAGCATCATCAAATCTTTCACAATTTCTTTGGACAGCAGAAAAACATTATCAATGTCCAATTATCTGGAGTTCATCCACAATCTTCTGGGCTCCTCCAAAGGTCATTTCTCGGGCTTTAACCTCTGCAGCTCACACAGCTTGTCCTCCAGGCTCCAGCTGGCTCCACTCCACTGCTGCTGCTGTTTTTGGTGGTCATCCCATGGTGCTGGCATCTTCAGAATGCTCCTGGAGTCCCTTGCTGCAACTGGACTGCACTTTCACCAATAGCCTCTCAAGGGCCCTCTCATGGTGCCAAGCCTCAACCTCTTTAAATGACCCCTTCATCTAGGCCTTCAACTACTACTGAGGCTACACCCTCACCAATGGCTTCTCCTGGCCTCTCAGTGCCAAGCCTCAGCTGCTCTCCAAATACCCCTTCATGCCTTCAAAATCAGTTACACCTGGGTGACTCTTACAGTACCAAGTTCGGCTGCCAGCACGAGATACAACCTTAGCCAATGCTGGAAGACAGTTTCTGTGTGCTGACCATGAGGAAACACTTGCCAGGTTTTAAAATAGAGTCTGGTTTGCTGGAAAAATATCTACTCCTTGTCTGCAGGAAGGGTTCCCTCGTGGGTGGAGTTTTCATTACCGTAGCAGATGTGTCTTATCAGGACCTCTTATAGACAGGTTTGCACGAGAAAAAAAAATGTTCAGTTTAACTATGTGGTTTTTTGGCTCTAAGCTGTGGCTTCCGCAACAGCAGGAGGACCTGGGCCAGTAGGAAGAATCTCTGGTTGAAATATTCTGGCAGTTTGACTTTTTTTTCTCACCACCTTTATGAGGAAACATATAACCTTCTTCATAGACACAAGATCTACTTAGGCTTCACACACAACAAACTCAGGTCATAGAACAGTACACTCTGGTTTCTGTTTCCCGTGCCCTGGCTGCTGCCAGCAGTGGGAGGGGGAGTCAGCTCCATGATCAGGAAAAGCTAGGGAAACCTTGTTTCTCTCCTGCTCCCTGCTGAACTCTCTGCTTTTACCATGAAAATGTTTTTCTCTAAAGGCCTCTACTCCGTGGCTCTCATTTTTGAGCCCTCTTTCTCACTTACTTTTCATAATTTTCTCTTCCTAAAGGCTTGTTTTCCTTTCTTTCTCTCCTCTTTCTTCAGGAAACTTCTACTCATTATTTTTGCATATATATAATCTCTGTCCTCTAGGAGCTGCTCTGAGTGTACTTTATCAGACTCTGTGAGGTCTGGAGTATCTATTTCTTCTTCCCTGTCTCTACATTGGATTAGCAGGTATGATGTCAGTGCCCCACGTTGGGCACCATTTGTAGTAGTACAGCACTGTGGTGGCTTTTCAAAGACAACAAGGAGGCTTATTTCATAACTGCAACCCTGCAAGGCCTCAGCAGAGGGAACCACCATGCCATACTCAACAGTGGAAACCTGAGCGCCTGAGCTCAGGTGTTTTTATTCTTTCAGAACTCCTTGGGTGTTCTACTGATAGCACATGCAGATCCTTAGCAATTAAACATCCGCCACAGAAACCCAACACCTGCAGACAATGCAAAATGCCAAGGCCTATGCATCCCTTTTCCCAACAGTGCACAAAAACAATTATTTTAAACACAACTGAAAATAAACTTCCACAGCACTGTCCAGCTGTCAATCAATACTAATCATCACATGCAATGCCTAGACCCTGGATCTGAACTATTAATGTGGCAGTCTTGTCTCCAGCCTTTCCCGTCATGGTGACTGTCATCAGTTTAACATAAATGGAAGGCTGGTGAAAAGGTGTTTTAAACTCACAAAAATTTTAGATACTGCTGTTCTTTGTCTGCATTGAATATTACTGTGGTGTCTGGAGCATCAGCAAAGATATCCACAGCAAAGACTCTGCTGGTGCCAACATTGCTGACCCGCTGAGCCAACAAGAACAATGGTCCACCTCTGATATGACTTGTTATGAGGAATTTCTAAGTCGTTTTTTAAAGTCAATTTTATTCATACTCTGTTGCATTCATTTGGCACTATGTAAGGGTTGAAAGAGGTTGTTTTTAAAAGGAACAGCTCGTGACTGCTACACTGGGGAGTGAAAACTCATTTATAAGATAATTAGAACCATTTTTATTAACTCTAAGTTAATGGATGTTATATATTCAAGCACAGGTTGAATAACGAGTGCAAGGTTACTCTGGCTTTAGTGCGAAATGTCCCCTGTAGGCTATGCATTTGTACACTTGGTCCCAAGATGGTGGTACTATTTGGGAAGGTTCTGGAACCTCTGGGAAGAGGGCCTACCTGTAGAAAGTGGGTTTCTGGAGGGTGGGATTAACCATTATGACCCAGCCCTGCATCCAGCCCAGGCTCTCCCTGCTTCCTGGTTAGTACCATGGAACAAGCAACATCAAAGCTCTTGGCACCGTGGACCGAGCCATGTTGGCGCCATGCTGGCGCCATGCTTCCCCACCACAGTAACCTGCATCCCCTTCCCCACCAAACAAGTTCTCATTCCCTCAGGTTTCTTCTGTCAGACATCTGATCTGCGTGACAAGCGAAGTAACGAATGGGGAAAACTGACTCCGAGAAGTGGGGTCACCATGGTGACAGGGATGCTGTGTGGTCCACGGCCTTTGGAGCTTGTAGGGAAATGTGAAAGAATTTGGACCGTCAGGCTGTCAGGGCCCAAGAATGCTGAAAGCAGAGCTTTCATTCTGGGTCATTCTGAGGGTGGTTCAGGTGAGTCTGGAAGACTGGAGTGCAATGAAAAGTGGACAGAGAAAGCCTGGCTCCTGAAGTTGCAGAGGAGAATGGGGACAGTATCCAGGACTGGACCAGTGCCACACTACAGCAACAAATCTGGCTCTTTATTCTTATCATCCTGTGGCATGACTATAACTCACGAGTTTTTACATAGATAATTCTGATATTTAAAAAAAAAAAAAAAAGCAGAGCACAAAGGTATGTGTAATTTAGCCAGGAAATGGGAGTGAGCACATTTAAACTTGTCAAGTGGCTACAGACAAAGAAAGTATCAGAAAAGCACCTGTAATTGTTAAAGCGATTGGTGCAATCCCTGCAGGTTTGCTCGGCGTACTGGGCCAATAGGGATCAGTGACTTGAGGGCAAGACCCCACCAATCCAAGGCTCCAGGGCAACCGGATCAGACAGCACTGGGGTCTGAGGAGAGTCCCCGCCCCCCCAGGTTCAGTCACATAGTACTTAGAGGCTGCTGCCTCTGAGGGTAAATCAAAAAGAGCAGTGGCGATGGTGGTGGTGGTGGGGAACAGGCTAGATCTCAAGCTGGCAGCAGAACTTGACAGCAACATCTGCATAGCGCTGGTTTAACAGACATGCAGAATGTAAGCGTTCTCGGCTGGTACCAAAGTCCCAGGCAGGCACCGGAGCTGTGAGCGGAGGCCCTGGGAAGCTAACATGTGAAGATCTGAAGGCGAATCCCAAGTCGCAGTGATTCAGACTCAGAGGAAAACGAGAGAGAGAGAGAGAGAGAGAGAGAGAGAGAGAGAGAGAGAGAGAGAGAGAGAGAGAGAGAGAGAGAGAGAGAGAGAGAGAGAGAGAGAGAGAGAGAGAGGAGCAGCTGTGCGGAAGGGGCGGGACTACTCATGGCCACTGGGGCTTAGAGGGTACAACCAGGAGCCTCGGTGCTGGAATGCAGCAGCAGTTTGGTATTTGCGGTGTTGGATTTTGACCTTGCTTCAGTCGTGTAACCCTTCTTCTACCACGTCTCCCTTTGGGTAGGGACGTTCGTTTACTACGTGCCGCCGTATACTGGAAACACGCGTCCCCCGTTTTATAGGGGGTCACTGTTAAGAGACTGCCTTGAGTCTCAGAAGGGAGTTTTAGACTTTGGTCTTCCAAACGGTGCTGAGACTGTTAAGGCTACAGAGACGTCTGACGTAGAAATGAATGCGTTTTGCATTATGCGATGGCCAAGCACGCGGAGAGCCCGGGGAGGGGCTCCGTAGTGTGAGTCACAAATGGCACCACAGGTTCGTGCATCTGAACACTCGGCTCCTAGAGTGTAGCGCTGCTCTAGGAGGTCATGGGGCCTGTAGGAGGCGAACCCAACTGGAAGAAGTGATCTGGTCACCATCACGTGCCTTACAAGCCCTCCCGGGCGCTGTGCCTTCGCGGCTGTGCCCAACCGTATCCTCTTAAACCACAAGCCAAAGCTAATCATTCACCCCTTAAGTGGCTTTTGCCACAGCAATGAGAAACGTGGTTAAAAGAGACATCGAAGAACTGTAGGGTGTTTGGGGAGGGCTCTTCCGGTCTCCTTCAACCTTAACTCTCTGACATTTTCTTTCTATAGAGAAGTAAGGACCTCAGAGTCGCAGGCAGCAGCCGTTCCAACAGCAGTTTCAATAAGGTTCGTAGAGGTGAAGACAGAAACAGGCCTCGGACAGACTGACTACAGTGAATCAGAAGGCACCCTTGCGTGGAGTGGGACCCTGTGACGCAGAAAGTCTGCCTGCCCAGGCGTGACTCTGCCTATCAGAGCACGAATGGCCTTGCGCCCCCAAGTTAAGGGGGTCTGCAGTTGCAGACAGTAGACACACACATAGGGCTGTTCTAGAAGCTACCTGGTGTAACTGCTGTGACCCGATGCGGCTGAGCTGAGCGTGCTATAAAACCCTTTGGGAATCTCAAAACCAGCTCAATGGATAATGACAAAAGTGCTAACTCTGGTGACACCACTCTCTGCAGACGAGCCTGGGGTGTCATCAGGTGTGGTGTTAAATGAGACACTGGGAAGAAAGCGGAAGAGACTGATGTGACAGATCCTGGACCCCCTCCCTCCGAGAGCAGCCTGTGGTTGCTCGGCATTCACAGTACCCAAGTCATTAGCTACTCCTGAGCAAAATGCTGCGGACCTTATTCATTCCTTTTTAATGAAGGAACTGAAAGAGGAACGAGGATGAGCTAAAGGAAACAGGAAGTCTTTTCAGTCATGAGATAAGCAGATGTTATTACCAGGCAGAATGGCATAGTTCTACCTCTCCTCAGGACCATCTACTGTGTTAATCACAATTTTAAAAAAACAAAAACAAACAAATTACTGACATCTGTATTTTATGAAGCGGCATGGCCTAGGGAAACCTCCCTGAAACCTCAGAAGTTGGTAAACCCAGAACAGAAGCCTCACTCTTCCACAAAGCCAGAAACTGACCCACTTAAACCAGATGACTGACCCAAGCCCACACGGCTGACGAGGGCCAAGAACCCAAGGCAAGCACTCACTCCGAATTGCTCCACCGTCCCGTGTAGAAGTTCGGGACAAGAAATTGGTCAGTCTGGGGGCCAGCTCTGGTTAGTGTTAAGTACTCACTGACCAATTACCTAGTCGGGGGTGACTGTGCACCGGGCTCTGTGCTACGGGCTGCAGACCTTAGAAAAGGAAAGGCCCTTGACCTCAGGGGCCGGCGGTGACTGAGGGACAGTCCGAGTGGGCCTAGCTTTATGTTACGATTGTCCCCTTGCACCCATCTCTCTCTTCTGTGGGACTGTTTTCTTTTCGTCAGATGGCTCCTCATCACGGAACCAACCCACTGCGAACAGAAAACCGCTGCTCAAAATACCACAAGTTTATTGACGTAAGTCAATCAAGGGATAATGGGATGATGGTTTTTCCTACTGATCTCAAGATTTAATTTCAGTTTTTCAAAGTTTACTATCTTCATACCTAGGATAAAATGTGTTTCCCCCACAAACCACATTTTTATCTGCCATAGTTTTGTTCAACGGATCAAAAGAGTAAGGCGATTCAAGAAATGAACGGGAGAGTGAGCGAGACCAGGAGCTCAACAACGGCTCCATCCAATACAATTTTCAGGCGCAGTGGAAACTTACCTAGGCTGTCCCATCTGGCACCTGTATATTTGCCATTTGCAATGTGGCTAGTATGTCCAAAGAACCAAATTTCATTCCATTTTAATAACTTAGCAGCCATGTGGCTCTGGTGGCTCTCTTACTGAGCACAAAGGTTCTCTAAGGTGACTGGAGAAGGAAGCCACTGGAACATATTCTGTATGGAGGGTCAGGGTGAGCCGTGGCTTCAATTTGTACAGAGGTGCAAATATATTTTCTAAACATCCGATACTTCTGATACTTCTGAGAAAGGAAGGACCATTCCTGGAAGACCATCGTGGTGAGCCAGTGAGGGAAAGCGTGAAGCTTCTGGGAACAGGTGCCACACTACTGCAAGAGGCCTCTGGATCCTGGCACTACCAACATTTTGGTGATAAAGTTCCCACTCATTGTTCAGGTTTAGCACCACGTTGGAGGGGGGTTGTTAAAAGAGACTTGTATAAGCCAGGCACCGCAGAGAACACCAGTCTCAGCACTCTGCAAACAGAGGCAGGAGGATCGGGAGTTCAAGGCCTCACTCTGCAGATAGGGGCAGGAAGATTGGGAGTTCAAGGCATCTTTCTGCTACAAATCAAGTCTGAGGCCAGTCTGAGCTAGTTGAGACCCTGCCTCAAACAAAACAACAAAGAAGAAAACACAGCCCCACCCCCAGCAGATACAAAACAAGAAGAGTCTTGTAGGGGCGGAAAGCTGCAGTGGGCTCTATGTAGGTTGTGGGTGAATAACAAATGCTAGTCCCCAAGAGTGTGCAGCAGAGGAAAGGTTAAAGCCAGGAAAGCAGGGTCTTCCACTCAGGGTTAGCTTCAATCCATAACATAAAAATCCTTTTTTTTTTCCCCCCTTTTCTTTACCTACCTAGTAAATGTTTCTGTGGACAAATTCTGGTTGAAATAAACAGAGAAACTAAGACTTAAGACTTCCAGGGCTGGAAAGATGGCTCAGTGGTTAAGAGCACTGGCTGCTCTTCCAGACGACCTGAGTTCAATTCCCAGCAACCACGTGGTGGCTCACAAGCATCTATAATGTACACACACCACACACTCACACACCACACACTCACACACATACAGGCACACACACACACAACACACACTCACACACATACAGGCACACACACACACAACACACACTCACACACCACACACACCACACACACCACACACCACACACACACAGGCACACACACGTAGGTGCATGCACACACAGACACACTCACACAGACACACCACACACTCATACACCACACACTCACACACACACACAAGCACATACACAGGCACACACACACACACACTCACACACACACAGGCACACACACACATGCACATCCCCACGTCAGTGACACAGGTTTTTAAAGCACTGCTCGCTCACAGAGCCCCGCACACTCTGTTTTGGTGTGTAGAAGGCTTGGACTCCAGCTATGCAGCTACTGGGAGATGTTATGATGTTTAGGAAGTGGGGCATAGTGCAAGAGAGTTGGTAATTGGGACATACCATTAATTACCAGTAATGGGAATGCTGGTACCCTTTCCCTTTCTCCTTTCTTAGTCTACCAGCTGCCATGGTAGTGAGCAGCTTCCTCCACCATGTACTCCCTGCCAGGAAGTGCTTCCTGGCTTCAGGTCCAAAGATAGCAGAGCCAGGACATCACAGACGGAGACCTCTGAAACCAGGGCCACTGCTGTCTTCCCCTCTCCTCTCATCACTGTCTCAGGGATTTGGCACAGCAATAGAAATCATCCTCTCTCTCTCCTCTCTCTCTCTCTCTCTCTCTCTCTCTCTCTCTCATATATGAAGAGAGACAGAGACAGAGAGACAGAAAGACACAGAGAGAAATTCCTAAAAGCAAATACATCAAAAACCCGACTATATTTATAGATGATTGAAGTTTTCATCCTATGTAATTCTTCTCTGTGAGTCTGATATTGTAATGACGTACTTATATTTATATTGTATTTTTATAGCATTTTATATTGTAAATTGTATTGTAATAATTTAAATTGTTTAATATGATTTATACCCTCATTTATGAGGGTTAATGAGTTTGTTTGGTGGCATGTCTTTTGCCTTATTATATAAGATATCCACAACAAAACTTCCTTGTTCTCCTAAAAAATGTTACGTCAATTCATGTATTAAAGGTATGAGGTGAAATTGTATGTGTTCATCTGCCCCTTAAACAAGGTGAAGGGTTCTGCTTGGATGACCCAGATGGGCCCAGGTTCCTGTCCTCAGTGATGAAAGAAAATGGGTCCAAGAAGGTCCCACTTTGGCACAATGAGGCTTGATGCTTAAGAGGTCTAGCCTCCTGCCCTCCCCCCCCCCCCCCCCCCGGCACGGCTCTGCCCTCTCTATCCACGAACCAACCCACCAAGCTGAGCAGAGTGGCCAACCTTGAGGCTCCGGAGCTCAGGCAAGTACAAACGTCACTGTCCCAAGGGGTCATGCGGGGGCGCTGTGACGTGTCATTCAAAGGAAATAAAGTAGGAAGGCACTCTGACCAGTCTCTTGTTCATTCTCCTTCTTGTTCTCTTCTGGGATCCTAAAATTCCACCTGTTTCATTAAAGATGGACCCATGTCTGATGACTGCCATGCTTGTGAGCAGACATGGAGCGGCAGGCATCTTGGAAGGCTGTCTGAACTGGGCAATTGCCAACAGGTAGCTGTCACCTGGGTGTGTTGGAAACCCAGACATGTGTGGTGCTCAGAAATGAGAAGAGAAGAAATCGACCATCAACACACAAGCTGATCTGAAGGATTCAGGCCTGGCCTCCCTCCCTTGCACACCAGTGCATTCCTGAGAGGGAAGGGCGGGTGGGCCACCGGGAGCTGCCGCCACCCATCGTGATATGATTGCTGGGCATCGGCTTGATCTGGAAGTGCAATTTTCAGTGTGTTGTGGCTCTCTGACAATCAGCTTCCCATCTAATTTCGGTTTCTGTGTACGAGACCAGCTCAGCTCACACCGAGCGAGCTGGAATAGAACAGAGCTGGCAGCATCCCCGAGTCATTTTGGTCCGCATACCGAAGATTCTGATCGTGGCAATCAGTCTTCTGAGCATCTATATCAATCCCCAGAATGACCCAGATAATCTGCTGGGCCACAGTGCAGCCCAGCCGCAATTCACATCAGACCATCTGGTGACTCTCTCTCCTCCAAAGGTAGACCAGGAAGACCATCTGCTTTAATGCTGTCTATGTCCTGCCCAGAGAGGTGAGGCCTGTCACATACCAGCAAGCCATTCTCCCCGTGCCTCTGCATGAACCAACGAGATTCCGAACTGCACTGTAGCTCAGCAGCTCTCAAACCCGCAGAGCCTGCTTTGCATTCTCAGTGGACGTGCTGGAATATTCCAAATGCAAATTGAACTTTATGGGTGCCATAACCTTGGCCATTTACTGCATCAGAATCGGTAATCGCCCGATGTTGCAAAATACAGCTGAGGCTACTCTGGCTCCTCTTCCTCTTCGACTTCGACATACCCAACTGCCATGTTGGTTAAGCCTCTTTCCTGTTTCCCTGCACTGCTTCTTTGGCTAATGCTTTCACTGAAAGCCCTTCTGCACATAAGCGATCAGAACCCGTCTCAGCAAGAGACGGGCAGGAAACTGAATGCCACGCGCATCGGTATGCTCAAGTCCAGACAGTAACTGGGAAAGAAGTAGAGCTGACGTGCTGAGGGAAGGGAGGTGGGAGCACACAGAATTATAAGGAACGTTAGAAAAAATTAGGTCCGGCAAAGACAACTTGGTGATTACAAAATCTATAAAGATCAGTATTATTCGGCTATAAGGAAAAATGAGATTTGTAGGAAAATTGATGGGGCCCGGAAACATAACATTAGGGAAGGTTGACCCAAACTGACAAAGGAAAAGACTAAACAAAAGAGAAATCGCATGGTGGTTTCCTAGCTTAGAACGTAAACCTAGGTGGCTCCTAGCTTAGAAAGTAAACACATTTGTACATAAACAGATGTAAGTGCAGGTATACTCTGGCAAGTAGAAAGGAGATGAAGACAGACAGGTAGACAAAGGAACATGTGAGTCACGAAGGAGCACGGAAGCTGAGATCTCCCTACTCACGGCTCTATCAGAGTGTTCTGTTTGTTTAGTTTTTCTTGTGGTGGACGAGAGTTTAACTTCCTGGACATTGAAACAGCAAGAGCCAGTTGTGCACCCAAAATGACACAGCACATGTTACTCTCCCAGGCAGTGACTCCAGGTTGGGCTTCCTTTCTCATCCTATTGACCATTCAGGATGCTGGGGATAAGACACTGCTGGTCACTAAATGCATTTGTTATACTGACCCACCTAGAAAAAGTGATTTAAAAAAAAAATTCATGGAGGGAGGGGTTTTGTAAACTGAAACCTGAAAATTTTCTAAAAACCTTCTATTTAAAAATTCTACTATAGTATTATTTAACTTATAAAGTATTTTCGAGATATAAAACAAAATGTTTTTAATTATAAAAGAAAATGAATTTAAATATTATAAAATAAATCTTGTTTAAATAACTTGAAACATAAAGACATCTAGAGCTTGCAACAACCTGGAAAAATAATTCCCCTTTGTTAGGAAGTTGGGAGATCATTAGGGCCTCCATAAGATCCGTCCAAGAGCTGGAGAGAGATGCCCAGTCCTCTGGCCACTAGAACTGGCCCTTCCCGTGAAGCTGCACTAGACTCTTCATCCTTGGAGAAATTCCAACAAATAAATATCAAGGGACAACAGCTTCCTCTCCCTCGCTGTAAAGGCAGAGGAATGCAGGGAGCTTAGAAGAAGCTTAACTGGAGGGAAGAAGTAGGCTGTGTTGCCATGGACAGCTAGGAATCTGCACTTCCCCAAGAAGGAAACAGGTTGAGACTTAGGGGAACGAGGCTTGAGTGAGGTTAAAGAGGAGTGGGCCAGGGATTTGCAAACAGGACACCCGAGTTTGATTCCCAGAACCTGCTCTAAAAAGGAGCCGGGTATGGTGCTGTGCTTATAACTAAAGTGAAGGGCTCCCCGGGCAGTCAGCCTAGGCTGCTTGGTGAGCTCTGGGCCAGTGGGAGAGCCTGTCAAAAGAAAGAGAGAGGAAGAGAGAGAGAAAGAGAGAGGGAGAGAAGGAAAGAGAAAGGAAGAAATAAAGAAAGAGAAAAAGAAAGAGAGAGAAAGAAATAACAAAAGAGAGAGAGGAAGGAAGGAAGGGAGGGAGGGAAGGAGAGAGGGAGGGAATGTAAAAACTAAGAAGTTGGATGGAATCCAAGGAACAGCACTTTAAGTTGTCCTCCGGATCCTCTTACAGAGAGAGAGAGAGAAGTTGTGGAAGTTGAATAAAAACTAATCTCTAACTACATGGTCCCAGATGTCCTAGCTGAGAGGAAATCTGTTGCACCCCACATAACCCCCAGCAAGCCACCCCAGCTCCCAGTGAACTCATGGGCTTTTGGCCCTTTCAGGCAAACACTGCACGCAGGTCTGTGACCTCGGGGAATCCCTGTTGTGGTCTACTGAACATTGCTCAAGTTTTGGGCTTTCTGCAGCATCTCTTCCCTAGCTCCATGAGCCATAGCTTTACTGAGAACCCTCTGCAGAGGGTTCTAACCCCATGACAGCTCTCTCCTCACCTTTAGGGCTCTCTTAGTCTCTCTGGAGGCAGCCATGTCTCCACAGCTCTTGCATTCTGCACACCTGCAGAGTTAGCACCGTGGAGATATTATCCAGGGCTGTGACCTATGTGTCCCAAAGTCGTGGCCCAGAGCCACACCTGGATCCACCTGAGTCAAAGCTGGGCTGACCATCCTTATGGCTAAACCAGAACGTGAGGAGCGGAGACTCGGGGCAACACAAGGCAGAAAATGCCAATGTCCTACAGGTGCTCAGGACCTCGGTTTTGACACAGTATTCCCCAAGCCCTTGCACTTGAGCTTGTGCTAGAAGGGGATGCAGAAACATCTCTAAAATGCCTTTGGGCTGGTTCCTCCATTGTCTTGGTAACAGCACCTGGCTCCTCACACCCACTGGAATCTCCTTCCAAACAGTGGCTCCGCCTTATTCCTGCTGTTCCCACACTCTCATTTATTATAGTCTTCCAGGCCGAAAGGATTCCAAATCTCTAAGTTACTCTTCCTCTTCAATTGCAGATTACACATTTAATTTGTTTTTCTTCTCCTTTTAAGAAGAGAGGTACCCTGCACACTTGGAGATTCCCTCTGCCAAACACCCTCATTTGTTATGTTTCAATTCTGTTTCCACAAAATGCCAAGATGCTGACATAATTGAAGAACGAAGTTCTTCCCCCCTTGGAACAAAGCCGGGCTTCCGTCCACTCTCTGTTACCCGCTGCTGACTAAGAACACATGGAATGGCTGTTTCCTCCGCATGTCTGTCCGGGGTTCTGGTCACAAGCATTTAAACAATCTATAAGAACGACATGACTTCCCACAGCTGCCCCCAGAACCTCCTTTCCCACTCCAGTCTTGATAACTGAGGCTTTTTCCGGCACGTGGAACTGCAGAACAAGTAGAATCATGCAAGGTTTTGGAAAAGTAGGCTTGGAATTTACTACTCTCACAACAAGGTATATTGCTGAACATAGTGTAACTGTGCCAGCCTCTACCCATGACCCATTTCCAAAGAGGAATTTGTCATAGCAACACCCCACGTCTCTGGCACCAGTCTCTATTACGTCTTAATTTGTTTGCAACGTTGTGACAAAATTAACAAGACTGGGTCGTGTAGAACAAAGAGAAATTCATTTTCTCACAGTCCAAGATCATTGGCCTGGTGGGCCTGGTGTCCCACATTGAAGTTACATTCCCCAAGAGAATGAACACCATGTCTTCAGAGCATAGAAGGAATTGAAAGACAATAAACCCTCTGATTTTTCCCTCCAGCTCTTCCATATGGTTCTAATGCAGGACCTCAACTCTTAGTACCACACGGAGGGAATTAACACCATCGGCTGTGTCTTCGTGCAGCGTAATTGTTTAGGCCGTATTAAGGGTGACAGAAACGATCCTGTGTGAATCTGTATCTAGGCTTCAGAAAAACATGAGTGCTTCTGCTTGCTCTTTTGTATTTCTCTGTTTTTGCCATGAGAAGGATGTGTTTGCCCATCTCCTCTGTCCAAGGATAGCAACAAACGCCTTGAGGACACACACCCAACCCAGAGATGCCAAGTGACGCCAAAGACAGTCAGACAGTCCACAAATACACGCATCACAATGACGGTTGCTTCTTATTTTAAGCCACTGCGATTTGGGGTGACGTCACACAGCAGAGGCTGACGCATAGAGAAGGAGTCAAATCCTCAGAATTTAAGTTTGTGGGGAGCACGTTCACAGATTCCTGTAACTTGCAACAAGTCCAAATTTCCGCACCTCCGTCCCGTTCCAAATCCCGAGACAAATGGCTGAATGGAATGGAGTCTCGGGGGACCTGAAGGTGCTTGGACAGAATGCTTCCAAGAGGATAGCTGCCTCCCTTGGCCCATCTGTCCAGGCCACACACAGGGAGCGATTTTGCAATCAGCCTGCTTCTCTTGTACTACTGGGTATTAAACACATCGCTTGACACTAAATGTGATGTCAGCAATCAAGAAGATGGGGTGATGATCAAGTCAAACTGCTGTCCCCGTGTCCGCTCCCTTCTCACCGCCGATGGAATTCTTTGTGACGCCTTCTCTCGGCCAAGATGCTTGTCATCAGGGGTGATGTGTGACCTTGCACACTACGTCCTCACAGACGCCCTTATTGCCTCTCTGTGCGAGCTGGCGCGTGTCCGTTTTCTACTCGGGAAACGGGTGCTCTGTGCCTCTTGGTCTTCACTGTCCAGTAAGGACTCAAGCCACATCCTGCGTGCTCCATGGGGTTCTCCACGTGGTGCTCCACGTGCTTTCAAAATGCAGACAGCCACGTTCCCTGAGCCCTGCTCATCCTCTCTCTGTTTTCTCTTTCTGAGAATTTAATAACTAGAATGACTTCCCTTCAGAGGAGAGTCTCCGGTGAGTATCTCCTTGCTTTTGCAGCTACCGTGAGGTTTTGAAATAATACCTAAAAACAGCTTTCACAGTGCTTCGAGAGGACTAACCACTCCATCGTTGGCAGGCCACTGTCTTCTGTTTGCAAGGATGAACTCATCTTGACCTTTCCGATGCCTGAAGTGATGGTAATTTTTTTAAATTATTTATTTTGTGTATGCTATGTGTGTGAGGGGGAGGGAAGATCCATGTGGAAGTCAGAGATAACTTGTAGACGGTAGTTCTCTCTTACCAGGTAGGTTCCTAAGATTGAACACAGGCCATGAGACCCAGGGGCCTTTACCCACTGAGCCATCTCATCAACCCGCTTTCTTTTTAAAAATATTTATTTTTGTGTATGTGTATATGATGTGGGGGCAGGTGTGCATGCATGTAAATAAGTGTTTGTGTGTGCACAAGCGCACACACATGTAGGTCAGAGAACATCTTGGATGTCGGTCCTCACCTTCCATTCTGTTTAAGGCAGAACCGATCTTGGTGTTCTCCGCTGTGCTGCGTACATGGCGTTCCATGGACTGGTAGATTCTTCTATATGCTGAGCCTTCAATTGCTCCTCTACCAGCTGTTCAAACACCTGTGACTCTTCCTTTTTTAAGGGCCACCACTCTACCCATACAGGCTTGTTAGTTAATCATTTTGAGGGTAGGGCAGTAGGTATAGTTTCAGCAGTGGTTCCCTTTATAACTTTGAAAAATACTTGTTATATCTGGCTTTTGGACAACCTGTACAGTCTGTGCACCCCCCTTATTAAAAGCATCTTCCCTTTGAGACCTTATTTCAAGTACTGTTTTCTGGGACAGAAAGGATATTAATCTGAGTTCCCCATTGTTGCAATAAATCTCTTCCCCATAAATTTATAGCTATGTCAATCACATAAGGCCTTAATTTTCCTTTGTTTTACATGGGATAATTTTCCAATCCCTATAAACTGTGATTTGATACTTCCTGGAAGAGCCAATTTGAATTCCATGACTCTTGGGAGATTACTGTTACATCTGCACCCATGTCCACCAATCCTTCTATTTCAATGCTATTTATTTTCATTTTAAATTTTTGTCCTTTATCATTAATGACAACCTGCCAGAACACTCACTTCCCAGTGCTGCCAAATCTTCCTGCTTTTTCTACAGGGTTGGCTTTTATTTTGATATAGGGAAACAGTAACAGCTGAGCAATACTATACCCTGTGTTAAACTGCAGATCTCTTGTTTCATAGGCCATGATTTTAATTTCTCCTTTGAAATCTCCATCTATAATTCCAGGATGGACAATGAGTTTCTTTAATGTCAAACTTCTCCTACCTAGTATCATTCATACTGTTTCTGGGGGAAGAAGACTATAAACTTCAGTACCAATTGTAGAGCATTGAATGTTTGGGGATAGGGTAAGCTGTCTCTCTATATCCAGAGCTAGAACAGCACTGCTTCCAGTAGCATGTAAAAGATCTCCAACACCGAGTTTGGGATTTTTAGTCTGCATGCTACCCCAGTGCTGACAGGACATAGGAAGCTTGTCTTTTTTTTCCTCCAGGGGCCCAAGCTCAGTCTCCTGTGGCATTTCCAGATGGCAAGGAATCCCTTTGTATATATTCCTCTTGGATCTACACTCATTTGCCCAGTGTCTACTACCCCTGGAAATCTTTTCCTTTTTTTCTGACCAATATTTAAAGAAAGCATTGCTTTTAGAAGCAGCTTGGTCACAATCTCTTTGCAAGTGACCATGTCTTCCTCAGTTAAAGCATCACTTTGGTATTTCAGCCCTCTAACTATAGCTTGTCCTATTACAGCAGCTGTGTGAGTATTGGAACCAATGTCTGCAGTAGCTCTGATCCATTGATCCAGTGTTGCAGAATTTGATTTTAATGGCCTTAAAACTTTCTTACACGCTGTGTTGGCATTTTCAAAAGCCATGGTCTCAATTAGCACCTGTCTTGCTTCAGAGTTTGAGATGGCTCTATTCACTGCTGCAGTTAATCTTTGCAAAAAGTCAGTGAAGGCTTCACTTGAGCATTGTATGATCTTCATAAATGAGGTAGATTTTTTTTCCTGGTTCCTCTACCTTTTCCCAAGCTCATAAAGCTGCTAAATGACAATATTCTATGGTCAAGTCATCAAACTTAATTTGTTCTTATAATTCAGTATACCAATCCTCACCAAGGAATTGACATTGGGTTATATTTATTCCTCTAGCCCTATTCTGCTGTTCCATACTCTCTGCTTCTTCTTTCCACCAAGTTAACCATTGATGCTGAGGACCTGCCTAAAGTATAGCTGATATTAACCGTTTCCAATAGAATGGGACCATCCGGTGCTTCAGTGACCAGTTATTCAGTACTTCCTTTACATAGGGTGAGTGCATGCCACAGCTTCCTTCAATTTCCTTACATCACTCATTTCTGTTAGATGCCATCCTGTTTCATTATAACCTCAGGGATTATCCTCATCAGCTGGAATATTCTGGCTCACTACTGGAAATACTGAAGGTGATTTCTTGACTCTAAGCTGTCTTTCTTCCACCTTACATGGCACTGAGAATTCATAATTAGACACCTCTTTTGAGAAGGTCTTCCTTATCTGATCATTCTCCTGTGCAGACTCTTCCCTTATTTTTCCTAACAGGACCATCATCCTGTACAATCTCCTCCTTTTATCTACCTGGGGAAAAAACCCTTCTTTCTGCCACTGAGAACAAGCCCAATCGTGTTCCTAGTTCCTCAGTTTATGTTCCCAGTTCCTCGGTTTTCCTATTTTCCACCCTTTCTAATTCCACCCATATTTCTTTTAGTAGCACCACCAATTCCTTTTTTTCCTAGTCCTCCTTTTATTTCTTCTAGCAATGCCACCAATTTCATTTTTATAATTTCCTTTTTCAAAAGGATAGAAAAAATTGAGCACTTTACTTCTCCCCTTTGATATGTTTTTCCTCTCTTAGCCCTTTCCAACCCCCCTCCCCCCCCCAAACACACAAACTCTTCCAGTTGCATAGACATTTCTTTAACCTTTTGTGAAATGAAATAGAGGGAAAAGAGGAAAAAGAAAGAGAAAATCATCTCTGAAAGCAAAGTGGTCTATATCCCAGTGGTAATAGCTCCTATAAATACTTTGCTGGCCTCTTGAACGAAAGCATCCATCCCTTCTTCCTCTGTTTTTCCCTCTACTACATTTGAAATCAAATTTCTCATTATTCTTTTTTATCCTTATTTCCTACTTCTCATTTGGATGCCACTTGTAGTAGAACGCTACTGTAACAGATTCCTAATTTGTAACAGATTCCCACTGTGCCTTTTACCCTCCAGTTCAGGAAATATAGAAAGAAATCTTCACTGCTATTATACACATTCTTGAAAGAGAGAAATAAAAAGATATGTTCATTGCCCTTTTTGGTTGTCCCGAGCTTAGATAACAGGAGCTGCAGAGAGAACTAGCAAACTAGCATCTATTTGAGAGCACCGGACTAGCATCACACAAAACAACCCATCAACTGCCAACTCCCCACTCTGCTTTATATTCTAAGCAAAGTTCCCAGAAGTCCAAGCAGCATCCATTCATAAGGAAGGCTGAACAGGACAAAAATCTTATTCAAGGTGTCCTGCTACATGACTCCATTTAAAACTAAGTCATCTAGGACAGAAAAACACGTATTAGTTACTTTTCTTACTGTAACAAAATATACAACAAAGACAATGAAAGAAAGCAAGGACTTATTGAGGGCTAAGGTTTGAGAGTCCCATCACGGAGGGAAAGGTATACAGACACCACGTGCAGCTACTGGCTGCATTGCTTCCATAGTCAAAAAGCAGAAAGTACAGATGAATGCTGTGCTCCATTCCTTTTTATTCAGCCAAAGACTCCAGTTCATGGGGTGACGCTACCTACATCCAGAGTGAGGCTTCCGTCCCCAGTTAAACTTTTCTAGAAACTCCATTAAAGATATGCCCGGAGGTGTTCTCTAACCTAGTCAAATAGGTTAGTGAATATTTGTCATCACAGAGTGTAAGGTTGAAGGAATGGTGTGCTGGCTAGTCTTACATTCACTTGCTATACAAACCAAGTTATCTGAAAGGAGAAAGCTTCAATTAAGAAAATGCCTCTATAAGATTTGGTTGTAAAGCAATTTCTTATTAGTTATTGATGGGAGAGAGCCTAGACCATTGCAGGTGGTTCCATCCATGGGCTGATGGTTCTGGGTTCTCAAAGGACACAGACTGAGGAAGCCATGGGAAGCAAGTCAGTAAGTAGCACTCCTCCATGGCCTCTCTGCATCAGCTCTTGCCTCCAGGTTCCTGTCCTGACTTCCTGTCCTGCTTGAGTTTCTGTCCTGACTTCCTTTGATAATAAACAGCAATGTGGAAGTAGAAGTCAAATAAACCTTTCTTCCCCAACCTGCTTTTTGGTCAGGGTGTTTCATCACAGCAATAGAAACCCAAACTAAGACAAATGGCAAATAAAGTATGCTAGTGGTTGCTAGGGGGGTGCGTGGTGCCACTCCCATACCCAGTTCTTGATTCCTGGCTATGAGATTCAAGTACATGTAGCCTTCTTAGAGCCTTGTCCTAACCCTGCAAAGTATTTCCATCTAGTTAGTACTATAGCTGAATCCTCCAAACGCCATACCATAGCTGAGGCTTTGGCCTGGTACAGAGCCTTTCCTTGCCTAGGTAGAACTCAAAACTAGCATGTTTTGAGCCACTTGGTAAGTGGGCTAGACTAATACACCTAACTCTGGAATGTACTGCCTCACAGGCTGGACAGTTAACAAACCTTTCAGTGCGATAGAGAGTGCTGGCCTTTCCAGATCAAGACAAACTGTTCTGATCGGTTGTATTGATAAGGATGATAACAATGCAAAGGCAGGAGAATCAGATGTTTAAGTTCATCCTGGGCTACATAATGAATTGGAGGTCAGCCTACTCTACATGAGACTCTGTCTCAAAAAATAATAATAATAGATCTATCAAAAGAGAAGGTATTTGTCAGACCAGTAACTTCCTGTGTCATGCTGAGCCATGTTCATTTGACCAAGCAACGGAACTGCATCGGGTAGCGGCTGTGCTACGGTTCGGGAGCATCCTCTCCGAAGCTCAGGTGTGCCGCGCTGGCAGTAAGTGGCAGTTAGGTCATGGGAGCCCCTTCCTCAAGAGCAGGATAAAGGCTCCACAGAAGAGCGGGATTCACTCAGCCATCTGTCTCCCACCATGTGAGGATGCCGTGTTCGCCTGCTCCAGAGGGTGTGGCGTGAGGGCCGGCTTGGAAGCAGAGAACAGCCCTCGCTAGACAACTGCAACCACAGGTGCCTTGATCTTGGAACGCCCTACCTCCTCAACGTGAGAAATAAATTTCCATTCTTTATAAGTTACCTAGTCTGCGGTCTTCTGGTATAAATGCACACAGATACTAAAGAAACTGCCACTGGGGCCACCACTTGGATACGTTTGGGATGTGACAACACTGTTCGCTTAGGCCCGTCTGTATTCTTCGTGGGCCACACACGAGAGCCGAAGGTGGGTGTGTGAGAGTTGTCACTAATGCAGCACCCAGGCCCTCCTTAGCGGCCCTAAACTCTGCACTCCTTCCAGAAATGAGATATTGATTTAATATTTCCCTAGGAATAGTTTTTCTAGGAATGTGCACTTGTAGAGGTTTCTACATATCCTCAGCTCTAAAAGTGTGAGAACCACTGTGAGGGCTCTGCCAGCTTCTGACCATATTCATTACAAGTATGCATTCCAGGACTGGGAAAGAAACTGGAGGGTTGACTCGGGTGTGCAATGAGCTCACTGTGAGATGTATCTGAGCTAATCCCTATTGGTTATCTGATGTCCAGTAGCATGTCACAGTGGTGTTCAGGGTCTCCAGGAATTCATGTCAGCTCTGAACCAACCCACGGTGCTCAAGACATCTCATTTTCCCTTTTTCCAAATGCAAGTTTACCTTAGTAAGAGTACATAGGCTCCTCTAGGATATGAGAGAGATTAATGGTGAACATTTGGAGCAATGTTTTGGAGTCTTTTCTCAAAGGGACCCAGTGTCTGCTTCTGTATATACTTGCTAAAGGCTGAAATTGAATGAAGACTTGCAACTTTGCTTCTACAATTCAGAATTTAATTCACTTAAAACTTTTTTGCTTAGACAGAGGAAATAAAACTTGAGTAGAGTTCCTATCTACCTTCTGAGAATACTGTTCTAATTATATTTCTGTTGCTTTGGTAAACACTCTAGCCAACAACAACTTTGGGAAGGAATAGGTACATTTCCTCTTACAGATCTCAGCTCATCATTGAAAGAAGTCAGGGCAGGAATGTGAAGTCAGGTCTACCTGCCATCCCGTGCAGTATTGTTTCTAACCAGAACCCAACACAGCCAAGAAAACATAGCAGAAGACAAGGAGAAATGTTGCTTGATAGCTCACTTGCAGGCTTGTTCTTAGGTAGATAGCTGTCTTATACAGCCCAAGACCATTTGCCCAGGGAATAGTGCCTCCCACAGTGGATGGGACTCTTTAACATCACTTGATAATCAAGGCAATCCCCCATAGACATGCCCACAGTCCAATCTGATCTGTGCAACCCCTCAATTGAGACTCCTTTCTTGGATGATTTGAGGCTGTGCCAAGATAAGAAAGCTAGCTAGCATAAAGACCATGTTTAATGGACCATCACCATAAGTCTTTAGAAGTCAGGCCATAATAATTGCCACTTCTACTCTGCCATACCTCATGGTAAGCATGACTTCCTGGGCTCTGGTGATTGGGTACTGTTACATGGTTTCTATATCTCTGGGATCCAGTTAATCTAACTACATGCTGACTTCTCAACCCAACCACTGAAATCTTCACTGTCATACTTGACATATAGTGAAATGACTCAGAAATCTTAAAGGGTGGTAGGAGTCCACTTACAAATTTAGATCATAAAGTACTGCTGGAAAGTATGTCTGATGGACCTCTTCATGCAGATTTACTTTATATGACAGGTATGCTCTCACAATCCAATCGTTCTAAGCTTTTGAACCCATTCCTCTACACTCAACCAGAGCATGTCTGACATTTCTAACTCTCTCTTGATTTTACACCCTGTGGTCAAGTTTTAAACAGTCACAAATCCCATTAGAGCCCTTTCTAGCTTCAGTTTCAATATCAAATGCAGAATTTCCGCCTAGTGAGCTCGTATCGGTTAATTCAGCCTGATCCAACATCATGTTCCTCCTACCTTTATCCCACACCTTCGTTGTCCACTTCCAAACATGTTTCCAGATCTGTCTGCATAAATTGAAAAACTGCAGTAATTTTTGTTTTGTTTTGAGAGTATAGCTCACTTCCTCTTGGGTCACAACTTGTATCTCAACTTGATGAGTCTGTGAAATAGTTATGTTACAGTTGTAGATAAAATTAACTCCTTTACAGATGTGCCCAGAAATAATATTTAACCAAACATCTGGGCACTACACAGACATTCAAGGTGACACATAAAATTACCCATCACCAAGTGCTGGAGAAATTTCTCAGCAGTTAAGAGCATTCATTGCTCTTCCAGAAGACCTGAGCTGGGATCCCAGCACCCACATGGAGGCTGACATGTTGGTAGCTCAGCTCCAGGCAATCTGACACCCTCTACTGGCTTCTATGGACACTGTGCTCTCTCTCACACACAGTCACAGAGACAAAATTAAAAATGATATAATCTTTAAAAAGAAACTCTATCTGTTCTCTCTAGATTTCCTGATCCTTGGGGAGCCCCTGCAGCAAGAATCCTGGACTTCCATGTGTCTTCTCTGCTTCGCCATATGCATTTCATCAGTGTCCTGTGTGAGCAACTTATGCACTTATTCATTTGTCCAAAACTTCTTGTCAGACTAAGGTACTTGTTCCTGAAGTCAGAATGAATTTTAATTTCTTCTCTGCCATTAGGCCTTGAGTAACAAAACCTTTCCATGAGTCAATTCTTTGTCTCTGAAACACCAATAATTGTGCCTATCTCACTAGACAGAAGTGAGAACTGAATGTTTTATTCTAAGTGGAAGCATTCCAGGGATAACCAAGCATATCTAATAAGGTTTAAAGCATGTTAAGTATTGTTCAGAACAAGTAAAAGGTGTCTACATAAATACACACTGAGATTGCTTTAAACCGAGTAACAAGGCCTTCGCATCATCTTTTGTGCCAATGATAGTTTTTGCCAGAGAGATGATTGAATCAAACAGAATTTAAATAGGTATCAAAGAAGACATTTAAGTGCCTTTGCCTAAGCATTACTAGGACAATTAAAAAACTGGGGAATAGTCTGGACGAGCTCATTATCTCACAGAAGTACTTACAGCTGAGAAAGAGCAATTACAAACCGCACTGCATCATACATTTTAATTTGCTTTGATAAAATGCATAAGAGTTAAGTTTTCAGATGAACTATTTGTTAAGTGCATGTCTTTTTGGTTATTTCTAATGTTTTGCTTACAATGTGAATGGACTCACTTCTTACTGAGAAGAAAAAGAAGGTTCGGTAATTGTTTCCTCCTGTGAAAATGCTAAAAAATACTAATGGACACTTCTTCCTATAAATAATCTCAGTCAGAGCTGTCCTTCCTTTCTGGTTACATCTCTGTGGCTTTTTCCTCCCACACACAAACACACACACACACATGCATTTAGGCATACACAGTCACACAAGCTCCAGAATCTGTACTTGTGTGTGTGTGTGTGTGTGTGTGTGTGTGTATTTGTGTTTGTGTATGTGTGTGTGCATGTGTGTATGTATATGTATGTGTGTATATGTGTGTGTACATGTGTATGTGTGTATGTGTGTGTACATGTGTACGTGTATGTGTATGTATGTGTGTATGTGTGTGTGTATGTGTGTGCATGTATGTGTGTGTATGTATGTGTCTTTCATCTCAGCAAGTTACCAAGGGTGGCCTTGAATAGTGATCTCACAGCCTCTGCCTCACGTGCAGCTGGAACCACAGGCCTATATCACTGGTGAAATGTAAGATGAAAATATTCAGATGTCTGGGAGTTGGCCATTTATTTGTGAACACCAACATGCTGTAATCATGGCTGGTCTATCATTCATCAATTACCAAACTCACTTCTAATGAGAGAAGAAAGAATTGTCAAGCCCATTGACATTTAGAAAATAGACTTTTATTAGTTCTTCTATAGGGAGAGCTAGTTAGTTGTTGGGTGACATCTTACATCTTAGCAAATGTATATTGAATCACGTCACCTCAGATGTATCTGTGTTGCACAAAACTGTAATTTATCAGTGGCTACTAAAGGCCTTAATGAAGGCAGAAAACTGCTAGGAGCAGAAATAACAGAAGACTACGGTTGGTACCTTTTCTACTTCTTTTTTCCCACTATAAATATTAACCTATACTGACTCACTAGCTGTGTTTATAAGATGATAAACGTGCACGAACGGGTCTGTTTAAGGTGGGCTGGTGTCTAGCATTCTGTCCAAAGAGATTCAAATGACAAAGGCACGATTGTGAGAGACATGGTGATCTGAACAGTGATGTCTGGAAGAGAGTGAACTCAGCCTCGGGCACTGCCTTTCCAAGTCCCTGGGCTGTGCTTCTCTCTGCTCCCTATGCCTTCACAGATATATGCACAGCTCTCTGCTCAGGTGTCATTAGAGAAGGCATTCAAACCTAAAATACATAAAACAGCATCTCTTGTCTCTTCCATTTTGGTTCACATTTCTGTTGGGCTGGACCATATCTATTTTATTACCAGTCTGTCTTCTTTGTGTTTGCGTATGTCTGTGTATCTTTGTGCATGTTCATGTGAGTTTGGGAGCCAGAGGCCGACCTTGAATGTTATTATTAAGAAGCCATCCACCTTGTGCTTTGAGACAGGGTCTCTCATTCCCATTGACCTGAAACGTAACAAGTTCTGTGAGCTCTTGCCTCCTCCGCCTCCCTGCTGATAGGATTCCAAGAGTGAACAATTCCAGGCTTTTTTGTGCTGGTTCTGGGGATTAAACTTAGGTTGTCTTGCTTTAAAGCAACATTTTGCTGTGGGTTGTCTGTCTCCCAGCTTTACTGGGTCCTTTTGTTTACTGTTTTCCATAACCCAAGAAGAGCGTCTGGCTGCCACTCCATAAATATTTCTTGACTTGATTAGGTGTTAATTTTGAAATCTTGGCATCATTTATTGAGACTAATATTATCTCAGTATTATAGAAGGTCATTGTCTGAAATGAAAGGTGGGTTTTTCCTCTAAATATATATCATCTATTTGGTAAAACAAGCTCATCCCATATTGTATTAGTTTTTATTGATATACAGCAAATAAATGCCTAACGACAGTAGCTTAAGAGACATTTATTATGTAACAGGGCTCCTGTAGGTAACAAATCTGAAAGCAGGTATGAGGGGTTCTGGCTCAGTTTCCTTGGGTGCTACATTAGGATGTCAGCCTGAGATCTTGACATATGAAGGCGTGACTAGGGCTGACTAATAGCCTTCCTCAAAATAAAGCCCACATGGTTCTCAAATTGGTGCTGACTAAGAGCAGGAGGCCTCTGTTTCCCCTACATGGACCTCTCTCTCTACAGCATGGTTCAACTGTACTCACTATGTGGCAGCTGAGTCACTAAAAGGCAAATACAGAGGAAGCCAGTCACAGTGCCCTTTATGACTAAGCCTTGGAGGCTACCCAGTCATGACTTCTGTATCTGAATGGTTATGAAAGTCAGTGTTATTCATTGCAGAGATTGAATACAGCAATATAAATACCAGAGGTGATAAATCAGATCGGACCACATGCAGGTAAGAAATAAGTTACAAAGAGCTCAAGGTTTAAGCACTGCTGAGAAGTTGAACCTTTGTAGCTTGGGTCCTTGAGTTGATGAGAATCAATCCTTGTTTGTGTAAAGACAGCTGTTCCTTCTCTGTTGTAGCTCTGGCTGTCCTGGAACTCACTCTGTAGACCAACCAGGCTGGCCTCAAACTCAGAGAGATTTGACTCCCTGTGCCTCCTGAGTGCTGGGATTAAAGGCATGTGCCACCGCCACCTGGCAATTTCTAGAATCTTAATAACAGACTGTATTTTTCATTTATTTAATGATTCTAAAATTGTAAGGTCCATAAAGTGAACCACACTCTCTTATGGGAGTGATCCATACTCTATTGTGTGTGTCATACTCAGAACCAGCAACAGTGGTTCCGGGAAACACTTGTAATACTTTGGGCAAGGGGTAGGATTGTGGCTCAGAACATAAAACACCCAGATGAAGGCTTGTGTGGTTGGTTTGAATAAGAATGGTCCCATAGGCTTGAATATTTGAATGATCAGCCACCAGGGAGTGGAACTGCTTGAAGGAATTAGAAGGATTAGGAAGTGTGGCCTGGTGGGAGGAAGTGTGTCACTAGGGGGTGGGCTTTGAGGTTTCAAAAGCATACCCTAGCCCCAGCCCCCTCCCCTCTCTTTCTCTCTGCCTCACCTGTGGATCAGTATGTAGCTCTCAGCTACTACTCCAGCAAAAAGTTGCTGCCATGATGATAATGAACTAAGCCCCTGGAACTGTAAGCAAGGCCTCAATTAAATGTTGTTTGTTTCTTTGTTTTTGCCAGGCAGTGTTGGTACACATCTTTAATCCTAGCACTCTGGAGACAGAGGCAGGATTTCTGAGTCCAAGGCCATCCTGGTCTACAGAGCAAGTTCCAGGACAGCCAAGACTACACAGAAAAACCCTGCCTCAAAACACAAAAACTTTTTTAAATGAGACTTGCCCTGGTCAAGGTGTCTCCTCCCAGCAATAGAACAGTAACTGGGACAGCTTGGGAAGCCCCAGAAGTGAAGCTTTTCTCTGACCTTTCCTGAACCCCTCCCTGTCTCTCATTTCTTATTCCCCCTCCAGGTAAGCAGCAGAAACCAGAATCCCTCTTCCCAGAGTAGGCCTGAATTCTTTCTCCCCAAAGCCAGCTATAAGCATTAAAAGTATTATTCTAACCACCTCTGTTCTCTGTGGAAAAGTTTGCCATAACAAACTCTGTGACCTTCATTCTGGAGTAGGTCATATGGCCCCTCCTCTAGAAAAGGTCCTGCCTCAAACCCAGCAGACTTCTCAGAGAGGCCAGGAAGAATCTGAACAGTGTGTTGCTGCACCGTGCCATGGCTAACACCATTAGGTCACACACCTGTCTAACCACGCTTCTACACAGTGGCATTCCTCACTAGGTCTAAGCACAGAAAGCAGGCAGTGTTCCCTAGACTTCTGGCTCTTTGTCCTGAAAGCTCTTTGGTCACACAAAACTGTGACTAAATACACCAATTGTGTTATTCTTCTGTCAGCTTGCCTTTGCTATTGGGGTGCTGACCATGGCTCTCATGGTAGGTAGGGGTCATATCTTCCAACCCCAACAGAGCAAAGAACCAGCATCCAAAGTCAGGTCTTACAGTTAGAAACTACACAACCATGTATATAAGCAAACATGTACATGGATGGAAGGAACATATGTCACACTTTCATAATTAAAAATACCAACACAATCCAGAAAAGTGGAATCTAATATAAAAACACTTGCTGGTCACGGTCGTAATGCAAGACACAAGCTGCATGATCACCTGTATCAATGCAGCCAGGAGAGCAATGTCACTTCCTGAAGTGCGACTTCCCCATCTACACCCAGACGGAAAGATTCCAAAATTCCGTCAGTCCACCAGAATGTTTCACAGAACAATGACTCTCCACTAATATTTCTTCCCAATGGTTTCCTGCAAATACATGTCACAACTAAACAAGACACCTATCATTTCTTCTAGCATTTCATTTCATCCCCCTTGATCATCTAACTTACTATTTATATATCAGGTATTTTTCTATGTGCTATCCTGACACTCACTTTGAAAACTATTTAAGGAATTAGCAAAAACAAAAAACAAATACACAAACAAAACCACCACCACCAAAATAACAAAGCCCCTCTCATTGTCCCTGGTCATAAGCCAAACTTGGCCCAACATAGTTATAAGTAATCAGCATTCTCAGATACAGATGAACTCGTGCACGTCTGACTTGGTTGATGGACATCAGGTGGACATAAGGCCTTAAAACTGTACACTGGTACTGGCCCATCGACTTCTCTTCCAAGAAAGACTAGGACAAAATGTACAGATACATGCAAGGACCAAATAGTGGATTTTTGTGTAAAAGTGATTTGTAACTGTGAAAATATAGAAACAATTTAAATTTCCACTAAGAGGGTAATTTGGTGTGTGAATATAAAGGTAATAAAATACCAGATAATTAGTAATGTCATGTTGTAGGACAGTTTTGTAGTATGCAAATATTTACATTAATGCTTGAGAAACAATGGAATGGAGATCTTTGACTATCCATTCATAAATACTTTTAAAAGTACATTTTTTTTTACCTGAAAATACGTTTGTGAGACTATTTTCAGATATCAACAGCAACTTATCAACTGTTCAGAAGACTGCAAGTGACTTTCATTTTCCCATATGGAAACGTTTTCTTCTTTAATGAGCTTGAGTGGCAGATGGCTGAATCTGTATCCATGCTCTTTGGGCAAGTCTTTGTCTGACTGGTGTCGGCTCTGTGACTTGATTTGAACAAAGAGACTTCAGTGATGAAAAAGCAAGCAGAAGCACCCGTCCTTGCCTGATGCTGTCCCTGGGATCTTGTCTGGACTCCCCTCAGCTCACTGATCCTTGTGCTCTTCATAGTTCAGATGGGACTCGGTGTCATGTAGAAGATGGGTTGAAGACAGAGCCAAGTCATGTGGAACGCATTTTCAAGGGGTAAGAGTGGACAATGGCCAAGGGACCATTGTGCTGACCAGAGGCAAGTTTTATATTATGTCTAGTCTCTAGAACAAACAGATCTTCTTGGAGGACATTGCTTTATCTTGGTGATTGACAAGTCCATTTCGATTGATTCTAACAGGAGGAGGAACCGTCATACCTTGTCCCTTAATCAGAAAGCCCACTGCTAGATAGAAAGCTTGTAAGGGTTGGGCTCCAGAACCAGGTTTAGTTACCTATTAATGACCTTTCTGGGCAGCTGAGGATGTCACATCTCCTCACAGGGCCAAAGACAGTAATTAGAGCTCTGCTGATTTTGTCCTTGGCTTTTCATGCTGGTAATTATGAGGAAGAGAGGTCTAGCTCCCTGCCCTCCAAGTCTCTTAATATCTAACCAGGTTCCTAACAGTGAGACTTTTTCTTGCTCTAGTTGCTCTGCTGTCTCCATGAGAACAAGCCTGGGCTAGCCTGAGGCAAGAGGAAAAGTGAAACAAGAAACAGAGTCAAATTGGCCTGACTTCCCCACCTGGGAATGCTCTCAGTCACCAAGCGGGCTCTCTGCTTCCCAGACCTGTGAGGAGGCCTAGAGAGATCAACAGAGCCTAGAGAGGCAGACTCAAAGCTGACCACAGACATGTCACGGAAATCAGACAAGTCAGCTGAGCCTTGCAGAACTTCCAACTCAAAGCAGAGGCTTTGACTGTCTAACAGCAGCACCTGAAAGTTGCTGGCTACCTTACAGGATTGTAGCATGTGTCTGTTATAAAGAGTCTTGAAGGAGTTAGGGGGAAACAAGCAAACAAACAAGCACCACAGGTTCACCCAAAGGTGTCTGAGAATGCCGAGTGTCAATGCTGCTAGATTAGCAGGAAATGTCTATCGGTATAAAAGTGACAGCTGTCAGCATGCAAGCCAGGCAGGTCATGAAGTGGGAACACATGTTGTCCTCGCCTCTAGGAACCCACACAGAAAGTGGGAGTCCCCGGCCACAGCCACTGCTCTCCGACGGTCAGCATCAGCTGTCCGGGTGCACCACAGACCAGAACTTTCAGCTGCTTGAGTTGGTTAAAAATGCATTAGCTCCTCACCAACGTGATTCTGAGAGCAGACAGAATAAAGGAGGCTGCTCTAACCACCCAATGAACTTGAAGTAATGAGGTCTGTAAGTTGACTTGAACAGAAGAAAATGATATTAAGCTTTCATGGAGGACAAATGAAAGTATCTCCCTGTAACACCCTGTCAGGTGGAGACCCTTTGCCATTTAAAACTCCGCTGCCGAGCTGCATTACTCCCAGGCGGCTGAGAGTTTAATAAGACTTTGTGCAGACACCTAACCTGCCAGTCGCTGGCTGCCTGCTGGCAACCCTAAGGCTCTTGCTATGGAAGCTGACAATCTGAGCTAACATCAGGGCAGTGGATTCCCTCAGACACTGGGGCACAGGCTGGCACGGTAATGTCTGTCGGCTGCCCTCTCAGACATGAGTCTCAGGCTGGTCTGATTCTCAGCCAGTCCTTACACTCAGCGTGGGCGTTCAATTCTAGTCATGCTGGATCTCTTGCACATAAGGCGCTGCCCCTTTGCTGTGATGTCAAGGGTTTCCTTGAATAAATCCTGCCTGCTTTGTCTAGCCTTAACTCCCCTCCCGCCCACCCCCTGCCCTCCAGTAACTAAGGTTGGTCACTTGCCCCATGTCTCTCACTGGTGGGTTGCAGACCCTTCAGCTGCTTCCTTTTCTCTATCTCAGAATCAGGCCATGTCTCCCCCTGCAGTCCTCTCTAGTGAGGAGGGCTGATAAGAACTCAGGCTGTGTCGTGGTCTTGTAGCCCCCCTCCCACTAGCAGGTGAGAGTAGAGCAGCCCAGGGTCCCACTTAGACCAGGGACAACCTTAAACTACCCCTACTCTTTATCAGTGACTTCCTGATTTGAGACACATAGGGCAGGCCAGGCATAATGGAGAGAAAGAAACTTGCCCGCTCAGTATCCATGAGTTAGAAACCTCTCTGTCCTCGGGTCTTGAAGGGTCTCTCTCTGTCTTTTCAGAACCTGTTATGCCACACCAAGCAGCTCTTCTCCCAGTGCTCTCCCTCTGCAAGGCCTGATCATGGTTGTCTGTGGCTTGAAGCTCTCTCCTAAGGAAGCTCATTCTGTGAGTAATTTTGTATCAGCTCTTTTCTGTGAGCCCACATTCAGTGTCTGACACTCACCTCTATGGTCTGTGGCGCCTATCTTCTTCAGGTGGTCCACCATTTTATCTTCACATACAGACACCCACTGAGACTGTCGGCGGAATTCTTGAGGAATGATACACTCACTCCTCCATAGCACTGAGCATTTGGTGCAGGAGAAGATGAGCTGCTTTTGATATATTTTCAGTCACATGTTCCCAGCCTCGCCTACAGAGATACTAATTCAGCAGGGAGGGGTCCAGGACTCTGATTTTCCAAAGTCCCAGAGACTCTGTTCACTGGGGAGCTGTGTGGAATAATAATAGTTGTTTCCAAAACAACGAAGACAACTGACATTTTCGTCTTTTAAGAATTCCCAAACTTTATTATATGACTGTATTTTTAGTATTTCCTTATAATTTAAAACACTTCCACCCATCTACAGAAACACTTTATGTGCTACATCTGAGTTCTTTCTGAGACTTTTGACAGAACAGGCGGCCATTTTAGGAGTCCCGTTTGAACAAGGGCTTAAATTTTGTACCGCACCTGTTTAGGAGATAAGTTTCCTAAAGAATTCTAAAGTCAAAGCAAACAAAAAAACCTGCAAATACAAACATCAGGATTTCTTTTAATCCTAAAATTCTAACACCCTAACTTAAAGGCCACTTGATAGGCTCCCAAGGCCAAAGCCATAGACATTCACAAAGTACGTATTTATAACAAATACCGATTTTGTATACCTATTTCACTATACATTTTTAAATGTTTGACAGGAAAATGTAAAGATTGCTAGGGTTTTCATAATTAACTTTTGGAAGTACTCGAGCAGCACCCTAGGATTCAGAGATTAGGGCATCTATCTTTCTCAAGTTGTCAGTTATGCTCTCCAGACATTCTCCGGCTTTCAGTCCTGTCCCATCAATGACAACGCAGTCCTCTTCGTGGCAGCTCTGGAATGGACAGCCTGTGGGAGCTTCGGGGCCACACTGAAATAACTGCAGAGAGAGCCACACAGTTCATCACAACCACAGCAGACCCGCGCAGACCCCGAGAAGGCCGCGCTGTCCAAGCACAGCGGTCAGGCGCTCAGCTGAGAAGCTCCCTGTGTAATGTGACGTCTACTAAACACATCTGTGTATGGCTAACTTGTTGCTTGGGCTCTGCCTGTTTCCTCCAACATCATCCACTTACATTTTCAAGTTTATACCTGGGGGCAGTGAGATCATATTAATTCTGTCTGAGTTTTCTGCATTGATTTTTTTTACCATCATATGGAACACATAGTAAAATAGTTCCAGTCATATTTTCTGTGGTCATTCTTTGATAACTATCTACATTATCCACAAAAAGTCCTTGCTGTAGCTTAGATGGGAAGGACAGTAGTAAAACACTGTGTACACACACACTAACATGAGTTTTGGTTTCAAGGTTCACCAAAGGCATACCAGCTTCTCAAGCAATTGAAAGACAAGAATATGCATGTAGTTCACAATGTAATGTGTACCTTTGAATCCAAATAATTATACCAAACATTCTTATTTGCATATGGATCATCCAATTAAAAATTATGTGATTTATAAAAATCTGATTAACTTCTCCACTGCTGCCAAGTCAGGCAGGGCCTGTAAATACTGCAGATACTAGCTACAGGAAAGTATGCTTGGGACGGGGATTCAGGCGAGGAAACGCATCAGGCAGAGCTCATAGGAAAACATTTTGGCTGTCTGTGTGTGTACTGCTCTTTCCACCTCCATCACTGCAGCAAGTGCTTGGGAACTCATCAGAAATCTGACAGGCGGCAAGGAAGAAAACAGCAAATCTACACCTCTGAAAAGATCTCACAGTATCTGCTCAGAGCCAACCTAGTCCAGACTTAGGAGTTATTTGTGACTCTCTCTGGTGTGTTTAGCTTATCAGAGGGCATCGTCTAAAAAATAGCAGATAGATAGATAGATAGATACATAGATAGATATGCTATACACATACATACATATATGTGTGTGTATATATATACACACACACATACATGTATGTGTATAGCACATCTCCAGTTTTAAGTAGAAGCTACTTTAAATTTTTTGCAGAAATAATGAAAAAAAAAAAGAAGAAAGAAAAGGGAAAAAATTCCAAGGTGTGATTATTTCTTTACTTTTAAGAACGAAATTGCTATGGCTTTCTCGGTTGGTTCCTTGCTGCTCTCCGTAACAGTGAACAGGCTCAAGGCACCTGAGCCCTTTAGGATGCCAGACTGCTTGTGAGCGGCCTGAAAGAGATATGCAACTGGAAGTAACTTCCACAGTTCCTAAACGTGTTTAAAAGCACAGAAAAACACAGGAATCTAAGACGAAAAGAAGGCCTGCCTGGGGCTGTATTAAAACTATGTATTTTACCATAAGCGATAAAAATCAGAAGTGATTTCTATTCTATCAAGTTACTAGTTCTAATGACAAAACAAAAGCCAATTCTGTGGCTGTAAAAGCCCCAGGACGTCACTATAAAAACAAGCCAGACTGTGTTTTTGAAAATACAAACGGTTATGGCTGAAAAGAAGAAAAGAAAAAGAAGGAAGGAAGGAAAGAAGAAAGGATGGAAGGAAAGAAAAAAATCAAGAAAGGAAGGAAGAAAGGAAGAAACCAAAAACACATTGCATAAAACTACGCAGTGTTCAACTAAGCACGCAATGGCTAGGAAGGAATAATTTGTATGCTAACTACATATGAGACCAAGGTCCCCAATCTAGACATCTTGTTCTACAGGTGCAGCCCATGCATGGGAAGATGTCTATAAAGGAGCTGTGGTGGGGAAATGGCTGATTCATAGCCTTGCGGACCCAGGTAGAGCCACGCTGCTCACACAGACTGGGAAAGCTTCCCATGTCCTCCAACTCAGCAGGGATTGGCGTTCATTTCCTCTAGGACGTTGATCTCTAGGGTGATGAATTCTGCATGCTTTCCTTAATTTCTAACTCAGTAAGAAAGGTGTTAAAGAGCCATCTTTAGCTGAGCGTGGTGTTGAACACCTACAACTCTAGCACTCAGGAGTTAGAGCTGAGGCAGGTGGATTGACGTTTGAGGCCAGCCTCTATGACACAAACTTATACCACCAAGAGAAACCCGATTTCAGTGACAGATAGAAGAAAGCCTAGATCCTGTCTTCGTATTTATAAGGATCTAAATGAGACCGTCAGTCTGACAAGTGTACAGGCCACCTGCCCTTTTCTAAGTCCGACTATATGAGAAGAGCCTGGCGAGGATGACCTTCCTGTCATACTGTCAAGTATTTTGGCACAATGGCCAACATGAGGTCTCTCTACAATAGTCTACCTCAGCTACAGAAAGCCTCTCCATCTTCCTTCTTCCCAACCTTGGTGATCTAAAATTAAAAGACTAGCTATAGATGTAATTATATCTCGAACGGGTTCCATAAATTACAAAAGACAATCTCTGCGATGAAAAGCCTGAACCATGTTCGCAGAGGGACCAGCCTCTATGATGGACTGACCCTGAGCATGTGGTCTCCAGGTAATTTATTGATTGACGGCTCCCCCCTACTCACTCACCCAAAGACCTTATTTGTGTTAATAAACAGACTCTCACACTTTGCAGCTTCAGCCTGCTAATTTGGGTCTAGAAGGCTGAAGTTGAGGCTGAGGAACTCAAGGTGTCCCCTGGGTTCTGGCTGCAGAAGGCCACAAAGGTGATGAGGACTCTACATTTGCAATATCATAAACAAATGCCTTTAACAGGAAGATTTCAGAGGGCTAGGTATTTTGAACATCAATTGTTCTAGCTGAGAACTGTGAACAGGTATAGGATATCAGGAATCAAGTTCTTAAGTAACTGGCACCAAGCCAGCACTTACAGAGAGAAGCAGTCTGCAAAAGCTTCAGGAAGCACCCTTCCCCCAGCAACTGTGAAAAGCAATTCTCCTAAAGTTACAAGAGCACACAACATATCAATTAATCATTCACTGCACAGACAGCACATACAACTTAAGGATATCTGGAAATAGGTTCAAATATTCCACCACAACTATCTCTGCTTAAACACACATTTCTCCCAGGAATAAATGTATTCTGATTTTTTAACAGCAACTAGTTTATTAATATCATGACAATCGATGGCTCAAATTTCAGATGTGGAAAGGTGTTTTATATTATTAAGATGTATGCTCAGTCACAGAACCCGAAGCTGTGGAGTGCTAACTGGTGAGTGTACTCACCTGCTCTCTGCTGGGCTCTCCAGCTCCTGCTGTGGGCTCCTGGACTTGCTGCAGCATTCGCTCCAGTTCCCTCAGTAAGCCTTCTGTCTCAGAGACGACTAAAGGAAACCAGGAAAACGGCAAAAGCTACATCTTCAAATAACTCCATCTAATTCAAACTTTTAACCACACATAAAGAACCCTTCTGAGTAATTCAGGATTAAAAAGAAAAAGAAAAAAAATATTTTTAGCTAGCTTAAAAAAATAAGAGATCCCTTTTGTCTTTTTCTTACATGTTTAGTTTCTGTTATCATATGGTTTCTATAGATGACCTCTGCTTGTTGCAAAATTCTATTATGGATTTCCAGGTGAATTTTTTTTTATAATTCTTTGAAAAGTATAGGCAATCTTCATCGAAATGCATATAGTATAAAATATCTTTGAAATATAAAAAGCTCTTTACAAGTTGTTGCACATTTTTCCTTAACTGGGGTCCCAGGGCACCAAATCCAATCATGTTCATGAAGCAGACATCACAAGGAGGAGCTACGGGTTGATGGTGGAGGAGGACGGGCTTCCTTAAGGATGTGGCCCCTCGCGGGTCCAGCACGCTCTCGTAAATGGCCCCACACCCAAGAGCATCTGGAGTGAACTACTGGATTATTGTTAAAAGTAAAACAAAACAAAGAAAAGGCAACGTTAGGAGAGCCGGGGAAGCTGGGGGTGGATTTGGGAGGAACTGGGGAAGAGCGGGGGCGAGGACGGTTGGAACCCCTTGTATCCCTATGTGACATTAGTAACCCTGTTAAAAAGGAAGGTTTTAACATAACTGAACGGCTGGGCTGACGGCAGACCCACCCATTCCTTCTCTTTCTCCACTTTTACGCCTGTGGGACCCTGTGTGGGAGGGAGTGCCTATGCGGGGGCGCGCACTCCCCGAGTGTGCTTGTGGAGGCCTGAGGGAGGGAGTGCCTATGTGGGGGCGTGCGCTCCCCGAGTGTGCTTGTGGAGGCCTGAGGTCGACATCAGAATTCATCTTCCGTTGCTCTCTCGCCTTACTTATTGAGGCAGGATCTCCAGCCAAATGCAGAGCTTCCTGATATGGCTAGCCCTGCTAGCCGCCCTCACACTCGGGTGGCCGGCGATTTAACCACTGAGCCATCTCCAAAGCCCTGCAGGTTCATCTGTTCCTAATCCAATACATGTTAATTACTCAGTCTAATTTTAAAAAGAAAACACTATGCTTATAAATGCGTTCTTTGGATTACTATGAAATAGGTAGGAAAGGTGTTTACTACCTCACTGAATATGTTGAATTAAATAATGACCCCACCACCACCACCTAAGAAAGACAGCCTAGGCTAAGGGAAGACTTGAATTGTGATTAACAATATGCATCTGAACTCGCAACCTGAATAAGACTGCATTTTTACTTGGCACGGAGTCTTGCTGAAGCAATGATCAAAGAAAACACAACAGGAGTAGCGTGCTGCATGGCACCAGAATCAGATGGACATCTGAGAAGCCTGTCCAACGACAGCATCACCTGGAGGGAATGTCGCGCGCCCTCCTTCCACTCTGATCCCTGAGGTCTGACCTACCACCGCCTATTCTCTGCCATTGTGGCAGGTCACCAGAAGTCACACCGCCACCCAGCAGAGCTGGAAGTTCAAGGAACATTTAGATGTACTCAAGCAAGACAGAAGAAGGTGAATTTTAAATCCTGATAAAGCAGTGCTGACTGAAATCGTGGCAGTCAGGAAACAGAAGATCTCCCTGTGGTTGTGGCTACAGCACAGGAAAACCAGTTTTCCTTTTACATTTTCCACATTGCAGTCTGCAGACAAGCTGGCCAGCATCTCTCTGCCTAAGCATTTTTGTGCTCTATCAACACTTATTTTATAGTGCATCTACTGCGGACCAGGTACTCAAGAAAGTACATGTAGACAAGACTAAGGGGCCTTCCCTCCTTGCTGTGATCTCTGCCCAGCCAACCTTAGGCTGACTTTCTGCAAAACTTGACTTGAAACAACCTAAAAAGGAGCTTCACCCACCCTTTGGAGTAAGCTCTAAAGTTTAAAAGCAAAACAAACAAGAACTGCAATTGACATACTGGTTACCTCCCCAAGCCACCTGCTTTCTTCAGTCACTGCTGAAGATAACAGAATAATCCATTCGAGATAGGCATACTCACAGTGCACCTAAGAATCACGGGGGGAACGCATTTAAAAGGTGGAAGCACCATGTCTATGGAACCCAAGCTTTCTAGAGAAATGTATGCTTGTGCTGAAATTGATATCTAATTTTATTAGATTTAAAAGAATCGTATCCATTTGCGTGTGTGTGTGTGTGTGTGTGTGTGTGTGTGTGTGTATGTATGTGTCTGTGCACGCACGCGCACACCAGGGCATGCTTGCAGAGTCAGAGGACAGCTTTCAGGAGGTGGCTCTCTCCCCCCACCTTGTTGAAGCAGGATCTCCACTGCTGCTTCTGCATGCGGCATGCTCCATCCAGGCTTCATTCTGCAGTCCCTGCCCCCTCCCCGTTTCTCAGTGGGAGTGCTGTGGTTACTAGGCGCACCAGCTACCCCATCCAGCTCTTCTAGGGTTCTGACAACTTGAATCAGGTTGGCAGGCTTGAGCCACAGCGCTCCCACCCATGCAGCCATTGATACAGCTCCACTTTGGGTAGACGTCCTTTTTAGTAACCTGCTCATTCTTAGATAAGTACTTGTAGGTATCATCAGGCTAACTCGCTAGTTTCCCTCACAATTTTTTTTTCCTACTCAATGTTCTGAGTCTATGGAAACTGACACTGAAATTTAATTTCCTGTTGAAAAGATAGATTTTAAGCTATTCTATAAAGGAAAATGGCAAACAAATATCTTTATATTTCTAACATGAGGCTAAAGTACAATCAGGTTATGATGAGGCATGTCGTCAAGTTCCCCGTAATCTGTTTGCAAGCCATCTGGAAAAGTGTCTGCACTGCATTCTGATAAAAGGGAAGACAGAGTAATGGGGGACTTCATCAATTTACCAGGACTCTCAACAACTTGACTGATGTTGAATTCTGCTTCTAGAGCAACAGGAGGCTTGCTTTCCTATAAGTATTCCTCTATTGTAAACTGAACTTCAAAAGTAATTCCCAAGAAATGGCAGTTACTGTAATCTACAGACTCAGTTATCAGAATTGGTCAATGATATCCTCCAAGGCTGGGGACAGAATGAATGCCTTTCCTGACTGTACGGCCAATCATTCCTATCTGTGACGATTATCCATCCGGTAATTTCCTGACTTGTTTCAATTCACTATTGAGAGTAGAAATGCAGAGAGAGGGAGAGGGAAAGAGAGAAGAAGAGAGGGAGGGCGGTGGAGAGAGGGAGGGAGAGAGGGATGTATACAGAGAGAACCCATCTAGCAATAGTAAACCTGAGGCAGGAAAATAAGAAACTGTATCATCTGAGTGTGCACGAAAGCTGAGGCCAAGGACTGGGACACGGGTCACCTTCTAGTCGTAAAGGCAGGACTGGCCCCGCCCTTGCTGGAAGCCATCCCAACAGTGGCTCCCCTGTGCTTTGTCCCTTATGAGGTCATTTCTCTTCCCTGTGCTTGACATCCAAAACCCGAAAGAGAAGTCATACTGACGTGACTAAATGGGCATTGGTTTGCTGCACTGAAGAGAATGTGAGGACTGTGTGTCCGCAAAGAAGGGGTCAGCTGTTGAATAATCTCTCTCTATGTTTGTAGAGCCTAGAAAGCCTGGTTCCTTCAGATTACACCACACTATGAAATGTTCCTCCTTGTCCCTTAGTCCCATGAGTCAAATAACACAAAGCTTGTCACTTGCTATGAAGCTTGGTTTGCAGAGAAGAATGACTATCTAGAGAGTAACAGGAAGTAGCCCCAGAAGGTCAAGGACCAGTGATGCACCAGCTAGAGAAGAAAAAAGAGACACGTGCCCTGAACTCTAGAGACCACTTAGCATCAGCAGATCACCCTCACTGCAGCCCACTGTCCCCTGTCTTCTTTCCCTCTCTAATAAAGGCTCTGCACATCTGAGCTCTCTAAGTGGTGCCTTGATGCTGGTATACCCTTTATATCCATTGGTCAGCCCTTGAACAAACCTGACTTATTTCCCACCAGCTCTCCTTTCTGGAGAACTGGCTTTCAAGCCACATGCACAGGACCTGAGGCCCATAATGCTATGAAGAAATGGGATAAATGCTTGGAAAGAGAGATTGCTCTAAAGTGCTATCTCTGAACCAAACTGTTTCCATCTTCATGGGATCATCTGTGCCTTCTTGTAAGGCACTGTCACTATGAGGCCTGTTGATGTTGGCACTCCCTCCTAGAAGGACAGAAAGAGAAGGGTCACTGGACCCTCACTTGAGTATCCAGCCCGACCCGGGCATTTCTATGCAATGCTATCATCACTACACATGGCCTTGGAGTCTCAGGCTGGGGGCTATAGACTGGGGAAAGACTCGGGGAAGCCAGGCTCTATCTCTACAGCTATGGAGAAGCCATTGACCATTCTTGGTGAATACTACTGTCCTGTATGGCAACTTTGGGCTCACCCACACTCCTCATCTGTGCTCCATGAGTGAGTTTGGTAAACTCACTGGCTCCCAGAATGAAGCATACTTTGATTTGTTTTTAAGAGCTTCGGAGGAGGGTGTAGAATTGATCACATCACCACCACCACCATGCCCCTCCTTGGAAGGAATTTTAGCAATAGGGATCCACAGAAATTAAAAAGCTTGAAAAGTGTTTTTCTTGCTGTTGGGTGTTTATTTTTTATTTGCTTTTTTCCCCTCATTTTTATTTGTCCTTTGAGAGTTTTATATGATGCATTTTGATAAAATCCACTGCCTCCCCTCACCCCTTCCAGATCTATGCTACCTTTCTACCACTCAACTTTGCCCTTTCTCTCTTGCTTTTTAACCAATGGCTGGCTCTATGCTCTGGTATGTGTGGCCTTCACTGGAGGGGTGGTGCCCACTCTGGCCATGCCCTTAAAAAGAACTGACTCTCCTCTTCCCGGTAGCTACCAGCTGCTAAGCACTCCTTGGCTGGGAATGCTTTGTGCCACCTTCCCTCTCTGATATGGAACTGTCTGTCACGCACCTTCACTTGCCTTGTGCATGGCATCTCAGGCTGCTGTGAATTCATATGTGTGACTGCTCTGTGTTGTCCAGGAAACCCTTTCCTTGTGACTATCCAGCACCTCTGGCTCTTAAGGTGTTCTAGCCCCTCTTCCCTGAGCCCTGTGTGGGTATGTGTGGTATAGGTGCTCCATTTAGGGCTGAGTGTTCAACAGTCTCTTAAGGCTCATTTTGCAATAGACGGTGATTGTTTAGTTTTTGATTGAGGGTCTCAGGTATCCTTGGCTTGTTTCAACTCACTATGGAGCTGAGGATGACCTCAGACGCGTGTGCCATCACACCAGGCTTATGAGTTGAGCATGGAATCCTGAGCTTTGTGTTTACAAGGTGAGCACTCTACAGATGGAGCCATATCCCCAATTCCCAAGGAGTGCTAAGAATGATAAGGAGCCAGGCAGCACTTGGGAGGCAAAGGCAGGTGGATCTCTGTGAGTTCAAGACCAGTCTGATCTACAGAGTGAGTTCCAGGACAGCCAGGGCTACAACAGGGAAACCCTGTCCTGGACTGGTGGCTCCTGCCCTTTAATTGTTGATGATGAGATAAAAGAACAAAATGGACTATTGAGTGCTTTCACATCTTTACAGGGAAATCATGTGACAGTGTTAACCTAGCCAACTACCACAGATAGTGAAGTCGTGGATCTTAGAGAACCTACGATTGCCACCTTCCTCGGCCAATGTGATTCCTAACTGCATTCTAAATCTTATCTTCATATCCACAGTTAAGTGTGCCTCTTGCTCGTCATCAAAGAAGCTTCTTTTTATAGCAGACTGAATCTTATCTTAAAAAGGATATCTCCCATGACCCATACAGAGTGTCTAGAGTGGCCATGACTGGAGGAAGCCTTCTGGGGCAGGAGTTCCGGCTTCATCAGCCATGCTCCCTGCAGCTAGAGTGGAATGTTCCTCATAGTGCTGGTGGAGGATTTTGTAAGAGCAGGCTGGCTCAGAGGCCATCCGGTTGACTGCCAAGGGGCTATTTGGCTGGCAGTTCCTACTTGGGAAGGAATATGACAACTGTTACTTGAATTAATTTTCTCATTGTTGTGATAAAATACCTGACAGAAACAAGTTAGGAGGCAAAGATTGATTTTGACTCACAGGTTCAGCGGTTTTGTCTTCTGTTTGCTTGGCCTAGTTCTTGAGTACTACATCATGGTGACTAAAGTACACTGCAGAGCTGCTCACTTAAGAATGAGCAGGGATCAGGGTGGGACTAGGACTGGGAGCCAGTGTGACCGCCAAAGGCACATGCTATGGCTCTATTTTCTCTGGATGTTCCCCTTCAGGAAGTTCCCACAACCTCCCAAAGCAGCGCTACCAGCTGAGGACCAACACTTGAAACCTTGAAACCTTAGCCTCTGGGTCGTTCCATAAAAACCACATCATTCAAGTGGTTGTTAACTTGCTCTCAAAAGTTTAAGCTATTCAGAGGAAGAAAGAAAACTTCTTACTAATGAGTACATGGTGTGTGTGTGTGTGTGTGTGTGTGTGTGTCTAAGGATTTAACGTGGGATTAACATTCTTTACAGAGTGTAACCGAGTGTCTTCTTACACCGCTTAGCCATTGTTATGGACAAATGGCTTAGGAAGGAAGGGCTGGGTGTCTCTAAGCCTTCTTCAACTCATATTCCTATTTGCCTCCAAAATAAAAGTAGGTTGACATTTTTCTATACTTTCACATTCATAGTACAAATCCCCACTGACAATTCTGTCTTTGTTTGGGCTGCTTAGTGCTGGGTGGAGGTGAAGCTGGGGATTTGGGAATGGAAGGTCTTGATGTGATGAGATATGTGTAAGTACAGGCAGGATCTTTACAGTGGTCCATGACCACTGAAACTAGTTAGCTGAAATCCAGGGAATGCCTAGGGCTCCTCTTCAGCAAAAAAGATCAAGGAAAGGTAGAAAGCAAAAATAACAGAGAGGGAGGAAAGGGCAGTTCAAACGCACCCATCTTAGAAGAAGGGCCTGCCTTGGGAGCCTTTGCATATGCTGGCTAGGTCGTCTCTGGGAAATCCATTCGATTCAGGGACGCAAAGACTTTTGCCTTGCTATTGGAATACATGAAGTGATCATGAAAGCCAAAAGGAAGGCATAGCCAAGAAAAGAAATCATGATTCGAAAAGCAACAGCAGATCACTTGTGAACAGAGACAGGAACAGGATTTTGCTATGGTTTAGAAGAAAAGCAAATGGGATTTGAAAATAAATACCCCATCCTTCCTCTGCCTGCTTCCCTTTCCTTGCATGAGACTCTCAGTGAGTGGCTCGTTTAGTCACTAAAATGCAGTGGCTCTGAGGAGGAACACCACAGTGCTGAGAGAGCCTCTAGTTTGACAAGCTGTGAACAGGATTACCGAGGTTCCACCCTGTAAATAAGCACCAGGCTGCTTTTCAAAACTCATGAAGATGGAGGAAGAATCAATCAGCAGCAGGAGAGCCAAACTTTCTGCCTGCATTCCAGATTCATTCTATTGTATCTAGTATCCTTGAATCTTGATCGAGAATGAACCAAAGGCTCGTGTATTTTGATACTGATCCACAGCTAGTGGAACTGTTTGGGGAGGATTATGGGGTGAGACCTTGCTGAAGGAGGTGTGTCACTGGAGGTGGGCTTTGAGGTTTCAAAAGACTCCTGTGATTCTCAATGCTTCTCTATCTCTCTCTGTCTCCTGTTTGTAGATCAAGGTGTTCCTTTATTCCGCCATCATGGACTCTAACTCTCTGAAGCCATAAGTCAAATTAAACACTTTCCTTTGGCCATGGTGCTTTATCATAGCAATAGAAAAGGAACTGAAACAATTACCAGTGGCAATTAACCAGCCTGGGATCCAGGCTGTTATTAGTCCAATCTTTCCCTCTTTCTTTGTATTCCAATAGCTTTGGGATGGAACATTCTAGGCTGAAGCACAGTTGCCAGCATTTTCTCCTACAGATGTCAGTACTTTATTTTAAAAATATTAAATATATGGCAATTTCATAGAAATTTTAATTAAGGAGACAGAAACTTAAAGAAAATTGAAAAGCTCCCACTTGACACCAAAATAAACTCATAAACCTTTTATTCATATATATGTACAATTGCTTTTGCTCCTTAAAAACAAACAACCACATTTTAAAGAATTATATCTAAGCAAAGAAACTAAAGCCATGACAGGCCTTCACATACCCATGTTTTCCTTTGATAAGGCTTCATCCGAACAAACGTTTTCAACAGAGCATTTTAAAGCAGCATCCCTAAAAAAGATTTTGACAGATTAAGTCTCAAAAGAGCAACCAGACGCACACACGTGAGTACACACACACAGACACACAGACACATGCATATGCACGCATGCACATGTGCACATACACATTTTACTGGACATATGTGGATGTGTATTTCTCTGCAACTGCATGCTGTGACTGTATACTTCTATTTGGGTGTGGATGTGTTTTCTCAGTAGTCTCACACAGCACAGATTAGTACAGACAACAGGGAACAAAATACGAGCTGCGCTCTCAGTCGCTACAAAACACTGAGAGGCTAATTCAACAAGCTCTCACACAGATATTCTTCATGCAGTTGTCTTCCAAAAACATCTCTTAACTAAATGTTGTTCTCATTATGTGAGGAAGATGAGGAGGTAGAGCTACAAGAGGGAATGACAAGTTTGGCACCAGACTTAAATGGCTGACCATGACGGCACCTGCTCTGTTAGATGGAAACGCCATGCTTTTCCTGTGTTTCTGACAAGAGTGAGAAGACATCTGTGCCAATGCACTGCCAGTCAGAAGTTCCCAAGAGTTAGTTCTGCACACCTTGACTCTCTGTACTTTAAATGGAGACAACTGTAAAATACACCCCAGTGTGTGTGATGGGATTCCTGTGGTAAACAGCTGAGATAGGGCAGTCTCAGGCCATTTTTAAGAATTAGTTATGTAGTAGGTGGAGGTACTTTTGCACAGAACTGACAACCTGACTTCATTACCAAGACCCTATGAGGTGACAGGAGAGTTCCTGAGACTTGTCCTCTGACCCCCACATATGCACTATGAATGCACATGCCCCACACACATCACACATACAAGATAAATAGATACACAAATAAATAATTTTAAAAACTGGCTTTCTTCTGCAAGGGCACAGTAAGACGAGGACTATTAGTGTCAGTCTTTATTTGTGAGCGTGAATCCTTCTAATACAGCCCTGGTCGCATAAAAAATTCATGGTAAGACTAGTTCAATGAGAAGCATGAAAACTATCAGTGGCTTATTTCTTTATTATGGAGATTTGACCCAGGCTTGTCTTACTTACTCTAATCTAAAAACTGCTTTTTTTGATGTGGCTGTTCGAATTACGATAATCTTTAAAAGTTATGGTTCAACATATTTATAAGAATATATAAAATTTTCTCAGCCAACTACGGTGATTCTGACTATAATCCCAGCATTTGAGAGGAAGGAGAGCGGTAAGTCTGAGAAGAGCCTGGGCTACACACTGAATCCCTAGCAGAAAAACAAACCAAACAAAATAAAGCATAACTTTCTCCACACTTCTAACTACTAATTTACTAATTATTTCAAAAAGGTTTAAGCACAATGTTTACCCAGTGAAGAAAAAAAAATGTCCTGGTAAATGTCATGCAATAGTTAAATACAATTTATACATCGTGATCTTATCTTAATACTTTACATTTCATAAAACATACCTTTTTCTCTTTCTAACCTTGGGCTTTTTCTTTTCAATATTAGTTTTGGGAACTTGCATCTATAAAGCAACATCAAAAATGAATTAGTTCATATTGATCTAGATCTTCTTACTATACTAATGGGCTGAGTGTGGTTTAACTAGTTCAGCTGAAGAGAAGCTTTGGCCCATCCTGAAGAAGACCCTGTATCTAGCCTTCCACCCCACAGTCACTGCAAACACACTGCTGCGCCAGCCTCCAGGCAGAGCAGTGACCAGATAAGGACCTGCTGTTTAAGACATCCCCATATGCACCTCCACAAAACCATAAAACCGTAAGATGATTTTTTTAAGGGTTTTTTTTTTTTTGGCATTTATCTCTAAGGGAGTCAAAAGCACTCAGCCCCCAGAATACGTAAAATGCAAAGGCACAGGGTGGGAGCTGATACAGCAGAGGCCCCCAACAATCTGCAGCAAGGCAGTGCCAAGGAAACACGGCTGGCTTTTTACGTCTAAGCAAAGACAAGCTCCATGCTCTGTTGTGACACTGTCAGAGAAGGCCTGGAGACAACAGGATTTTTCTGACTATAAAAAGAACAGGCAAAACTTTACTTAGCAGAGCACAAAAGCAGGGTGTTATATACCTGGCCTGCCAAATTAGATAGAAAAAGCAATGATCTTGAAAGTAAAAAAAAAAGTCAGCTTATACCATTGAAGTCAAAATCCAAAGTTACGTCTCTTGAGACTACTGGGTTTGAAAATAAAATAGCCAAGACAAAGATTGTCCTAGGATTCCCAAAATAGGAAAGGCAGCAACACAAAAGCCAAGCAATCAATGTAAAGATTCGTACAAGATCTCATCACCACCTTTACTAGTTAAGAACAACTAAAGTTAAAGGCATACCGAACGTGATGGAAAGGAAAAGCCCTGTAAAACAATGTTTTCATGTATATTCCAGTTGACATAGAGTTCAAAAGCAAGCAAAACTAATGTATGGTCCTAGAAGTCAAGAAAGTGGCTGCTCTTGGAGTTATGACTGCGCTCACTTGTCACAACTTTCGTTGTTTATCCTCCTTCATGGAGCCTGAGGGACCCACCACAGGAATAAAGCTGGACTCAACCCCGCGTCCCCCTAGCCCCCAAAGCCTAACTGAGGCTGTGTAGAGAGCTCGGAACTAGAGCTTTTATACAGCAGACACGAGGCCTGAGTTTACCCTAGCACTGAGAAAGAGTTTTTTTTTTTAAAGACTAATTTGTAGAGAAGTGGAAAGCAAGGGTTCATAATCAAAGATAATAAAAGATAAAAACAGAAGAGGAAAAGGAATCCGACCAGGATGAAAAGTAAATAAGTGATATTGAATTATTCACAAAGAGATGTAATTAGGGCATTGATGGCCAAGAGAGGAATTTAAGAAATAACGATACAGGAGTTTCAGAAAAGCCATTGAAGATTAATATGTTCACGCATAAGGATAATTCCTCCAAAAAGATGACTGCATTGTATAACTTCCAGACTAGTAAGAAGAAAATGAAATTTTCAAAACATGCAATCTGCTAGACCCTCTAAAGGGAAGCAGAGAAAAAGAAAAAGAAGTATTATAAACAGAAAACAAAAATTAGATGTTAAAAATTATTCCAGATATATTTATAAAAAGTAGTAATATAAAGAGTTTTAAACTTTTAGACTGATTTAAAACAAATGCAGTACAATTTAGGCTAAAAGGCTCTAAGATACAACAGCCTGGCCATCAAAATGCCAGGTACATTTTTGTACAGAAATCAATAATCAAAAACTCTAAATGGATATGTGAGGGGTATTAAACAGTCAAAACAGTATTGTAAAAGAAGACTTTGGTTACACTTTCTGAGTTCAAAACTTATGACATGATTCCCCCAATTCAGGACAGCATAGTTTTGACAGGAGAACAGAAGAAAAGGCCAGTGGGATGGAGTTGGGAGTTCAAAAGTAAACACTTGCATTAATAGTCAACTGATTTTCAGCAATCAGGCTAATGAGTATGTAAGCAAAACAGCCCTTTCTGCAAACGTTACTAGTACAGCTGAGTACCCACACATAAAATGATAAAGTTCAGCCTCTACTCACATCATATACAAAAATTATTTTTAAACGGACTAAAGGTTTAAATATAAGAGATGTCACTATTAAAACTCTTGGAAGAAAACACAGAAGTAAATATTCATAACTCTGGTGTCTTCATTACTCTTACATTGTTGTGAAGAGACACCAGGACCAGGGCAACATATAAAAGAAACCATTTAATGGGGGCTCGCTTTACAGTCCCAGAGGGTTAGAGACCATGATCATCACGACAGGGAACATGGCAGCAGTCAGGGTGAGATGGTGCTGGAGCAGTAGCGGAGCACTAACATCTGATCCATAAAATGAGGAAGAGAGAGAACAAACTAGGAATGGCTTAGACTTTGAAACCTGGAAATCTTCCCTCTGAGGACATATCTCCTCTGACAAGACCACACCTCTTAATCCTTCCAAACAGTCTCACTAACTAGGGACAAAGTAATCAAACATATGAGCTATGGGGCCATTCACAATCAAACCACCACAATGAGCTGAGTGGATGGTGTCTTATATGTAACATTAAAAATACAAACAACATGAGACAATAAAGGGATGCTATCAAGGTTAATGACTTCTGTACTTTTAAATATACCACCAAGAAAGAGAAGACAGCTTATATGATTAGAGGAGATATTTTCAAATTATGTATATGATAGTTAGACTAAACAATAAGAAGACAAGTCAATTAAATATGTACAGAATTTGAATGCTTGCTTTTAAGAAAATACAGGAATGGCCAATAGCACATGAAGAGATGGTTAATAACATTAGTCATTAGAGACATTCAAACCAAGATCACAATGAGATACTACTCGTGCCCAGTAGAACAGCTAGAACAAATGACCCACCCAGATGTTGACATGATGAAAACTAGCTGGCTGCGAAAGGCGAAGGTATGCAGACACTATCGAACAGTTTGAAAATCCCTCAAAGCCTCGTAAGAAAAGTTACCCTGTAACCTAGCAGTTCTACTCAAGAAAAATGAAGGCGCACATCCACACAAGGACTCATACACAAATGTTTCTAGCGTCAGTATTCACAAAAGACAAAGTAGGGACAATCCAAATCCCATTGACAGATGATAAAAGGGTGATGTGCTTTCCTTATTCATGACTTTGTTTCCTGAAGTTGCACAGTAACTAGTCTGAGAATAGCATGGAAGATTCTAGAAGAAATTCATAAACTGGTATAACTTCTATTGTATCATGTTGCTTTGATTTTTCGACCTTATTTACGTTTTCACTCACTTCTCCTTTGGTGAATTTATAAATTAAACTTCATCATAAGTATAGGAAAAAACATAGCTCCACTGAGTTCTGTACTATCTACAACTCGAGGCCTTCACTGGCTTCTCAGAATAAATTCCCAGTAAGTAAGGGGTGGGAGAGACTAGTATATATCCATGTAATAGAATACTGCCCAGCTTACTAAAAATAATGAAGTACAAACAAGTACTGTGTGAATAAATCTCACACCATTGTGCTAAGTGAAAGTGAAAAGCCAGACAGAACAGTTGTAGTATTGCATGGCACCATTTGTCTGAAATATTCAGAGATAGAAGATCCATAGAGACAAAAAGCCGACGAGTGACTGCTGGGAAACTGCAGGAGGTAGAAGATGGACAGACTGCTAATGCACATGGAGCTTTAGTGATGACAATTAGTCTAATATTACACAGCCTTGTTGACTACACAATTTTGAATGTACTAAGAACCACTGCACTTACACTCGTAAACGGTGTCTTGCATGGCACATGAAATATAACTTAACAAACATATAGCTACAGAATTCATGACACTGGAAGGTTGAAAGGAGCTAGAATACAATGTATTAACAATTGTTAACAGAGGATACCCAATCTGGCAATATTAATGCCAGGAAAAAAAGTAGGTGTTAAGTCAAAAAGCATAATTTAAGGAAAGTTTATGACTCAGTGTTAAAAGACAGTCTCATTTTAGAAAAGCTTAGCTTCAAAGTACACAAAGTAAAACCATTCAAAATTAAATAGGATTTAAGTTGTTATAAAAATAGAACATGGTGTGGTGATAAACACCTTTAGTCCCAATATTTGGGAGGTAGAGGCAGATGGATCACTGTGAGTTCATGGCCAGCCTGGTCTACATAGTGAGTTCCAGGCCACCCAGGGCTACATAGAGACACCCTGGCTCAACATAAACAACAATAGCAACTAAAACCAAAATTAATTAAAAATCAAAGATCATGAAAAACTAACAAAGAAATAGCAATAAACAACAAAAAATAATTGTAATCAAATACACGTTGAAGCAGACATTGAAGAGTAAAGAACACATATTGTTTGCAAGTCCAAAACAAATTTGACTACTAAGTAAAAAAGGAATATGGAAAAAATGGAAACCTGTATTTTACACATGGGTTTTACTGAGTAAAATGCAATGTGTAAAATCAAATCCTGTTTGGCAACTAATAAAGCATTTGGCCAGTGGGTAGAGGAGGATTCGCCCTCCGGTGAACCATTCTATAACAAGTTGTTTGTCATTTATGCCATTTGGGTCACATATTCTGATGATTTCCACACCAGGCTTTCCTTCTTACTAGATAATACAGATTTCCTGCCATACCTTGTGGATATGAAATAAATTAGTGAATAAAGGTTAGAAGAAATAATCAGCACAAACAAAAGCATCATCACAAGTATGGGAAATGTTAGGGTTACTGTACAGTTTTAGAAATACCATTTTTAGCTGTGAGTATAGCTCAGTGCAACTTCCCCTTAATTTGGCCAAATGTGGTGGTGTATGCCTTTAATCCCAGCACTAGGGAGGCAAGGAGCCTACACAGTGAGTCCCAAGGCATCCTGCAGGTGTCCAGACATCCCACAGCATCCAAAACATCCCATAGGCTCCAGGGAATCCTGCAAACACCCAGGCACAACTCAGGCACTGGGCCAATCTACAGACACCCAGACATCACATAGGCACCAAGACATTATGCAGGCACCCAGTCACCCAGCAGTCACCAGGATATGCCACAAGCACCAGGACTTGCTGCAGGCACCCAGACGTCTCACAGTCACTTAGGCATCCCATAGGTGCCTGGACATCTCACAGGCACTGGGATATCCCACAGAAAACAGGGTCCCCCACATGTACCAGGACCTTCTGTGGGCAACAGGGCATCCAGCAAGTGCCAGGACTTCCTGTGGGCACCAGGGTATCCTGCAGATGCCCCAGCACCATGCAGGCACTCATTCAACCTGTTGACAACTGGACATCACACAGACACCCAGTCTTCCCATAGGCACCTGGCCAATCCTCGGGTACCTACACCTCCTGTGTTGTAACAAAAATCTCACCCACATGCACGTTCCCCACCACAGCTTCCAAAGCCCGGCTGAGTGGCCAGAGCCGCCAGCAGCAGGTCATCCCCAGGTGGGAAGCTGCATGGGATCACAGCATGGATGGAATGTGGTTCTTATGTGGTTCTATCCAGTCTTTGGTTGGAGCTCTGTGAGTCAAACAAGTACACAGGAACTCCAGAGACAGGCGTCATGGGGCGAACTCATTTAATGTAGTTGTTAGGGTACCTTTTATAGGAGTCATTGTCCCCAAGAATGGGACCCATGGGTTAATATAGGAGCACTGGCACCACCTCATCGGCATGTGGTGAATCTGTGCTTCCAGCTACAGGGCAAAGCATCAACCAAGCCACATTTCTTTGCTCCTGTGAAGCTGGGTTCTGGCCAGGCTAATGCAAGGAGCAGCCGAACTCCTGCCACTCTCATCTCTCAGGATGAGACAGGGTTCAAGCCAGCTTCGACTCACTCTTAGCTCTAGGACAGTCCCACAACTCCTCCTTTGTTTTTATTAAAAAGGGGAGGTATAATTATCATTATTAGTCTCTAATTGAGAGACAGTTTGGTATTGGGTTAGAGCCCAATTGGTGGCACTTTTAGCTAAGTTGTTTATCTGCTGCTTTAGGGACTGGATGACACAAAGGGCAAGGAAGGTCCCAATTGCTAAGATAGGACCAACGAGGCAAAGAAGCCAAACAATTAGGTTTGAATATCATGGCATAAAGCCATTGGGGTGTAACAGGCTTGTAGATCCCGTTGGAAGTTTTTGGGGTAAGATATATGTCCCATTTTTTCATCCCAGAGTCATTAGCTTAAAATTCCTCTCACAAATTACCAAGTCCAGCACAGTCCCAGTAAAAGGGGCTTGTCTGTCCATTTAGAGGTGCAGAGCTGTGAAGCTGGCATCACTTGATCTGGTTTGTCCTGGATGTCACTGGCCAAATGGTGTCTCTGGACAGGCATGGCTTCAGCAGGAATTGACAGGTGGGCAGATGGGATGATCTTTCTTCTTTCTCAGTCTTCTCTCAGCTGCTAGGCTCGTGTAAACCTATAGAATAATCTGAAAGTTTGGAGGGATGATCTTTGGCACTAGGGAAGCATAGGAAGATGGACACTTGTTGGTTCCAGTAGCATCTGTGAAACAGGCACTGAAGATTTGCCTTTTAAAGCCTTAATAGGCACAGCTGTAAGCAGTGGACTGGAAGGCAAGGTGCAGTAATGAAACAGAGACGGTATGTGGGAACTGGGATTTGGGATTCAAGTGGGACTCAGAGAGACAGAGTCTCTGAGTGGAGGTCTCAGGGGACCATCTTCTTGTAGCTTCCTGCAAAGAAGGGTTAGGTTTGTTAGTAATAGGAGAAAATTTCACCTTGTCCCAGTACTGGAATTTCCTTTTGGTCTTGATTTCTCTGTTAGGGAATGAGAGAGTGACGTGCCAGGTTAAGAATAATTTTCCACTCACGGGAGAAGGGCTTGTGGATGACCATGCCCTGGGCAGTGGCTACCCATTCTTGGCTGTCATTCCAAGTGATTTTCTTGTAGCTCCTCTAGGGGGCGTCTTCTCCGTTTCTTCAGTTGGTCTGTCAGGGAACATTTTCGGCTGGGACCCAAATAGATTCAGACTCACCCCCAGCCTGCCTACTCCATGTCTCAGGCAGCACCCATGGGCTGAGTGGGGGCCCCCCGGCCTGGCAGGTAGCCATCGTGCCCCGCAGGCCTGCTCCTGCGTCTCTCTGCTGTGGCTTCCTCCCTGCTTCTCCATTCCAGACTCCTCTGACATGACCCACGGACAGAACACACAGGCCAAGTGGAAGCCCCACCTTGCAGGCAGAGATGCAGCACCAGAGGCCTGCCCAGCAGAGGTGCTATTCCGCCAGCTTCTGCTCCCAGCTAGCCTCCTCCAAGTCGCAGGTTAAAAATGCCATCCCATTCCACCAGCTCACAGCTCTCTCTCAACTCACGGCTCAAGGTTCCTCCAGATCTGTCGCTGCTGCTGCTGTGTCTTTCCGACCACTTTGGATTCTCACAGTTCTTGCTGGATCTGGCACCAATGTAGCATCTCCCTCCCACAAACACGAGAGTAGCTGTGGGTGCCTCCAGTGGGGAGGGGCGGAGCAGCTGCTGGAGCCCCTGACAGACTCTGCTCACTGCCCCAACCGCCATCTTGAAAGTGTTGTTAGCTTCTTCTCCTTCTTGGCTTTTCTCTTTGGTTTGTCAGTGTGGGCAGTGTCTTAGACCACTCTGTCTATTCCATTCACTCTTTCATCAGCTTTGATTTTACTGATTTAAAATCACAAGAATAGGAACAATTTTAAATCATATACAAATTGTTTAGCACCTAAAAGTATCGTTTTCACTGAACATTTAAAAGCATGAACTATATAATAAATGAAGGTTTAATTTAGGTAAGTCTGAAAGTACCATTAGACAGCTCAGATGTCTTAGTAATCTGTGGGACCCTGGGGCTGGAGAGCAGTAGAAGCTGGAAGCCAGAAAGTGCCCTCACTCCCTGGAAAGGTGAAGCGGGATGAGATGCTTGGCGAGCTCCTCCTCTCCTGGTCCGGGAAGGTCCCTAGCCAAAATATTAGTTATAACTTGCTTGCCTCACAGAAGCTAAAGGGACATGTTTGCCTGTATTGTAGCTGAATCCATTCATTGGGTAGATGCCTTGCTCTCCCGCCTCTGGGGTTCGCCCTGCTTCCCTATGCTAATCAGGCGTCCCCACCTGGAGTACCAGGACCTCACCATCTCTGGGGAAGGTTATTTAAAGAGGGAAAAGCCCGTGAATAAACCGAGTTTTCATGTCTAGCAGATTCAACTCCCAAGGCTTTCTTTGCATCTCGCTATTCTCAGGGCCACGAGTGGACAGCTCTCACGAGAAGCCACCCGAGGACCCCCACCTCAGGTCCATGCCTTCCTGCCGCTTAAATCTGAGCCTTCTCTCTCTTGGCCAAAGAGTGAAGTCGGACCTGCATGTGGGAAATCCAGTGGCCTTGGTATCGGGTCAGCGGTGCACGCGCAGGAGTCAGGGCCCGGGAGAGAGTCCAACAGTAATCATTCAAGGCAACTGAACAGAGACACTGGAGAGCTAATTGGACAATGCTAAAGGCTAAGGGGTCTTCTTTTGTGATCCTTACCCTCACAGAAATATTCAAACATTTGTTCCATGACTCTGCTATCTAAGTTACTGATTTGCATCTTCAAAGACTGTGTAGACTGTTATTTGATGTGACTATTATCAGCTTAATTAATCTGTATATTTTAGTATGAAGTAAAAAAGATTACTATAAGGGAAATAGGATTAATGTAACAAAGTAAAACTACTTTGTAAGTATTAATAAGAAGAAATACCATTAAACGGCTACCATAAAGTAGCAGGATTGTGTTGCAGATAATGAATTGCTTTTCTAGTTTGTTAAATGTTACACAGTAACTGTATTACTTATTTTTCTTGTTGCCTTAGCTGAATACCTGACACAAGCAACTCAAAAGAGGAATAGCTTATTTTCTCTCATGATTTGAGAGGATGGAGTCCATCCCTGCAGGGTGGTCATGATGACAGATAGTGCCATGTTAGCAAGAATACGGAGCTGGGACTCCTGAGCTCCTCATATTCTGGCAGAACAGAAAGCAGAGACTGGACAAGAGGGTCCTGGCTATAAAACTCAAAGCCCTTCCCCATGGAGCCACTTCTTCCAGCAAAGCTCGCCATGTAGTGATCCCTCAGTTTCTCAACACAGTGTCACCAGCCTATTGGGGACACAACACACTCAAACTGAACTAATCTGTATTTGCCAAGCTGCTCCGTGTCCCTGTTTTGTGCCTCACTGGGCATGACAGAATCTCGTGGCCCTTACATTCCACCTATAACTTCTGGTGAGCTGCTAGGCCACTCTGATATCTAGCTAATTTCTGGCAGAGTAATCCCTTCATATTTTGCTTTGAAATGACAACTCTGCATGTGGGGGAGATTAAATCAAATCACATGTCAGCAACTATTTACAAACTGAACTTACCTGTTACTCCATTATTATTTGACAATAGACATGACTCCAATGTAATTGCCTTTTAAAAAGTAGAATATAAGTGTAGAAACTTAGCACTTTGGTGCGGTGTGTCTGAGGGTGGTAGAATAGTTTCCCGAGGGTACGGTAACCAAGGTTGGCAAAGCAAAAGAAGTTTGCTTTGTTTCAGTTCTGTAGGATACAAGTTCCTCTCCTCTGAGGACGCTCGTCATTACACTTAGACATTACTTAATCCCAGATCTAGCAGTCTCGAGATCCTTACCCTAACTACCTCCACCAAAACCCTTACTCCAATTAGGTTCCACTCTGGTGTTCCAGGTGGACATATCTTCCGGGGGCTCTCAAGACACTGTAAGTAAACACTGAAGTATTCATGGAACCCCTCTCTTCTGTCTGTCCCCACTGTTGGACTGCCAGTCCTCTTGTCATACAGACTGGTGATACTCAGACATGATGACGCTGAGGTAGCAACACCTGAGGACTTGTTACAAGTACAAATTCTAATGTCCAATCTGAATTGTCTAATCTAATGTCCAATCTAAGGAATCTAATGTCCAATACTGAATCAGAAGCTCTGTTTAGGTAAGCTCTTAAGGACTACAATGCAAACCCACCCACTGATATGTAATGGTTTGTAAATACCATTGACTTTAAATAAGCGAGAGTATTAATTCTTTTCTTGATGTATACAAAAAACAGAGAAATATATGCAAAGAACATGATCCATATATTGAAAAAGAAAAATGTATATATGTACATACATATATACATATGTACACATGTGTAGACACATATACAGCTAGAATTGTTAACTGGAATGGCAAATGATATAATTGCCTTTAATTGTAAATGGAAGAAAATTCTTAAGAATTGTGCTTACACTAACTTTATATACTCTGAATCAACATGTCCATTTTCCTAAGCCTTTTGACATCTAAATGAAAATGTGTTAAACAAAAGGAACAAGCTTGTTAGCTGCCTTAAATCTGAAGTTGTAAAACACAGATCTAATATTTTGTTCTTATAGGAGGCATAAGTATGTATTACAACCTTCTCCTAAGGGTAAATGTCAGTCAAAACTTCCAAGGTGAATCTTCATGCTTTGAATACCATACACAAACTCTTTGTTCAAATATATCCTAAAGAACTTTAAAAGCCAGCATGCCCATTTCTCCCTGGAAAAGGCTAGGGAAGTCTTTGTGGAGGAAGGGTGAGAACTAGCTTCCTGCATAAATGAAGGTCACAGATGGACTGGAGTATCTGAGGGCGCAGCTAGAGACAGACTGCCCTCAGCATTTCTTTGAGAGGGATGAGATCTGCAGTGACCACTTTCTGTTCCTAATTTTTAAGGATATAATTCCATTGTTTCTTACATAAACATTACTCATTGATTATCATATGCCAGCCAGGTCAATTTTCAGTAGAGTCTGGCATTCCCGTGACCTCTGAACAGCATCAGTATGTGGCAGCGTGACTCAAATACCTTGCTGTCTCTTGCTCTCTTCAGTTTTAGTAAAGCTCTGTGGGTTTCTTGGATGAGAGTCTTACCAGAGAGAACACTAGAGTGTGTGCATTCAAACAGCAAACAGAGGCACAGAAGGGAATTTTCTCTAAAAATAGAAGCTGGCTACCGGTCCCACCTTGAACAAAAGCCATGAAGGGTTTTCTATTAGCAACCTCCAACTGTGGCTAAGGATGAGACTGGCATAAAACTTCATGGGCTCTATGATTCGGTATTTCACTAGGAGATTTTAAGGTCTTGTATTTAAATTTGCTAAAAGGTCTGTTCAGGGGTTGAACACAAAAATTTAGAATGGCTTTTCATTGTTATTTCACTGGTATCTATAAAACACTTAGGAAGGCTAAGAGTTAATCCCAACAAGGCACCCAGGGAGGAAATAAAGCCTTGGAAGCAGGATCTGTGGCACAGCTGCTCAGCTGACAATAGAGCCAGGGATCAGATTATCTGACCTCTGGCTGGAGGTTTTGTGGAAATCTAAGTCAGCTGCAAACGTTTCCTGTTTCTGTGCAGTTTTTTTCTAAAGCCATTGGTCATTTCAGCAAGGGAGATGCTGGGAAGAGGGATGTTGGCAGAGGGTATGCTGGCACAGGGGATGTTGGCGTGGGGGGGGGGTGCTGGGAAGAGGGATGCTGGCGCGGGGGAGGGGAGGAGGGATGCTGGCGCGGGGGAGTATGTTGGCGTGGGGGGGTGTTGCTGGTGCAGGGGGAGGTGCTGGCACAGGGGGATGCTGGCGAGGACATGTTTCCGGGGAGACTTCCTGAAATCTACATGTTTAAACTGAATTTTTAAAAGCTGATGCATAGAAAACATTTAATGGTTACAGTAGAGTATTATATACAGCATTTGTTATGGACGAAGAATATCATGCATCTCATCATTTTCTCTATTGAGTCTTCAACCTGTGAGGCTCACTGTCAAGTGTTTTAAACCCTGGCTTAATACATAAGAACTTTTTTTTTATTCTGGACAGGAATAGAGAGAATATCTCCAATTTTACAATAAAAAGTTACAGTCTTAACCATTTTGTGAGGATCAGACACTTTACACTAACTCTCTGATAAACTCAGAGACAGAGAAAACACCCTGCACATAGGTTTATGGGAGAAAAGGCAGGGCATGATTCCTTGTGGTCTGGGCGACTATGTTCTCCAGTACACACTGATGTAGGGATTTCTCATGTGTACCCTTATACAAGAAAATTATTTTTGAGACAATTGAAAACATTAAATATATAAACAAAAAGAAATATAAGTAGTACCCCAAGTCATTGGTAGATTTATACAGAAGTCAAATGTTCATAAACCTGACTATATTATAAACATGAGTTCTGTAATAAGTCAGCTCTATCAATTCTCACTGATATTGAACAGCAGTTGCTACAATTGAGCACAGAAAGATCATTTAATATCTAGGGACATAGCTACAATCTATGAAACATAAACTCATTAATCAAATTTCTATTTTATGATATGCTAATAACCATTATTGATTTTGGCTTTGATGGGATGAAGTTGAGGAAGGGGGTGGTGAATGGAAGTAACTCCAACAAACTAAAAGCTAATTTTTTTTTTTTTTTTACCTCCAGTTAGTTGAAGCCATGGATGCAAAAGCCATGCATATGCAGGGTAAATTTTATTAATATATTCAAATTAGAAGTGAATAAAACTCAAATAAATCTTTAAATGAGTATTACACAGAGAGGAACAAAAATAAAAAGAAAGTTATTCTTATTATGAAGGTAATACTCAAAAAGAAAATCTTTTATTAGTAATTAGGACTAAAACAGTTTTTAAAGACGGGAGTGATCTAGCCCTGGCTGGCCTTGAACTCACTATGCAGCCAAGGAAAACCTTGAATTCCTGATCCTTCTGCCCTGACTTCCAGGGATGGGATTACAGGTATGTGCCACCATGCCCAGTTTAGGTGGTTCTGGGAACTGAATCCCAGTGCATGCTGGGCAAACACTCTAGAAACTGAGCTTGATCTTCAATACCAAGGATGAAAACAGCTCTTAAAATAGAAAATGACTGATAGCTGAGCATTAGCTCTTTTTTCATGCACCAAATCTGCAGAGCCAAGCCCTGGATTTTCTCAGCTGAAGCACTGCCCTGGGTCAAACCTCAGTTTAGGACGATCATATAATATGATCTCCATTTCCTTTGCCCATAGGGTCCCTCGCAGATGCAGCCTGGACCACAAGTGTCAACACAACAGCATCGAAAAGAAGCTGCCCCTTTCAGCTGCTGCGGCCACAAAGCCGTTTCACCTGTGAACTTGAAGAATGACGCGGCTCTTATGCTCACTGAGGCCCCTGTCTCCAGGGGAGAAAAACAGGAATTTTCAACATTGCTCTCACCTGCTGCCCATCTCCTCTCAGCTCTGCCTGCCCCCCTCGAGTCACCCTAAAAAGAACTACAAGAACACAACTTCACTAATGTTAGAATCACGGGCTTAAAGTCAAGTGCAAGAAAAGGTTAAATATATATGTATATGTGTGTATGTACTTCACTAATGACTCAGAGCGGCAAGTCAGTTTTCTAATAATACACACTTGCTTTTATATGTGATTGGAACAAGTACATACACATCAAAAGTGCACACTTACACTTTCAGACTCCCACTGAGAAACTGACTGGGGTAAGGGGCCAAGCTGTTTTGACTGGGCTCATAACTTGTACCGTTTCCATCTGAAAGGACCCCACAAGCTCATGTAAACAAGATGCAGTCTCAGCTTGTGGTGCTATTTTGAAGGCTATGGAGCCTTTAGTGGGTAGAGCCCAGGGGGAGTGGGCCTTTGAGGGTCCGTGCCATTCCCTCTGCTTCCTGTTGGTCCAGTGGACAAGCCTCCCTGCACAGAGTGGCTTACTCTGCCCCATCTACCCTGAAACAATGGGCCGACAGTAAATCTTCTCTTAAAGTTCTTCCTGTCAGATACATTGTTACAGTGGCATACAAGTTAACTAATACAGTAGTTATGTAGATGCACTGCGTAAGAAAATTTCACCAAAATCCACACTTGAATATGTATGTTTCATTGTGTTGAAATTATAACTCAATAAAAATTAAAATTAAAGATTAATCAAAGTGTTACGTGAAAATCACGAGCGACCATTTTGTGGACTCTGTTCCTACACCAAGCCCCCAAAGACCAGATCAAAGCAGCATGTATGGTGTCCCTTGTGACAGGAGCCATGCAGCATGAGGAACCAGTCCCTCTGCCTTAAGGAGACAAGGAAGATAACCTTAGGGAATCGGATGCTGGCCAGTCAGCCTGTGTGCTAAGCTGTGTACGTGCTCTTGCTGGGGCTGACCTAAGGGGACTGGTGGGTTGTCCTGTCACACACGCACAGATGGGATGAAGACTGACTCAGGAATCACTAACAAAAGACAATTAGATCTTCAAACTCAGAAAGAGAACTACAGTATCCAAAATACAGAATAAAATAGTGACAGAACACCTCAAGTAGCCAAGCTTAGGGAACAACGAGCTGTGGGAAAGTGACGACGTGCACAAGGTAGAATCAAGAAGGGAACTGAATGCGGTCTAAAGCCAACTGGCTGCAGGACTCACTGCTCACTGTTCTCCTGAGATTCCCCTCTGCCTGGGACTGGACACCAGCTCTGGGGATTGGTCATGATTCTTGTCTTTGAAGATGACGCATATGAAGCTAAATAAACTCAGTGGGTTTTGGTGCTCAGGTCCCATGTTAATAACCTCAAGCTTAGCAAGTGACATACAGGGCCAGGTGTCTGGTCATGAAAGTTTCCAGGTTGTCACACTAAGCAGGCTGATGAGACTGTCTGATTGTTAGGAAGAACTTTTGCAATAGGCCTGGGAAATTTTCTTCATCAGGAAATGCATAGCCTAGATTATTTCTTTATGCACGTATCACAAGAGAATGGTCATTAATTTTTTTTCAAATGATTCAAGTTAACTTCTTGGTATTAATAAGCATCGAGAAAAAGTCCCCACATACACGTGTAGCAGTACGCTACAATCTTTTACCCTCTATTTAGGGAAGGAGAAAGGAAAGATAGAAATTTTCACCACTTTTACAAGCAGTCTTAATACAGAAAGATAGAAAGGTAGAATTCTTCACAGCCTCTTTTTAGGCTGTCCTAAACTTGAATCTCTCCAACCTTTGTTCTCTTAGGAATTATCTCACTAACAACAGCAACCCAACCAATGAACCACCAACCAAAGCCCACCTAGACTCTTGGGGCTTCAGACCTTTTATGCCTTAAGCTAAAAGTTCCCATAAACCCATGTGGCATGCAATCCCAAAGACAAGTTACAGGTGCCAGAATGACTGCACCCAACCAAATTATAGCCACCTGCATCAAGCATTCCAAATCCAACTCGTAATCATCCACCACACCTGGGGTGGAAGCACAAACTTAATCCATATGCTATTTTTCATTTTTAAAGAAACCAAAAAAATGAAAACTTCTTCCAAGTGTTCCTTTACATACACGATGTCTGTGTGTAAACAAAAACAGAAAGAAAAGAAAAGAGAAGCGGAGAGAAGGGAAGGGAAGGGAAGGGAAGGGAAGGGAAGGGAAGGGAAGGGAAGGGAAGGGAAGGGAAGGGAAGGGAAGGGAAGAAGGGAAGGGAAGAAGCAGGGAGATAAAGTGAAAAGAAAATTCTTTCCAAACAGTAAATTTAGCTGGTATCAAGTTAATTAGGAATATAAGACTCTCCATTGGAAACTAGAGAAAACTGAACAGAGATAAGTTAGTTTCTATACAAATTGGTTTTGTACAATGAACACACTTTCTCCATAATTAGCACACAAGATTTTTATACAATACCAATCACCATCTCAATAGGATCCCTCTGACTAAATAATTCTTGACAATATAATTTTAAGGTTCATCTGAAAAGTCAACAGGCAAGAATAATAAGTTTTTGGAAAATTGGAGTAATAAAGGGTCACTAGTTTATGTATTAAAGAAAAGACAGAAAGAATAAAGCAGTTTGGAACTTGATTAATGGATACACAGAATAGATATGGAAATACATATTTTGACATATCAAATGGCCTTTTTAAAAAAGGAAGGCATGTACAGATCATAAAAAGCAGAGAACGGAAAGACTGCCTAGCATCCAATGAGAGCATTGGGTAGCTGATTAGGAAGTTGCACATAATTTTCGTACTCCACGTTCACACAACATGTGGAAATAAATCCCTTAGCAGCTAGTATCTATGAAACATTACCTATACGCAAAGCACTGGACAGCGCCGTAAAGCAAAGAAAGGGTTCGCAATACTTTTATTCTCACATAAGAAGAAACCAGGTTAGAGAAATAAGAGGCAAATACTGGCTCACACAGCCAGTGAGTGATAAGACTTGTAACTCAGAGTCTAGATGCCGTTCTTATCATTGCCACTAGATTATTTCCAATGTGTTTTATAATCATGTAATAATCAGCGTTGAACGTGCACATGTGTCCACATACAAATGCTTACTATCTACAGCTCTAGAGATAAAGGAGAAGCATGTGATCTAATAGGGAAAAGTCTGAGAAAGAGTGAATACCTTTTTTACTAATAGATAGCTCATGTAAAATTTGTAAAAAAAAAAAAAAAAAAAAAAAGTACTAAGAAGTCAAAAACAACTAGCCTTGGAGAAATGCAAACTGGAACAACAAAGTATGATTTAAACTGGCGAGTCCATCTTTGTTACACTGCTTGTTGATAACGGCTGTGGACTTGCTGGTGACAAAGAACAGCCTGGCATGTCCCTAGCGCCTTCCTGGGAGTCTCTCCAACTGTCCTGAGGAGGTGATCTAAACATGGTGAGGAGGGCAAGCTGCACTGAGAGCGTCCCACCACTGTGACTGGAGAAGCATTAGAACGATGAAGGCAGACACCGACTGCAGTGTGTGTGCGTGCAGTGGCAATCTTTTAAAGCAGAGCACAAAAGCCCGGAGGCGCCAAGAAAACAAATTACCTGGCTAAAATTAACTGACTAAATATTTTGATGAACAATTGGAAAAGTGTAGTAATACACTGATATTCTATTGATAACTGATGAGTATGTCCATATGTGTAAATCAATCAGAAAAATTAACTATGGGGGAGAGGGGAAGTGGGTAAAGGTACAGGCAAGTTTTTCTGAAGGGATACAATGTCTAATGAATACACAAAAATGTAACATTAATTAAAATGACAACAACAGTGGCAAAAAATGAGAGCAAGGATGTCTAAAGTGAGCCAGAGTTTGGAAAAAGAAGTGCTCAGGGCCTGCCGAGCCCGCCTGAGGACCCGAGTCTGAACCAGCTGGGTATGCAGTTGAAGATGTCACAGTACGCTGGGTAAAGCAGATCATGCAATCATTTCAACAACAGCATGCCTCGTCCACGTTAGTTTCTCTTTCCACAGTAGCCCTTCTAACACTTTGCTGACCTAACGTAAGGTGCTTCAGCACTGCTGTGTCAGTACGCTGTGTAACTACACTCTGAAGTCCGCCGCGCCCAGGCAGAGCATCCACACGTCATTCCGAATGTTAGGCACTTCATGCACAGTCTGTTCCACGCGCTTCGGCGTCTGATGCTCCAGGCTCTTCCCGAGGAACTTCCTTGTATTCCTTAAAACTAATATAACTCAAAGTACCTGCAAAAAGTACTACTATCTCTCATTTTGATTGAACTAGTATTTTTTTCTTTGTGTGTGAATTATGCTTTTTATAAAAGTGGGTTTCTGAGAAAAATGGAAGTTTTAAAAGCTGTCAACAGAAGAAAATGGCATCTTTCCAGGGTTGACTTGCAAGAAGCAATGTAATGGAAAGAGGCTAAGTTGAGCCTCTGGAGACCCGGGGATGGGACCCAGTAAGATCTCGAAGCTGTCACAGATACCCGTGAGCCTCAGCTTTATCATCATAAGAACTTCCATCGGAAAGGGCCTTAGAGGAGCTCCTGCCTACCTACTTCAAAAGGTTTGAGAAACAAAAGAAGTAGGAAAATTACATATTCATGGTAAGTGCTGAGCAGGTACATCCACATTACCATGCCTGGCTGGCAACTGCTCAGAGAAAGCTTTTACCCTGTAACATGGGAAATGCTCTGGTCGGTCTTTAAAAGGGAGTCTGCAGCATGAAACCAACCCCAAGGTCCACCCCACAGCCCAGCTTGCAGTCCGTCCACGTCGTGAAAATTGTGTGGAGGAGTCAGAGCAGAGGATAAAGCAGGAAATGACTCATGTTTGGCCTTTCGAGACAAACATTAAGTTTTTCTCTTGGCTTGCTTTTGTCATTTGTTTTTTATTAATAATTTTTAATTTTATAAGATTTATTATTAAGAGCTTACTAGTGAGTAAAAATATCACACACTAAAATTAACCAGACCCAAAGTCCATACAACCCAGTGACCCTCCATACAGTTAGAAGAGGCATTCTGAACAGAAGCCGAGGAGCCTCATATTAAGTTTTACACTTTCAGTATCAAATATATTTTGTGTACTCATCCATGCTTTCAAGACATTTTATTAGTTAGTTGGAGAAATAATGTGTTTCATTACAACATTTCACTTATATTTATAGTGAGTAGCATTTTCCTAGACTAATGCTACCCTTTGGGGGGACAATGGTAAATGTAAATGACACATAGAAAAAGTTAATGTCGCTATGATTTTTCTATTCTATACGTGCATTAGAAGACACTGAAATAATGAATTTTATCTACACTTGACGCAGTAACAAGGCTGCACTGCCTTACACACTCTGCAAACCCCAGTGTGCACACAGGACCTAGTCCTGGGTTCTTACAGAAGACAGATGTCTTCTGTGACACTGAAGGAAGGATCCTGAAGAGAAGTAGCAGCCTTGCATCACACACAAAGACAAGATTCCTCTTATAGGCCCAGAGGCAAAAGGATGAAATAAAAAAAAATCATCAGGGTGTGGTATCACACTAATTCTGACACTAAGGAATGAGAAGCAGGAGTTAGGGGCCAGTGAGTGCGAGGCCGGTCTGAGCTACCTAACAATATCCTTCCTAAAACCAAAACCAAAACATGAAAAATGATGAAAAATCAAAATCTGATCTTAAAAGAATCGGAGACACACACATACACACCCCAAAAGTGATGTTCATCTCATAGACAAATAATCTTAAACTCATGCAGAATGGCTTTTCTGTTCTTCCAGGTTACACGTGGCCATCTCTGGTCTGCCCTTCCCAAGCCCAGCGTGAACACAGGCAATCACATCTCAGGCTCTCCTCGTCAGCACTGCTGGTTTTCTTATGCCACTGGTGTATTCTGCCCAAGTGTGTGCTGTGAGCACCCTCTCTTTTTCCCTTCAGTGATGTCCTGTAGTTGGACATCATCATCTGAGAAGGCCAGTATTTCAACTGTATTTCACACAGTAAATAGAATTCAACACTGTCCCACATATAACATTCAAAATAATGTGTTAATATTTAAAAATATACTTTTAATAATCTTGGCTTTATAAGCTTCCATTAAAATATTCTATCCAAAATTTTATTTAGTTGTTCACTGTTGTTCCCTACTTAATTTAATAGCCACATTAAGCTATAAACTTCAGTTCTTTAAATTTTCTAGGAGAAAATTAACTTTCTCATGTGTTACAATAACAATGATATGTATGAAAACATTATGAGTGTATGTGTGAAATATGATTTAAATAAAGTACTTGCTCCCTTGTACATTTATGTTTCTATTGCCCCAATTCCACAAAATTAATGGAAATCATCACAAATATTGTATACAGTCAGTCTAAGAAACCAAATACATCCTCAAGTAAACTTCAGAACAGAAAATCAGATCATATATGATTTTATGTTTAGTCATTTATTTTTCTTTGAAAAACAGAATTTGAAGTTAACTTTAAAACACAGTCTTACCCTTTTCTTGGCCACCACAGCAGCTTTGGCACCTGCCTTGGGTTTATCTGTAAGATAATACAACATATCCGCTTTAAAGAAGAATCCATCTTCCTGTTCAAATAGATACACAAGTACAAAACTAGAATTTTCTACTTTATCACACACTAGTAACAGGACCATTTCCAGTGGCCCCTTTAATTAAAACACTAATAAATTGACCTCCTCAGAGTTGAGTAGAGCTAAGTAATCCAAAAGACATAATGTCCAGAAGGAACTTGTGTCTGATGAATGTCCCTTAAATTTATTAGCTAGCACCGTGCCTGCCTGATTTTTGGCCTCTAGTCAGTTTGCACCCTGGAGTCCACAGAATCTAGAATTGAGTCCATGCCATCGCTGCTTGCACACATGCTATATACTGGACACTGGATAAGAATGTCATGTGAACTGTACCCCATTTAATCTACATAACATTGTAAGGCACACAGTCCTTCTTCCCTGTAAAACTGAGGAAACTGATTTCCAGCACCCTGCCTGCCATTGTCCTGACAGCGTAGAGTCATTTGAATAAGCACCTAGTCTGTGCGGTATGTCTGCTGCCTCCATTTGGCACCACTGAGGCACCAACACCGCCCCAGATAAGATTCCACGGGAACGTTGACAGTGGTACCATTTCTCAGACTACCACTGAAAACAGAATATTTAGTAACCAGCTAGCTCACGTAAAATTATTCCAAGACATTACTTTGGAGTATGCAATATATGTATGTGCTTATGTTGGTAAAAGCTCACAGAGAAGCATTCTTCTTTGAGGGCATGGCCACTGGTAGGTTTCCCACGCCCAGTGGATGACCCACTCACAGGCACCCATGGGCAGCATTAATTAGACATAGTGGGTGGTTGCTAGGAGACATGTTAGAAGGGGGAGATTGGGATGTACAGCAGTAGTAGGAGGGGAAAGGGGGAATTTATGTGTCGTATACCATTGTGCTCGTGTATGAAGTTATAAAGAACATTAGAAGCTGACAAAAAACAAATACCCGGGAAAGTGTGTTGTATGTATACTTACCACATGTAAACTGTCTCTTTCCTGCATCCACCTGAACGCTCACAGTAACTCTCCTCCAAGAAACACTGTTTCCCTTCCTTCAAGAGCATACAAGACTATTCACCATTACAGGTGATCCTTCCAGCTAGGAGAAATCCCCACCTCTTTTCCAATATTTCACATATGTCTAAAAATTAGGCAAGACTGGACTATTCCTCAAAGTTAAGAACAGACATTTATATGTGGTGGCTCTTTAACGCCATCCATGGCCTCTGTAGAACTGTGACTTTTGTGCTTCTTTAAGTGTGGCAGCTGAAAGTACCTTTTTACAAAGGTAGAAGGCGGGCCAGTTTCTGGTCTGGCGCATAAGGAACCTAAAAGTTGCCACCACATCGCAATGTGTTAAGAGCTTAACTGAAAACCCATAATTAGATCATCAGAGGAGAGGGATTATTGGGTCACACTTCTGCTCTCAAATCTAGAGAAACAGACAGACCAAGGCGGAGAATTCTGATTTACCTGTGCAGAAATACACTGACAGAATCCTCCACAACAATCAGTCCAGAGAAGGAAATCTGAACCCTAATAAGCACACTCTGAAGGTTAAATGTGGACAAATCTGTGAAACAGAAACAGCAGTGGAACCCATCATGGGCAGGGCGGGAGATTGGGAACCCATGTATGATTTCTTCCTCCTGGATAGCTACCAATTTCTCGTGGGAAAGTATGGAGAAAACTCACCCAGACATCTGGCAGAGTGGAGGGGAAATACACTCACAGTCTTGATCTGAACAAGATCTGCCCACTGCTACTACTGTCCGAGGTATTTGAATTTTTTCAGAGCCTCATTCATCGGGTGGGAAGCAAAATACACAACGGTAGCCCCTGCAGCTGTCCTTTACCACTTAACTAGGTGCAAAGGAAAGAAATGGGGGGGAACCTTGTCAACTTCACACCCTAGAACTGAGACTCAATACTAGGACTACAGAATGCTGCCCCACCCCTACCCCTTAGCAGTGTTCAGCTGACTATAAAGACAGAGGTTATAGTTCCTGTTGACCTGGATACCACACTCATCTTTCAACAAAAAATTATACATCATGCTAAACATAAGAAGAGATAAAAAAGTAACAACTCTAAAGAGAGATGGAGAAGTGGATGGACAGACAGACAGAGACACAGAGACGCAGCAGATAGAACCTGTAAGGCTGGTGTGATAGGTTTGTCAGATTGTTAATGTGGGACAGTTACATCTGCCATGCTCAGAGACCTAATGTTAAAAGCCAACAACAGCAAAAACAGAAGGGTAATGCAAAGAAACATGAAACTGTTAAGAGTAAAAGAGAGACCCTCGAAGAAAGGGACCGTCACAGAATGGAGGATGTCTTTGATCGATGGACTCAACAGTGAGTAGGGCGTGGCCTGGAGAACAGAGCTCTATGCTTGAGACCATATCAAAAGGAACTGACCAAAATGAAGGACAAGAAATAAAGAAGGACGGGGGTGGAAAGGAGGGATGGGAGGAGAGAGAAGGGAGGAAGGTTAGGCTGGCTGGGCACGATTGTGCATTCCTATAACCTGAGCATTTGGAGGCTAAGGCTGAAAGCCTGCCATGTCAATAAATAACCAACGGCAAAAAGACCTGAAAATACACTTCAGCAAAGACACGAGGAACAAGTATGAATATGACATTCCGAGCACCAGGGATACCCAGGGCCCCCGGGAAAACCACGGTGAGGTGATGCCCACTTCAGAGAATGTCAGCTGTAGCAGTGCTGGGGGTGCAGAGCAACCCCTCAGTCACTGCTGACACAGCTTTAGAAATGAGCATGTGTTCCACACAGTAACAGTAACCATGCATCTTATTTACTAGACGGGGTTGGAATTTCATGGCCACAGAAAAAGCACATTCCTTAGTAATTACCCAGACTTGAAGCAATCCAGATGTTGATGAAAGATGGAAACTGTGGTGTGTATAGGAGTAGTAGAATATTACTCTGCACTAAAAAAGAATGGGCTATAGAATCGTGCAAAGACATGGAGGAGACTTACGTGTGTTACTGTAGGAAAGAAGCCAATACCAAAGGATGATTCGCTTATGATTCCAATGATAAGACTTTCAGGAAAGGCGGAACTGGAGACAGCAGTAGGGAAGTTGCTGCTGAACGACAGCAGGAGGAAGACATGAATAGGGAGGACACCGGGACTTTAAAGCCGTGCAGTGACTGTGTGCAGTATGACGAGGGCGGGACATGAGATTACACCTGTCACAACAGAGTGACCTGCGCGTACACTATGAACTCCGGAGATAACCGGGATGTGTCAGGGTAGGTTCACTAAGTATAACAAATCACATGGTGTGGTCTGTAACGGGAGAGAGGCTAAGTTCTGAATGGACAGAAGGTGTGTGTTTACGTTCAGCCAGTTTTTGTGAACCCAAGACAGCTCTAGACTTGGGAGGCTATTGTGTAAAAGCATGAGTAGTTCTGGGAGAACGTGGCAATAGGCAAATTCCACTTCAAATGTAGAGCACAGGACTGAGCAGGTAGTTAGTTCAGTGGTAGTGTTTGCCTAGCAACCGTGAGGCTCTTGGTATTTGATCTACTGCCCCACACATATGTGCTGTGTGGATGAAATACAGAGCATTGAGAAAATGTTGGTCATTAATATTATAAGTTAGCACAAATTCAATCTTAGAACATTACAAGGTAAATAGATAGCATGCCACATTTTACTTCCAAATATGATTATAATAAATGTTTTGGATAATTATCTTAGTTTAGATTCTGTCGCTGTGATAAACATCACAACCAAAAGCAACTTGGGGAGAAAGAGTTTATTTTAGCTTCCGGGTCACAGCCCATCATCGAGGGAAGTCAGGGCAGGAGCTTTGAGGCAGGAACTGATGCAGAGGCCCTGGAGGAACACTGCTTACTGATTTACTCCCGTGGCTTACTCACTCTGACCACCTGCCCAGGACACCTGCCCAGGGATAGCACCACCCACAGTGCTATTAATCACCAATCAAGAAAGTGCCCTACAGTCTTACCCACAGGACGATCTGAAGGGGGCATTTTCTCAACTGAGGTTCCTCTTCCCAGACAATTCTAGCTTATGTCAAGTTGACAAAAAGTCAATCAGGGCAATAATCAAGTTTTCAAGCTTCAGTAAAAGAATTACTAACTTGGAGTATTATTAATCGAAACAAACAAATAACAAAAGGGGCAATTAAATCAGAACTTTAATTTGGTGTCCGGGTCCTTCTTCCATACCATCTAATGACCCCGCACATTTTAAATAAAGAAGCTGTCCCAATTGTCACAGGTCAGAAGGACATGGACTAAATGTTTACAGTAATTGTTTCTAGGTTGGAGTATGAAATTACAAGAAGAAACCCTCCACTTGCTGGGATGAAATACATGAGTTGCCTCTAAGCTACTTACCTATCGTGAAATATCTAAGTGTTGGCTAACATCTAAAAACCATTTCTGGATCTACTAAGAAGCTAAATACTATATCCAGCTCCACAAAGGATGCTAAGCAGGCTCGGAGGTCAAATCAACTATTTTTGAGTTGAGCCTGCAGACTTAGAAAGGTGACCCTGTATTGGCAAAGGCAGCCCTTGGATAGCTGTCTAGACCCCTCACTGGCTGCTTCAAGGACAAAAGGAAGTACCGAAGGCATGGCTCTCAAAAGCCAGGCTGAATTACATCAAATTCTGCATAGGAAACTCATTAGACTTTCAGCACAAAAATGCACTTTTGCTACAAAACCAATGGGACAACCGTCGTTCCTGAGGGCCTCTGAACAGGGGAAATGTCAAAGGCAGGAGACAAGCAGCCAGACACACGGATGACCACGACAGTCCATACCACAGAGAGAGCAAGTCAGCGCTGGTGGAAAAGAGGCGTCATCCTGCTTCAGTTAAGTGACTAATTACTTCAAGAGGAAACGTTTCAAAGCCTGTTGTGCTTGAACAAGAGGACTGCCTGCACGCGGATAGCGCTGCGCCGTGATGGCACGGCCAGCTGGACCTGTGCAGCTAGGAAACGGCGTTTCAGCACAAGGAATGAGCCACATCTACAGAGTCAGCGTCTCTCCGGTCGACGGTGAGCAGAGCAGCATGCCTGTCATTTGTACTTTCCTCTCTTCAGACCAACTGAATGACTTCAAAACCTACACTTAGGCGGATAGGTTTCTAAACTTTGTCTCAATTAAAAAGCTTCATATACGAATTTACTTTGTATATGTACTATGTATATAATGAAACTTTTCCAATAGAGAAAAAGCTTTACTATTACTGTGGGATTCAGTGGAAGGCCAGATCTTTCCACAAAGGACCGTGCTTTAGAACTTAAGGTAATAGACAGAGGCTATGCAGGGTATACAATTACTGTGATCACTGCACAAAAATATTTCAAAACATACTTAAGTTTATTATTATTATTTCATGGGAGAATCATAATCTTTTCAGAGTTAAGTGTGCCACGCCTACTGAGCCTTTCAGGTGAGTGAATTTAAAGATTATGCATAATAAGCCAGAACATCTATGACTCAGTAACATTTCCTAAAAATGACAGGATGTATTAGTATGCTTGTGATATAATTTTTAAACCAGTTTGAGTTTGAGAAGGCTATCGCTACTGCACTTAGTTGCTAGCCAGAAGCTGAGGGGAAGAGCCTATGGCAGAAAATGTCATATGCTTTGGTCACAGGACTTGGAGAAATCAAGCTGGTACCAATCTGGAAGTCTCCTCCCTTGTGGCCAGCTTTCGTAGTTCTGTGAGGTGCCATGCTGAGACCAAAGGCACCAACTGTCTTATCCAGCTGCTGTGGACTAAGTGACTCCCCTAGCAAGTTATACCTATTGGTGCATCGTGGCATGAATGTCTTAGGGGTTAACCAACAGCTATCTGATTGGATTTAAGGCCTGCCTCATCAGGAGGGAACTCACGCCTGGTGCAGTAAATCTAGCCAAGAACGTGAGGCTAGAGAGGCCATAGATCCTAGGGGAGGGCCTACTACTATCGTTTTGCTAAACCGATAAAAGTATCCAACTGCATTCTAAACACTTACACCCATAGTTTAGTCCAGCTCCCAACCCTTATCAGAAAAGCTTCTTTTTACAATAGACTGAGATTAGCAGAAAGAACACACATGATGCAAAGAGTAAGTGACTGTGGAGTCCTCATCCCCAAAGGAGACATCTGTACCACATCCCCTCCCCCAAGGCTGTGGAACATCATGGACAAAGAGGTGGAGAGATTTTAAGAGGATTGCTACAAAATGGTGCCTTCTGGATGTGACAGGCAGTTGTACTCATACGTTCTACACAGCTGTGAGACTGCACAGGCTTGGACAAGATCAACCAAGCATACAGTGAGCAGATCATAAGGCTCCACTCCTAGTTGAGAAGCTGTAGGTAGCTGACGGACAAGGGAGAGAAAGTTAGTTTTCCTCAGGGGCGGGGCCCCTAGTAGGCTGCTATGGCTATAGTGGAGAGCCGTAAGTCTCCGTGCATGTGGGCAACTCTAACTGAACATATATATTATACATATATAATAAAGTTGGGAGGGGGATATGGAGGAGAGACCAGGAAGAAGTTGGGTCAGGAGTGTGAAGAGGCACTTTCGTAAAAACAGAATGTAGTTATGAGAAAAAATTTTAGTTAGAAAATGTTTGTGAGTCTGTGAAGTGGTTCAGCCAGTTAAGGCCCTTGCCTTTTGTCCTGAGTTTGATGGACCCCCAGGATTCTCCTGATAGAGCGAGTTAACTGATCCCCTAAAGTTGTTCTGTGACCTCCACAAGCACACCGTGGAGTGTCTACAATACATAAATAAAATAAAATAAAAACAATTTTTAAATTATGGACAAACAGTCCACCTCTGCTTTGAATTTATTTTAAAATCCAGCATTTTGAAAACACTATGTTCTCAGAAATAAAATAAAATATACAAAACCCAGCATATCCATGTAAAATTATCACACTAGGAATACATTTTAAACCTATGGTCCCTAATTTTTGAATTACACGTTTCGAAATAATGGTCTATGCAGTCCAAGAGTAAATAAAATAATAGGAAGCGCTAATTACAGCCCCCGTGTTTATACAGAGTTTAGTTACCGAGAATAATTTCAGAGGATGAGGTATGTGCTAATAATTTACTTGAAAATTCCTTTACAATGAATAGAGCCATATTTGTACATGAAGAAATGACACAGATTTTTAAGTGTGCAAACGTACTTTTGAAGACACACATCTAGGAGTTCTGATCTGCACGATAAGAAAGAAGAAGCTTCACGTACCCCGCTTTGACAGGTAGCAGGCTTCAAGTCTTTGCTCAGGAGAACACCTGTAGAGTCTGTACGCCTCCGCAAGGGCACTTCTATACCATCTCTTATTTGTACACTCTGCAGTCTACATAAATGCACAAATTCAGACAATGAATACTGTTTGCTTTTAAATGTACATTCTGTCTGCAGTCTACATAAATGCACAAATTCAGACAATGAATACTGTTTGCTTTTAAATGTTAATTTTGTTTTTAGAACCCATATGTAATTTAACTACTTGCTGGAACTACGTCTAATTTGAGCACTATATAATTTATCACTTAGACTTTGGGATCTGACTGTTATTTAATTGCTTTAAAACTTTGCAGTGCTGTGAGAATCTTGCGGGTCAATAGCCAGTTCATTACGATATGATGCGTTTCACGTGCTCCCAAGTTGAGCAAGCAGTCAACATGAACACACCTGACTGGAGTAACACTGACCTCATTTTATATGACAGAGAATGCTACCAGAGTGGAAGAAAATGACAAAGCAATCTTTTATTGTAAAAACATTAATTCATTTGCATTTAGTTTGGGTGTTGTGGCAACGCACGCTTGAGTTCTCATGAGTATTATGTGAGACAATAGGTAATGGTTTTCTAGAATAAGAAGAACACAGTGTGCATAATTCTAATAAAACTAGCACATTTTCTAGATGTTTAAAAAACTGAGCAAAAGAATCTCAGCTAAAAAATATCAACTATCTAATATGGCAATTTTTCCAAAGTTTTTTAATTGCTAAAAAAATTTTTACGTCTTCGAATGTTACAATTTATAAAATGCATGACATAATTTTCTGTTTTGAAAATGTCATCAAAGGGAATATGGATATTTATTCTACCAACACATATTTACCACTTATGCATAAAGATCTTAGGCTTGTCTTAGATAATGCAGCGTTTGCACAGAATTTCCATCCTCTACAACGTTCCCTCTCAACTCACAGAATGAAACTGTGTACAAAGCCCTTTTCAAATGCCACATTATTCTATTAATCCCCAAACTGATACCAACTATCTGCTCCAACGATGCCCAGTATTGTCATTTAACGGTTTGTTACATCCTGACATGTGTCAGAGTTGTACGTGGCCATGACAGTCACCACCAATTAATGAAGGTCCATGAAGACAGTGGATATTTACATTCGTATCTAGCATGGTGTCACTGTGTGTTGTGAGCATTCAGAAAATGCTTCTTGACTGAGATTCTGGACAATCACAGGAACAGAACTGAAGCAGTAACGTAATATAATCAAATAAAGTATACTTGAATACTTTCAAATTTACATGCTATGTAAATTTCAGTCATTTGTTATTTCTCAGTTTTGGCAATTCAGTTTGTTAAGTATAATCATTCATATTTACATTTATGTATTTTGTGTGTGTGCCACAGCACATGTATGGAAGTTAAAGAGCAGCTTGAGAGGCCCAGTTCTTTCCTTCCACCATGTGAGCTCTGGGTATCACATTCACACAGTCAGACTCAGAGACAAGCATTTTTACCCGCTGAGCCATCTTGCTAGCCTTCACACTGTGAATTCTAAATTAATATCTGGGTGGGCATGGTGACACACAACTTTAACCCCAGCACTCAGGAGTCAGAGGCAGGGGGATCTCTGTGAGTTCAAAGTCAGCTCTAGGCCAGCCAAGGCTACATAGAGACCTTGTCTTGAATATGTTAGTTTCTTCAAATCACTGAAGCAATAATGCTATCGTAATGTTAAGAAACTGAGCGGTGAGAAATCACCTCATAAAACTGAACAGATGCTCTGCTATTACCTACAAGGAAATGGCTCAGGACTGTTAGTGACAACTACAGCTAGTTAAGGACAATGGAAAGCTGTGCTGCTGTCGGGACTTCTTGAAGAACATATGGTAGATACAGGACACCTAGTGGTAGAACAAATCAACTCTTTCTGAAGGCACTAAATAGCTGACCCTCAATTTTATGAAGAAATTTTAATTCCAGAACTAGGCTCGACCGCATAGTATAGTTTGTAAAGTCAAGAAGCGACAGGGTCAAGCTCTGGTGGCTCCTACGGTGCCGTTCTTCTCATTCTCTGAGCTCTTTCTCACGAAAGCAACCGTGTTGATGTGGCATGCGTTCACAAGCACTTGAAAAAGTATAAGCACATATCTTACATCGAGATCAATAGATTATAACTTTTATTTGTTCAATTTTCCAACTGATAGTGCAATTTATTGATTGAGTCAACATGATGTAGCACCTGATCTATTACAAAGTAGGCAAAACTCACTTCTGGCCTGCTGTGTAATAAGGAACAGTCCACCACAAGCATGTGAGAGAAGACCACATGGCAGGAGGGAGTGAGGGCGATCACCCATGCTGCGTGAGAGCTGCAGGATTGCCAGAGGAACTCACTGAGAGGGTGACTTTCGAGCAAAGACCTGAAGGAGGTTGGGGAGTTAGCCACTTATCTATTCAAGGAAAAGTGTTTCAGGAGGAAACCTTTGAAGTCGAATGTGTGTATATTCAAGATGCATCAGAGAACCCAGGGTGGCTGAGTGACAGTGATGAGGTGGAGAGTGTCAGATTAGGGAGGGCTATGAGGCCAGCACAGGTGTTTAGTGGGCAGAGAGAAACAGATGTCATTGCAGAGCATTGATGGAGGTGTCCCTTTGCTTGTACACCCCTTCTTTCCCTTCTGAGACATGGCCTTGCTATATACCTCAGGCTGGCCAGATCTTACCATCCCCTGGTCTCACTCTGAGCTCTAGGATTACATGTGCCGCCATACCTGGCTTTGTTCAATGCCCCCAAACAATCATTCTTGCTCTTTTGATAATGTCAGGTTATACAAAGGTAAGAGCTGCATCGCAGGCTACTGCAACAGCCCCGGAAGGAAGCTACAGTCACTCGGACTGGACCAGGGAAGCCACTTTTGGGTGTGTGAACTCTGTCATCCCACGACCTGTCAGATGACTTTAGTAACGTTAGTAACAACCTGCTTTAGCTGTCAGAGCGTGTATCATTACCTTGTGTACATTACAGGCTTAATCCCATCTCTACTGCTTCCACTTCCCCACGGATATTAAAATTAGTTTGTGCTGCCTTTTGAATTAAGGGTTTGTTAACATTAACTTAAATTGACATCTTCTGAGTTAAATTTTCCACACCAAAAAGTAGATTCTGTATTTCATTTTCTTGAGCTTGTTTTCTATATTTTTAGTAGGATTTTGAAGTTTTACTTAGTAAGTTTGATACATTTGCCTCTCATGCTTACTCTGGGGCATTTTTATAGGATTTGGTTTTTTTTAAAAGAGTATAGCAATTATTATTTTCAAGCTGGTCACTTTGGTATAGCAATCACATTAGCTGATATATAACTGTATTTTCCCATTTTTAATAGTTTCCCTATTATTTATAAAAGTTTTGTTTATAACAGGTTTTCTATTTGGGTTCCACTGCTTTGCCAGGTATGTAAACATGTTACAAACACTATTTGGGGGCTGGAGAGATGGCTCAGTGGTTCAGAGTACCGGATGTTCTCCCAGAGGACCCACAATTCCCAGCACTCATATGGTGACACAACTGTTTGCAACTCCAGTTCCCATACACATAAAATACAAATTTAAAAACATCATTTTTCTTTTTCCTTTCCTGTCTGTGCAATTTTGCTTCTCTTTTGGCTAAAAACATGAACAACTAGAACACAAAAAAATAATAGTATGTAAGAATTTAACATACTTAAAAAAACCTAATTTCCTACACAAATGACCAGTTTCTCTTCTAGTTAAAATACTCAGTCAAATGAGTTCATGTGCTTTCTAAGATATGACTTAATTGACTCGTTCTGCAGGGACTTCATAACAGATTTGTCTGTAAACAGCTCTTCCAGACACTGATATAATCATCCACTTGGAATCTTCCAGGTAAAGCCTTCCGGATTGTCAAGAGAGGCCCAGTATCTCACTAAACAGATCCATTCTACTTCCGTTACTATGTTAAAGTTTATCAAGATTAATAAACAAAATGCTTGAATGTTTTACAGTGGTAACATTGTGATTTATTTCAATTCAAGACTAACATCAGTAGTGTGGGGCATAAGCCCATGATTCCGGCACTCAAGAGGCACAGACGGTAGATCTCTATGAGCTCCAGGACAGCCAGGGCTCCACAAAGCAACACTGTCAGGAAGGAAGGAAGGGAGGGAGGAAGGAAAACTAGAGTAGGTCAGGTGACTCTTCTCTTCTTATAGCTCTTAAAAAAATAAAATGTCCCCCAATTACTGAAGTCCTCCCAAAACTTAAAAAAAAATATCCACTCACGTGTTTGAAAATTTTTCAAATTTCTTTCCAAGCCAGCTCTTACACTGCACATGCTAGAAGCACAGCTCAGGCTGCCAGTGGCTCCCCTGGGCCTCAGGCCTCTCATCTCCCTAAATTCCCTGGACCCTCTGGGGTTAAAAGGAAATAGAAGGTAAACTGAGGAAAATGCTTTTGTTGGTCTGCTATTGTGGAATGTTATAGCTGGTGTTTTGTAGGCTTGAAGAAATTTTATTTTTCATAGTGTTTATTTTTTAATAAATATATTTTTGAGATTAATTAAAATAGTTACATAACTTCTACCTTCCCTTTCCTCCCTCTAAACCCTCTTATGTACCCCCTTTGCTTTTGCTCTTTTTCAAATTCATGGCTTTTTTATCTTTAATTGTTGTAAATGTATGTGTGTGTGTATATATATAAGTATATATATGTAAATATATATAAATACATATTACTAAATATCTAAATGCAACCTGCTTAGTACATATATTGTTACTTGTATGTGTATGTTTTCAGGGCAGACTGTTTGGTACTGAATAATCAATTGGTGTGCTCTTTCCTGTGGAAGCTTATTTTTCCTACCCTCAGCATCCGTCAGCCGCCTGCAGTTTTCTCAGCTTAGTTAGAGCCCCATGAAACTTTCCCCTGCTATACAGGAATGTGTACTGGTGCCATCCTTGCTCAGGTCATATTCAGGCAGCCATGCTGTTGAGACGTCACAGTGTAACTCCACAGGTATAACAATCTAGGAGACACAATCTTACAGCGAGAGTCCTATTTCTTTGCTTCTTACAGTCTTTCTTCCCCCATTCATGTATTAATCCTAGAGCTGTAGGTGCAGAAGCTGTGTTGTAGATATATCCCTTGGTAATAGGTCCGCAGCCTTCATTTGATCAGCGGTGGTTTTCTGTAGCGGTCTTCGTCTGTTGCAAAGAGAAGTTTCCTTGATGAAGGTGAGGACTATACTTACCTGTAGGTATAAGGGAATACATTTAGGAGGAAGTTAAAGATTATGCTGGTTTAGTAAAGTTGTGGCTGTAGTTTCTCCTCCAAGATCCATAACATCAGAAGGTCCTGAAAATTGGCTGGGTTTCTAGTACCAGAATTATTTCCCTCTTGTTGAGCAAGCCTTAAGTCCAATTAGAGAGATATTGGTTACCACCAAAGTATTGTATGCGACCACCGCGCACACTTAGGGGGCTCAGGCCATATTGGTCATTGTTGTGGTTTACAGGTTTCAGAGCTAGGCAAGACTACTGGTTACTTCCCTCCTTTGGAAGATAATATGGTGCCTTCTGGTATCCGGAGAGCTAGTCCTCAGGAAGGCTTTCAAGTCAGATCCAGCTCATATCTCTGGGCCCTGTGTCCAAAGTGCTTTTATGTCTTTTGCAATAGAAACTTATCTTTTGAAGGAATTTATTTTTTGATTAATTTTTTCCACAAAATATATTTTGACCATGTTTTCCCCTCCCTCAACTCTTAGAGTCTACCCACCTAACTTTATGTTCTCTTTCTCTCTTTCAAAGACACACACACAAATCAGAACAATCAAAAGACCAATAAGACAAAAAATAACAAAACAAAATAAAAGGTCCAGAAAAACAAACATGAAGTTTTGTGCTGGCCAACTACTCCTGGGGATGGCGCCTGCCCTGGAGTTTGGTTGATATACCCATAACACTCCATTAGAGAAAAACTGATTTCCCTTGGACAGCAGGTATCAATTACAATTTTTTTTTTTTTTTTTTTTGGTGAGTAGTGGGATCCCATGTCCAATTCCCCTTCTTAGTGCTGGGACCCAACTGGCTTGAACCTGTGCAGGTCTTGGGGCATGCTGCCACAGTCTCTGTGAGTTCAGATGTGCATCAGTCCTGTTGAGTCTGGAAGACACCGTTTCCCTGCATCATCAACTCTGGCTCTTAGAATCTTCTTGCCTCCTCTTCCATATGGATTCCTGAGCCTGAAGTGGGAGGCAAGAAGGTTGAATGAAAATGTCCCATTTAGGACTGAGTGTTCCAAAGTCTTTCACTCTGTGCACTGTCCAGTTATGGTCTCTGTGTTAATTCTCATCTACTGTGAGAAGCATCTCTGATGAGGCTTGAGTGAGACTCTCTCTATGGGTATAGTAGTATGTCATTAGGAGTCATGTTATCGCTATGTTCCTTTAACAGATTAATGATGTTAGGTTTTTTCTGAGGCCCATGACCTATCTAGTCTCAGGTTCTTGGCCCCTTTAGCAGTTTCAGGTATGGGTTCCATCTAATGGATTAGATCTTTAATCCCATCCAAAGAAGTGGTGGTTACTCCCATAATATCTGTGCCAGCATCACACTAGTAATATCTTGCAGGCAGGTTACTGTCGTAGGTCACAGGATGTCTGGCTAGGAGATAGTGGTAACTACTTTTCTCCTCCAGTACTGTGCAGAGCATCTTCTAGCACCATGAATGCTCGTCAGCAGAGGTGAAGCCTCTAGTTGGGCATAGCTTGACTTCTGTGTTTGACGACATAAGCAAGTATTGTTTGAAAAAAAATTTTTTATTGTGTTTTGTTTTTTGTTTGACTGGCTTTTTGTTTGTAGTTGTTGTTTTGACTTTTGTTCATTTGTCTTGTAAGTTCACTTGTGACTGTATATCTGGTAGAAGCTCCTGTGGCAGTGTCTTCCTTTCAGCAGCTGCCGTAAACACGTATCTCATTGCTGTTTTCCCACATCTTTCCACTTGGACTGCAGAGGGACTCCTTGTCACGCTTCTGCATCATGGTCCCTACGCACAGTCAGCATGCTGGCCGTTCTCAGTGGCTTCATCTCTCCTCAGCTGTGAGGACCAGAAACCTTCACTCTGCAGATTTCCCAGGGGAAATCTGGCCGACGGTATACTGTACTCAGGATCTTGGGTACATGCATCACATACTCAATCAAACAACTCTTGTACTTTGCATGAAGTAAAGAAAAACAACCATCCTCCTTTTTCCCTACCTGGGGAAAGAGGAGGTGTAGGGAAACTTCCACAGCATTCTGATATTTTCTCTTAAAGAACATCTCTCTGTATGTCAAATGTCACTTTTTTATGGACTTACTTAAATTGAGCTAAGTTTTTGCAACTCCTTTGTACGTTCTGCATAAATTCTCTCTCTCATTCTCTCTCTCATATTCTTTCTCTCCCATATTCTTTCTCTCTCATATTCTCTCTCTCTCTCTCTCTCTTTCTGTGTGTGTGTGTGTGTGCGCGCGCGCGCGCGCGCAAAAGAGAGAGAGAGGAGAGAGGGGCATGGCAGGTGTATGCATGGTGCATGTGCACATATGTAGCAGCAGCATGCACCTGTACAAGTGCAGAAGCCAGAGGAGGAGGAGTGTTCTGCTGTAGCATTTTCCATATTATTCCCTAGAAACAGTTCTTTTACTGATCCTGGAGCTTGTTTTGGGCAGGGTTGACTGGCCACCAAACTCCAACAATCTTCCTATCTTGTAGCCTATAGTGCTGGATCACAGGCCACCCAGTCAGGCTGCGATTGCCCACAGATGCTGAAATCCAAACTCAAGTCATCATTCTTCTGCAGCAAGTGCTCTTATCCATAGAAGCATCTCTGTGAATGAGTGTGAGTATGAGTGTGAGTGTGTGTGTATGTGTGTGTGTGTGCGCGTGCACACGTGTACTTTTGTGCCTCACTTTATAATGTGGAAATATTATTTTGTCCTCATTTTAGAGTCCTAAAATCTTACATTGATTACTAAAACCTGGCTACATGTAATAATGCTTACTCTTAAACAAGCTTTGCCCCCACATCAACACAAATTTGTTCAAATATTTACTTACTTATATTTTATGTTTACAGCTGTTTGCGTGCCTACATGTATATAAATGAACCACACATGTGCTGGGGGTCTATGGAGGACAGAAGGGCATATCAGATCCCCTAGAATTGGGGTTACAGACAGTTGTGAATCACCATGTGGTGTAGGGAACTGAACCTGTGTCCTCTTAGAGCAACAAGTGCTCTAAGACACTGAGCGGTATCTTCAGCCCCACAGAAATGGATTTTGACATGCTATTTAAGAAGGAAATGTTCAAACTCACAGCATGAAGGATTAAGACTAGTAATCTCAGCTGCGACTCTGACTCTAGAAAACGCCACACCGTTCGTTGTCCCTGTATTACCCTGACAGCTGCATGGTGTCTAGTCAGGGCATAGGAGGGAAGTGATACTGATCAGCTTGGGCAAATTGGTTTATGCCTTTTAATTCCAGCTTTGGGAAAACGTAGGCAATAAGACTGCCTGTTCAAGGCCAGCGAAGACACCTCAGGGAGACTCTTACCTCAAAATAAAATTTCAAAATATAGTTTTGTATTTGAGTATTTGTAGTTGAGTATTTGCCTAGCAACTATAAGGCCTTAGGTTCAATCTCTCGTACTACAAAAATTAACTACTGGATAAACAATAGGTAGAGGGGTTGAGATCATGGAAGTAGAAGGGAATCAGTTGGAAACTGGTATGACCTTCTGAGTCTAAACAAGATGATTCTGAAAAGAGGAGTGGGCATGACAACTTCCAGAGTCGGGAGACGCTTGAGATTGAACAGATGAGGGATCAGGAGTGGTAACACACGTCTGAGAAAATTCCCAGATGTGTCCAAAATTTAAATGTTTACAAGCCACTGTCCCATGTAATCTTGCTTCAAACAGGTGCTATTGGCCAACTGGAGGCTTTTTATATCTCTCGCCCATTTCCCAAGACCCGAGGAAGAAGCTAAATGTCCCTTTTTGGTGATGTTTAATGCACTGAATACGCTTTTTGCTGCTGCTTTATGCTGACATGAAGGAGAAAACTGAAGGGAGAGACGGCATTATGTGTGTGTGTGCCCAGTATGGTAGGTGGAGAATCCTTCAGTCTGGCACAAATTCAAGTTTCTGTTGCTTTGTATCTTAAAGACCTTTGTTCATCAAAGAATTAATCAAGCTGTGATGACCTAGAGTGCAAAGAAACAAATCTCACACCTCATGCTTGGCTGCAACAGCAGGGTTCCATTACCTTATTTTTGCTAAATCAAACCAATTTGTGACGTGTTTCACCCAACTGGGATGGGAAATTTGATCTCAGTCATACATTGCCTTGCAAAGCCAGGGCAGGTCATTACCTTACCCCACCATAGCAACATGAATACACAGCCCAAATGTGCACACCCAGATACAAGTATCTTTCCACAGGTCAAGTGCCTTTGTGGCAGGGGCTAGGCTCCCTGAGTCCTTGCTATTCTTCAAGGTTCTGCCACTTGCCCCTGGCACTGGCAGGACAGACATAGAGAATATGTCCTCTGTTGCTGCCCCATCTGTCTCTTTCAAGAGCACCAGACTCTAGTAAGAGCTTACCCTGCCCACCAGACTGAAGTCAGGGGAGGAAAACAAGAAGACCCTTAGGTTTGACCTGAGGAACAGAAAATTCCTCTGTATAGGAAGACCAAAAGCCTAGTTACTTTTGGGGGCATGGAAGGAGGAAGAAATAGAATCAAAACAAGAATTATTATTATTGAGCAGCCATGTGGCTGGCCAGTTGTGGGGAAGAATGTTATGCTTCTGGGAGCTGGGTGTTCTCACAGATAAGGCAGGGTTGAGTTTTCCATCCCTTCCTTGGTACCTCTGCCTTCCCCTTTTCTATAGTTGTCCCGTAATTCTTCTCTATTGCGCTTATAAGCAAGTAACACATGTATTTTCCTTATTTGTTTACTGTGTGCCATGTGTGTTCAGTCTCACAGGGCAATGATTCATGTTTTACTCAATCCCACATCTTCAGGAATCTTAAGTATGAGAGCTCAGTAAATACTGAGCATTGCAAGACATATTTTGTTAAGAGTGGCATTGGTAAACCCAACCCAGACTCTGGAGGTGAAGTAAAAGACAAAAACAGAATAACAACAACAAAATCTGGTTACATTTTGTCCCCAATAAAAGTAAAATAAAACATTCTAAACAGAATGCCCATCTGGCACAATGATGATATTACTTCTAGATGGCAGGAAACCTTGTTTTTTTTACACTCATTGAAAGCCTATAAAGTACTTTACGGATCACTGACTTACCTCGAAGTCTATGACCTTAGTGGTATTTATTTTAAAGACTTAGTTATTTTGTTTAGTGTATATAAGTGCTTTGCCTGCACATATGTCTGTACATCATGTGTGTCCTCATGCCTGCAGAGGTCACAGCAGGGCGTGGGATCTCCTGACACTGGAGGTATGTAAGGTTGTGAGCCACCATGTAGGTGCTGAAAATTGAATCCAGATCCTGTGTAAGAGCAAAAAGTACTCTTACCTGCTGAGCCATCTCTCTGGACCATTCTTCTTCTTCTTCTTCTGGTTTTTTTTTTTTTTTTTTTGGTAAAAGGTGTCTAGTTTCAAAAGCTAATGAAAACAGAGTGCGTAATTTTAAAGCTAAAATAAAAAAGTCAGTTGATTCTAATACAATATTTTGGGGGGGCTGTAGAATCTCATTACACCCCATTAGATACAGTGAGAGCCTCTATGATTTAAAATTATCAATTCAAATCATGTTAATGTCAGTATCAAATATAACTGTAAATATAAGCACCTAACACTCAGAAAATTTATCCTTCAACAATGGTAAGTACAATACTAAAAACCCTGAAAGCTGAAATCGTACTAGAAGACGTTTTACTGTCCTCCTAAGTCCACCAAAACGGCCTCACACGCTGCCTGCAGCCGTGCTGTTTCATTTGCTCACTCGCTCATTCCCTGAAGTGCTGGGGCTGAACCCAGGCTGTGACTGCCAGGCGGACGCTCTACCACCGAGCTGCATCCTAAGACCTTTGCTTGTGTTGTTTGTATATGGACGTGGTCTCATCCAGTTGCCTGGGCTGGGCTCAAACTCTGCAGTCCAGGCACAGTCTGAGCTGCCTCTCCTCCTGCCCTAGCCTCTCTAGGAGCCAAGATCACAGGTATAATCACTCACCTGGCCTTGAACATGGTTTTATATTGCTACTTATGTATTATAGCTTTAGAAACAAACAGATATCGGCCCTATGTTTCATAATCTAAAGAAATACAAGTGACTTTCTGGAAGCGTCTGTAATAAATATTTGAGAGCTTTGTCACCTACTGCGAGATGCCGCTCCACTAGGCATTGATGGCAGGGCTGCTGCTCACACATCCGAAGCCGCCGCACAGCTCACTGATGCCAACCACGTGCTGCCCTGCCGTGTTCTCCGCTTTACCAAAACTTCCACTCTTCTGTCGGACAGATGGTTCCCACTTAAAGCCACTCGGTAGAAAGTTAACCAAAGGGGATTTCTACCACGGCAGCGAGACCTCTGGACAGCAGGACCACTGAGCATTTTCGTTCCTCTGACGCAAACCAGACACAGCCACACCATCTCATCTCGTGAAAGCCACACTGCCAGTCTCCTTAGCTTTCTAGTGACGCCCCCTTCTGAAACCTGCCTTCTTCAACAGGTTATTTTATATATACAAAGGCTGCATTGCTTATAAAGCTTATTTAAATTAGTGAATACTTGAAACAATTGTTGCGTGTAAAATCTGGTTTACTTGTTTCTTGGTCTAAACATTAACAGGAATTTTACTAATTCTAACTGAGTAACATTTAAAAATCAAACCAATTTATGCTCTTCACTTTCCACACTACTGGTAAGCATTAATCAGTTGATAAAAATACCTGGCCTCATATACTGTGATATTTTGTGTGTGTCTGAGAGATAATGAGGATGCAGTTCACAGTAGAAGATAAATGGAAACAAAATTTTTAAAATGAGAATAAAATATCTACAGTGTATTTCCATTATGTGGCTTGAAATACTGAAAACTGCACCACCAAGAGCCCTACTTCAAGTCCTATTAAGTGCTCCCTGCAACATTAAAGGGGGGGGGTGGAGGACTTGGTAAGTAAGTAGTTTAAGATAAAACGACCTTACTAGACACATCAGGTAAACCACCAGGGTAAGCGTTTCATTAATATAGACTTCAGCATGCGTTTACACGGTGTTTGGGATACCACTGGATTTTTCATATAAAGATGAGAGGGACAACTGCTGTATGCTATGGTTCTTTGTTCCTAAGAAAACCCATCTGACCCTACAGGTGGGTAAGGGCTATCATCTGGAGTGATATGCTCCAGAAAACAACTTTTATACCAATGCTGACTGCCATTCATGTAACAGATCTGAAAGCAGATTACACAAGAGGCTGCACAGTAGGGAGGAAATCAGGCAGCATCTAAGGGACAGCTATGTTTGGAAGGGCAAGGGAGACTTCTGTTTCCATTTGCCCAGGTTACCTGGCTTCTTCAGGACCATAGCCTCATCAAGCCATCCACTCGTCCATGGGTAAATACAATAAACATCACGCACATTCATAAATCCTGTTGGTCTGATTCCATCACACACAGAGAAAACATACTTAACATGCAGATTATCTACTATTAAATGGTTCTGGACATTGCCTGAGAAGGGGGTAGCCAACCTGGTGAAAGGCACAGATCTGTGGACAGCTCCCCAGGGGGCAGGTTCAGGAATACAATTCCGGGGGCTTTACAGTGGAATGTGGTGTGCAGAAACAGCCATGCGACAAACAGACTGTGGTGTCAGAACTCCAGCAACTGTATTAAAAATGGCACCTTACATGGAATTAAATATATCTCAGGTTTTGAAATAGATGGAAAGCGGCCCCATGTTCCTGGTGAGGGTGTGCTAAAGGGAAGAAGAACCCTTCCACAACTCTACCTTGGAAAAGCCACACTTAAAGTTCTTAGTCAAGTTGACTAAACTAAAAACAATAGACAAGAGGGCCTTTTGGGGTTTTTCAGTTGACAGAGAATAGCTCATTGTAAATTCCATATGTTTATGAAGATAGAAGCAATAGCCCAATGCGAATTTCAAGCAGGCTGACACAGAATTCTGAAAGCCTGGAGTTTGTAGTCATAGTAACTAGGCTGAGGCCTGGCTGTGCTGCTGTATGACTTTGGGTTAGGCACCGAACTGGAGCCTTGGCTCTCTTAACAGTGAGTCGGGATCCTAAGAAAAGGCCATTTAGCCTCTGGAGCCCCAGAAAATGACATGAACTCTGTTCACATCAGGGAGAAGTTGACTGAGTGCATATTTCACTTATAAAGGAGTTCTGTTATTTAAAGAGCCCATTACTATTTTTTAATTTACTAACCTATCTAAAGCTTATGTAGTTTTGCCAAGCACCATCCTAAACACTTCACAAATGACTCATTTAATGAGCCCCTCATAAGCTTGTGGGGATGCATTATTACCCTTTAGAGATAAGGAGGCTGAGTTTACAACTTGCCGTGTTTGCATAGCTATTAAGACAGAGCTGGAATTCGCATGCAGGCAGCCCAGCTCCGAGGTCTGTGTGCTCAAGGATGCCGAGTGATGATGTCTCACTGGGAGCAGATCTGTTGTCCTAAAGAGGATGTTCTCAAGAGCTCCTAGCATGTATTATAAAAGATAAGTGGTCTTAAAAATTGTAAGATACATGGTAAGTGTCATGTGGTACTTTCCAAATCAGGACACTCTCACATTGCTAGAGAAAGAAAAATGTTTCTAGGACTATTAATCAGCAGTTAACCATTGGGCTGCAAATTAAATACAGCTAAATTGATAAATTTTATGTTATGTATATGCTAACACAATTTTAAAGGGAAATTTAAAACAAATCAACTTTAGTGTGTACAGTTTTAAGTATGTTAAATACTCAGATTTCAAGTTGTATTACTTTTACTATACAAAATTGAATTAAGCCCAGAGCCAGAAAGCAATTATGAACATTGCCATGCAAACTGATAGAAAAGCAGTTGTAACTATTTAATTAATTAATTAAGCAGAAAGAACATCAGCTCTAGGCCAGTAGGTAATTTTTTAAATTTTAGATTTTTAAATTTTATGTGAGTATTTTGCCTGTGTATCTATGTACACCATGTAGCAGGGCACTTTGAAGTTTTTTGTCCTGTGCAGCTTTCCTTATGATTGCATGCCACTTGGACTTCTGGGAATTTGCTTAGACTATAACCCAGAGAGCAGGGCAGGTTGGCAGATGGTGGGTTGGTTTGTTGGATGTTAGTTCAGTTCTCTTCAGTTCTCCTCTCTCTGAACTAAAGACAGCCAAAGGGGGCCATGAATATTTCTTCCTTTCTCTCTTTCTCTCTTTCAAGGATGCTACAAGGGCAGTGAAGACTTCTTTCTTCCTATCCTTCCTTTCCCTTTCTTGGGCTAGGTAAAAAAGCAGAGTAGATACCTGCTATAGTTCCACAGTGTGCATGCCTACTGGAGGTCAGGAGAAGAGGGTGCTGGATGCCCTGGAACTGGAGTTATGGATGTTTGTGAGCCACCATGTGGGTGCTGAAATTCAAGCCTGGATCCTGTGCAAGAGCAACAAGTACCCTTAGTAGCCGAGCCAGCTCTTTATCCACCCCCAATAGGTAGTACTTAAGGCCCATGCCCAGGTGAACTGCAGCTCTCTCCTGCTGCTCTGGATAGGCTGACTGATTGGTAGGGATGCTGGGTAGAACTGGGAGACATGGAAAGTTTTAAATGAATCTGAAAACAAGTGTGTGCTCATTTGTTCTGAGCCTTTAAAGGGTCCGAACTGGCCCAGCGTGTGTAAAGCAGCAGTATTAATGGGTATCTAGGTCTAAACATAAATGAACATTAACATACATGGCCGCTATTTTTTTAAACCTACACCAGCTGGCTTTTTATGAACAGTGCATTTATGGGCAAACACAGTTACGGTTATTACCGACAAATGCTCAAGTACTGTTTAAGGACATTCAAAAGAGCAGTGGAGGTTTAGTGCAGAGGACAGCCAACTATGCAATGCAGACAGGACATACTCTCTGAGCTAAACTTAGAAGTGGTAGTTCTGACAATTATCTTCAAACTTCACTTAATGGGCCTTATTTAGGGTTTAGGGATCATAGGTCTTGCTGAATTCATGGATAGATCCCAGTTTTTTGTTAGACTATACTTCAAAAATAAACCATAGAAGGGAATTGAACTTAATATATGCAACTGTAACCTTGAGGTTATGAGTTTGGGACTCCATGCCTCCCAGTCAGTTAGTTTACAGCTCTCTCCTAATTCAAGAAGCCGACGTGACAGCCTCACTGAAAGACAGCCTCACTTTATACCTTTGAGGGCAATTTAGTAAGCCTTGTACGCTGGCCAAAAAAAAAGTTTTGTTTTGTTTTGTTTTTAACTAGAAAATAAGCTCTTCTGAAAAACTAGAAAGCTATACATTTCACTGTCTTAGAAAGGAATACTGCAGTCCCACTGAGAGTCGCTATGAGGAAGCCAGCTGACCCCCACATTCCTCAAGCACCCGGTGATAGGAAGAGTGGCACCTGCCTCGTCCTTCATAATGAATGAAGCTGCCCGTGCTGTCTGGATTCGGACGGTTAGTGCAGGAGGAGTTCAGTTATCTAAAGTCATAAGCGCTGAGCAGAGAATGTATCCATGCACAGACTCAGCACATATAGATGTGATGAATCAGGAAAACTGAATAGATACAGAAAAAGAAACTAGCTTCTCTCAGTAGTGAAGAACGTGAGAGACAGTGGCTCTTGTCCCCTTACAAAGTGCATCAGGCAGATTCCAGCGTTCCTGAGCACTGCTGATGATGGCACCCTTCAGTCACCATGGAGTCAGACTGGTTTCAACAGTTCCCAGTATTCCTGTCCACACCACAGTGGAAATGTGCAGCTGTGGCCCCAAAGAAGATCATTAGTGCTATTCCTCTCCGTTTCTAATAAAGGATACTTTCCATCTAACTGTTCTTCCCATCTTTTTAGAACTCCTCCCATACATATAGGGTCCTATGGAAAAGACTATGTGCCATTTAACTTCACATTTAACTTTAAAGGAACAGCTGACATCTGTGGGGGGGGGCTTCTACAGGACCAAGTTCTGTGCTAAATGCTTCACACACTACCTCAGTGAAACCCCATGACTACTTCATGAGTCAGGGTGACGGTCGGTCTTGACTGTCTGCTCGGGTGGTGCCGACGTGCACCTAAGAGAGTAGTGAAGCCCACCTCTGATGTGTCCGTCATGTACTAAAAGGGTAACTAAGGAAGAAGATCCACCTGAGTAAGGGCAGCATTACCCATCGCCTAGAAAACCAGGTAGGAAGGAAGTGCGGGGAGGGTGGAAGGCAAAAGCAAGCCTTCCCAGGCATTCTCTGTGCTTCCTGTCCTCTGCGAGACGGTGCTCTCTGCCAGCATGATGCTCTGCCTCACCACCTCACCGTGGGCCCAGAATTCACACAGAGGAAACTGTGGTCTGAAACCATAAACAGAACTAAATGTTTTCTTGCTTAAAGCTATATATGTCAGAATTTTTGTCACAGTGACAAAATGTCTGACTCAGAAGGATGCTACCATGAACTTCATTTTAATGATAAGGACCGGGACTGGTAGAGTTTGCCTGACTTGTGTGAAGCCGTCCACTGGTCAGCAGTGGAGCTAAGCTCCAAGCTCCAAGCTCAGCACCTGACTCAACAGCTGCCTGCTTAAGCACTTCATTAACAAGCACTGCAACTTTCCTCTCCCAGTGTCCTGGGCAGATTTTGAGAAATAAGTCATAGTTACAGAGACATGCTCTAGTCTTCTGTCAAGAACGCTGGGTGTTCTTGATGACCTCTAGTCCCTCAAAGGAGAGCACTGCACAGGGAGTGAAGAGGAGCAAGTTGGCCAAACACCACCCACTCAGCATGGGCACTGAAGTTAAAAGAACGTTTTCCTCATTGTTGGAGCAAATGCGGGCAAATATTCAACAAACCTGACCACTGCTTATACGTGCATAAATCAGCAGAGTGCAGAAAAAGAGAAGAGAGGACACTCTGATTCAAACAACTCTGCACTGTCACTTAGCAGTTGGCCGACCTTGTAGACACGGCTCCTCAGTTCCGTACACCAAGTATATGAAGCAGTAAGGGTGTCTACCCCAGTGAGGTTGTTAGGGGACTGCATATAGAAAATGGAAGTACCAATCCTTGCTCTAGACATAGTCTCCCTCTCTGTCTCCCTCTCCCTCTCCCTCTCCCTCTCTCTCTCCGTCTCCCTCTCCCTCTCCCTCTCCCTATCCCTCTCTCTCTATCTTTCTCCCATTAGTTACTGGATTCATAGTACATAGTACATAGTTCTGAAGTTGTCATCCTAACACTTGTGAGAGAACATGTCATAGAACAAACTGTGTTCAGTGATTCAATGGTCTCTTGGTAGTTTCTGATCTTGGTAGTTACAGAATTCTTACTTGATAAATTACTATGGAGTAACAAGTTATATTTATAGACATGCAAATTAGAAGAAAATGATGAGTCACTTCACCAAATTCTGAAGAGATTTTCAGGAATGGCCTTCAAAAGGCTGTGCTATCACTGGTGAATCTTCCATAACAAACCTGCGAGCTTGACACTCTGAATGCCTTTACTGTGTACTGCTCTATCTGTTATGTGTTGACATGGAGCATTAGCTTAACGTAGCAGTCGGGATCCTGGCCAAGAAGGTGGCAAAACAACACCTCTAATATAGCCAGTCACCACCACAAGGAAAGAATAAAGAGCTCGGTTCCCACATCCAGGGATCTAGCGCAGTCACTAGCTTCTGTGGGCACTCCCACACAAATACCACAAATAAAAGTAATAAAAATAATCTTTTAAACAATTCTAGTAGGTGAAGAGATGGCTCAGGGGTTAAAAGTACTCGCTACTCTTGCAAAGGACCCGAGTTTTATTTTCAGAATCCCTACTGGGTGGCTCACAACTTCAACTTCAACTTCAGGGGATCCTATGCCCTCTTCTGGCCTTTTGGGTACTGAAATCATTTGCACATACCCAAACATAGGCACACACACATGCACATAATTAAAAATAAAACAAGCCTTTAAAATAATTCTTTAAAAAGCATAAAATGAAAGGCAAAGTAGAAAGTGTTGATGAAGAACATTAATGATCGCCACCTTCTGGCGCTGTAATAAAAGAACTGGCTTAGTGATTTCCGTTAGAGCTAGCGTATGGAAACGCAACTGTTATTTGGATGTTGACTTTGTGTCCTGAACTTTGCTTAACTTATTAGTTTTTCTAAAGTGTGTGTGTGTGTGTGTGTGTGTGTCTGTGCGTGTGTGAGTGCGTGTGCATGTGTGTGTGTGTGTGTATGTGGATATGTGTGTGTATGTGTGTGCGCATGTGTGTGTGTGTGTGTATGTGTGCGCGCGCGCATGTGTGTGCGTGTGTGTATGTGGATATGTGTGTGTATGTGTGTGTGCACGCATGTGTGTGTGCATGTGTGTATGTGGATATGTGTGTGTATGTGTGTGTTCGTGTGTGTGTGTGTGTGTGTGTGTGTACGCGTGTGCATGTTCCTTGGGGGATCTGTAAGAATTTCACACTCTCTGAATAAAGATGATTTCCGTTGCTCTGTTCTAATTCGGATGTTTGACTCCACCCTCCCCAGAAGAGCAGGCTACCTAGAACTGGTGAAAGAGGATACCTGCCCTTGCCCCTGCCCTTGCCCCTGCCCTTGCCCCTGCCCTTGCCCCTGCCCTGCCCTTGCCCCTGCCCCTGCCCTTGCCCTGCCCTTGCCCCTGCCCTGCCCTTGCCCCTGCCCCTGCCCCTGCCCTTGCCCTGCCCTTGCCCTGCCCTTGCCCCTGCCCTTGCCCCTGCCCTGCCCTTGCCCCTGCCCCTGCCCCTGCCCCTGCCCTTGCCCTGCCCTTGCCCTGCCCTTGCCCCTGCCCTTGCCCTGCCCTTGCCCCTGCCCTTGCCCCTGCCCTGCCCTTGCCCCTGCCCCTGCCCCTGCCCCTGCCCTTGCCCTGCCCTTGCCCTGCCCTTGCCCCTGCCATTGCCCTGCCCTTGCCCCTGCCCTTGCCCTGCCCTTGCCCCTGCCCTTGCCCTGCCCTTGCCCTGCCCTTGCCCTGCCCTTGCCCCTGCCCCTGCAGGAAAAGCCTTCAGCCTGTCGTCGTGCAGCATGACGCTCACAGCAGAGTTTTCACACATGACTTTACTATATGGAGGCAGTCTCCCCCTACTCATAATCGCTGAGTCCTTTTATCATGAAGGGTGTGGAACCTTGCCAAATGCTTTTTCTGCATAGATTGAAATTATATTTAGCCTTCACCCTGTTAGCTTTGTACACTGCCCTGATTGAGTCTCATATGTGGACAGATCTTTGTATTCGGAGATGAATCTTAGTTGGTATAAGGAATAATTCCCTATCAACATTGATAAAACAAATCTCAGCAAGCAAATAGTAAACCACATGGCACAGGACGCAGATGCACACCCTGCCATGCCACCCACCCTGGCTGTGCTAGATTTATATTTTTAGCTGCTTTCTTTGTGAGTAACATGAAAAACACACTTAAAACTTTGATCCTGGGAGCTAGAGAGATGGCTCAGAGGTTAAGAGCACCTGCTGCTTTTCCAGAGGATCTGGGTTCAGTTCCCAGCACCCACATGGTAGCTCAAAACCATTCTTAACTCTGGTTCCAGAGTTTCCAGGACTCTCTTCTGGACTCCATGGGCACAAGGTATCCATACAGTGCCCTTACATACATACAGACAAAGCACATATACACATAAAAATAAATAAATACATTTTTAAAACCTGAATCCATAACACTGAAATTTTCATTTACAACAGCCTATTTTTGGCAATACACAAAAGCGCCCCTCCTTCAACAGTGCTACCCCAATCTTTTCAGTTCATAGGGAATAAATTACTTTTTTATTTTAGTCTACAATATAAACTAATTATTCTTTAAAAGTCAGTCAGTCTCTTATGTAGAAAAATGTGGATAAGAAACTATAATGATACTTGCCTCTAGAATATTCTAAAGTATCAATCTCAAATTATCTAGAACATTAAACATGGAGTTATGAGTGTTTTTACAATTCTAGTTTTTATATTTTCTCATGTGCTTATCTTTATTGATTCATTATCTGATTATTGATTTATTATCCCTTCATTAGGCTTCAAGGTACTGTCCAGGGTCCTTCCCTTTCATCCTCCAGGTTCCTGCGAGCATTTCATGCAGGACAGATTTCATGACAATGTACTTTCTCAGCTTCACTATCTGGGATGTCTAGACTTTCGTCAGTTTTGAAGGACAGTTTTGTCAGATGTGGCTTCTTCATTGACAGATTTCTTTCAGTAATTTGACTACACCACAGCGCACTGCTTTTGGCCAGGAAAGTTTCTGACAGGAAGCTATTGACAGTCATTCTTTCTGAGAATGTGCCTGTGTAAGGTGTTCCTTCTTCCCTGCTGCATTCAGCTTCTCTCTGCCATCATCAAGTTTGATTGTCTCCTTCCAGTGGCTGTGTGTTTGTCCTACTTAAGTTTCCTGGATGTTTATATGAATGTCTCCATCATATCCTAGATCCTGGATGTTTATAATGTATGTCTCCATTATATCCTGAGTATGTGTGTGTGTGTGTGTGTGTGTGTGTGTGTGTGTGTGTGTATATATCTTCCATTATAACCTGGGTATTTATATGTATGTCTCTGTCATATCTTGGATCTTTATATGTACGTCTCCATCATATCCTGGATGTTTACATGTACGTCTCCATCATATCCTGGATGTTATATGTATGTCTCATCATATCCTGGATGTCTATATGTACGTCTCTATCATATCCTGGATGTTTATATGTATGTCTCCATCATATCCTGGATGTTCTATATGTACGCCTCCATCATATCCTGGATGTTTATATGTACGTCTCCATCATATCATGGATGTTTATATGTATGTCTCTGTCATATCCTGGATGTTTATATGTACGTCTCCATCATATCCTGGATGTTTATATGTATGTCTCCATCATATCCTGGATGTCTATATGTACGTCTCTATCATATCCTGGATGTTTATATGTATGTCTCCATCATATCCTGGATGTTTACATGTACGTCTCCTCCATAGATGTCTATATGTATCTCTGTCATATCTTGGATGTTTATATGTACGTCTCCATCATATCATGGATGTTTATATGTATGTCTCTGTCATATCCTGGATGTCTATATGTATGTCTCCATCATATCCTGGATGTTTATATGTGCATCTCCATCATATCCTGGATGTTTACATGTACGTCTCCATCATATCATAGATGTCTATATGTATGTCTCTGTCATATCCTGGATGTTTATATGTACGTCTCCATCATATCCTGGATGTTTATATGTATGTCTCCATCATATGTACATAGTCTGGGACCATTACTTTTTTCAGATGCTCTTTGTTCCCATCTTTCTTTTCCTTGTGGAACCCCTACTGACCTAATGATGTCACACAAGTCTCTTAGACACCAAATATCTATTATTTGTTTTTGAGCTTCTTGAGTTTTTTGTTTGTTTGTTTGTTTGTTTTTTACTGCTTTCTGAAGTCTGCTTCTAGATCTCCAAAATAAACTTTTCATATGGTTATTGAATTTGTATGTTTCAGGATTTCCCTTTGTGGATGGAAACATAACTCACTTTGCCAGCAAGCTTGAGGTTGAGGTTTCAACCAGCACCATCATATATACATATGCACATGCACAAACACATATGTACATGCACAGAGACATACATAAGAACACAGAATTTTGTGTCTACTTCTGGGTTTTATACCTCCCTACTGCTATTCCCATATACCCACCCATAGGACATTTCATAGACTCTATCTTCCTTCAGTTCTATAAGTATCCTCAAAGCAGTTGCTTTTTAGCCTTGGTCTCTTGTCTGGCATCAGGTCTTTCTATGGGACATGTTTTGTTGATTATTTCTCTTTAAATGGGCCATATTTCCCTTTTTCTCTGTAGTCTTAGAAATTTTCATTGAGAACTGGACATCTGAGAACAACAATGTGGTAGGTAACCTAGAACCAGATCTCCATTCATTAGAACTTGGATCTTGTCTGTTTTGCTTTTCATTTGTGGTAGCCGCAGGCTTGCAATAGCTAGCAAGGGAGGAAATGTTACCAAGAGAGACACTAGTACCCTCCCATAGGCCATTTGACCATGGAAGTAGTAGACCCATGCTGGAGGAAGTGAAACCGATGATGGACTGGCGCCAGCCAGAGGACGGGCTTGCATTCCAGGAAGAAGCTCACGTGCTCTGGGTTATGGCAGCTTAAATGAACACAAGCACACTCCCTGGCTCTTTTCTATAAAACTGTAACACCTACATAAGACAAGGAAGGAAACGAGAAATCTCTTTCCCTAGCTTGGCCAAACTGTGAGTAAATTCATTTCTCTTACTAATCTGTCTCCTAATTTCTTTTAGGAAGGAGTGAATTTCTGAATGTACATACCCCTTTATTACAGGTTTTCTCCCAAATATTAGTCATACACTTAACTCCAGGCCTTTTTGGAAAAAGCAGGCCATTCAGTGTATGTGGTCAGTGCCTATTTTCCCCTGAGTATACAGCTGCTCTCTAGAATCTTAGTATTCTCATCTTTAATGTCATGGCCCCAAAAAGAGACAGGGGGACTAAAGGTGAAGAGAAAGTGTCTCCATCTTTTACCACACCGGGAACCACTTCCGCTGAGAGGGAAAGAGCTTGCAAAATAGAAGGGAAGGGAGCAACCTCAAGTGCCACCATCTTCTTTGTATGCAACCTTGTGATCATAGGCAACACTTAAGAGCAAACACCCCCAGTGCTTGGGGGCAGGGATGGGTGAGGGTACCTGCTTCCGCACTGAAACCTCAAGCGGACTAAAATTAACTATATAGTTCAAGCTTTCCATGGAAGACGCAAGAAGCCCTTACAAGAGATCAAACTAGTTACACTGGACAGATCTGCCACTGTGGTTACTGTCTAGAGAAAAACAGACCCTTAATGTCTCTTAGCCCATCGTCTCAGAATCTTCTCCCTTAGGGAAGGTTCTCCTAAGAACATTTAGGAGAATCAAGTGTTCTTTACCATTGGAGGAGAGAATTTTAGGTGTCTTTACAGCTACCAATGAAGAACATATGAATGCACTACATAAATTACAAATCTACAGCGTGAACCAGAAATAGCTGACATTTTCCAGTGCTTTGCAGATATCGATGACATTGACTCCCATTTCCTATTTTGTTGCCCAAAGTTCTCGAGGATTTAATGTTTCATGGCCCTCTCTGCCCTGGAGCTCCTGTATCTTGAGGTGCTGGCTCTATATTGCCTTCAACTCTTTTCAAAGTGTATCTCAGTGCATCGATAGGTGTAATAATCACTGGCAAGGAAAACCTAGCACCTGTGTGTAGAGACAGTAACTGAGTATTTTTGTGGCTCAGCAATTAAATTAGGTCAACAGGTCCATAAACAAGTCAGTCAGGCAGAAATGGCTGTTCTAAACACTTAAAACCAGACAAACATGACTAAACTGAAAGGGAGAAATATTTTTCATTATATAAAACAAAACAAAAAATTTTCTCACAAATGTATATAAGACTGTCTTTCTACACAAATTTATTCTATATAATGTTATATAGGTACTATAAAATGCATAATCCATAGCTAATGGACATTCTAAAATATTTAACTGTATGTTGAACCAAGCTATGAAGTAAGATTTGTCAGACACAAGACAGAAGGATCTACTGCTAGAACTCGTCACCTAATGTTAGAAAAAAAATGATAAAGCACCTCTGTGTGATTAACACCCCCTCCCCCACCCTGGAAGTAAATTATAAGAAAGCCTATATTGCCTATCGTCCATTATTTTAAGAACCAAGGTAGAGCAGTGTAGAGCCAGCATCTCAAGATGCAGGAGCTCTGGGGCAGAAAGGACCATAAAACATTAAATCCCTGAGAAATTTGGGCAACAAAATTGTAAGCTGGAGTCGATATCATCTATATCTCCCAAATACTAGAAAATGTCAGTCATTTCTAGTTTGAAGTTAATCATTTCCAACCAGTTTCTCATATGCATCGTTTTGGGGCCACTTTTCTGCTTTGCTTGTCTGCTTTTCCTAAGTTAATGTCTTTGCATGGTTTCCTGAACAACTGAAACAGTCAGGCCTTTGTCATCCCTTAGTTTCCCTTCCTAGTGAGCATAATGCTTTAGATAAGCAAGAGTGGGGATCTGGGCGCAACAGGAGAGTCTGGCATATAACGGCTGGAGTCGAGGAATTAAACTCTGGAACTTAAAGAGACCCACAGAAGGCCCCTCATCCTATCAGCTCCAAAGGTACAAGTAAAGAAACAGATAGAGACAAGAGAGATAAGGGCAGAAGCAGAGCCCTAACTAACCAAGGCAAGTCATCCTCACAGGTCTGCAGCCGGAGAGGTTGGAAAGGGAGAAGGGGAGCAAACCCCCTTCCCAGCCCACTCTCATGCCTGCACTGTTGATCTGTACAAGCAGCCCTGAATTCCCGGTCTTTGTGCAGGGATTTCTATTGAAGCCTTTAGAAGGCTAAAAACAAAAATATACAGCTCTTGATTCCAGAGTTTGGCTATTTTCTCTGTCAGACTTTACCCCTGACCCAGAGATTGACAGTAAAATAACCCTGACAAAACTTCAACACAGGGAATATGTATTCAGATAACTTACAATAAACTTTGACTTTTACGTTTACAATTAAATGTAATTTTTTAGAAACTCCTTAGTCTTTACTTGCCACACTGTTAAACACCTGGAGTCCAAAGCCAGCTTCATGAGCAGCTAGGTTTCTCCACCCTTGAGACAGAAGGAAAGGACAGACAAGAAAGAGTTCTCACCCTTTCCTAGGATGGCTGGCAGAACTGGCTAAGATCACACCCAAAAGAAAGAGCAGAGAAGGGGCTTCAGCATGAGGTGATTGAGTTGGTGAACAGGAGGAAGTGGATCCATGTGGTGGTCTGTCATGGCTACATATTGTCACTCAGTGTTTCCTTCTAACTGCTTTCTAACTAAATAGTACAAATATGCTACACATGCCAAAGAAAAAGCAAAACACATTTTAAAAAATCTCAAATCGCCACAGATTTAATTTTCTGAAATTGGATCACTGCTTTATCTACAGTGCAGATTCTATACATACACTGAGATGCTGACCTGAATCAATCCAAGAACCATCAAAATTGATTAAAAGGTATCCATAGTTATGATGCCCACTTCCTAGCAGGTTTTAGACGACATGGTTTGCAGCTGAATGTCTTCAGTGTCGGGCTGAAGCACAGGTAGCTGAGCTGGCTTGTGCTCACTATGGCTACTCCTTGGGAATGGGCCCAGCTTACCTCTCCTCCCCAGCCTGAGAATCCAATCTATTAATGTGTGAATTAAAATTTTAAGAGAATGTAAAGACACCACAGGAGTTAGTGTAACAAAATACTGTTTGAAATTTGAAAAGCTTGTTGTACTCCATAATTAGTTTCCTGTTACTGGTGCTGAAACATACAGTCTTTGGAGAATTTAAAAAATGACAATCTTAAAACCATTTCAAAAGTGCATTCTTTAGTTGACTTTTACTACACTGCTATTGGATGAGAAAAGCTTTTAAACTCCCACAACTATTTTATATTCACAATTTCTTTGAAAAAAATCATTTCAATTTAAAAGCACACTCTGTATTATTTTGTTTACATAAATCCAAATGTAAATAATTATGTTTTAAAATCTGAGATAAAAAATTGACAGTGAGTAAAAGAAGCTGCAGAAAGCACAAGGCTTTGATGCTGCTGCACCTACCTCTGATGTGAGACTACAATGTCCGACAAATGTCGCACTTATCCACGATGTTGAGTGGGGCTCACCCAGAAATTCTATGTGGTACTTTCCAACATTCCTGTCCCGGTCATAGATCACGTATTTCCCTCTGAAAGGATCAGGACAAAGTATTCCTGGCCAACTTCCAAAAAAAAAGTTAAAATAATTTCATACTTTTAAAAAAGGAAGTCATTGACACATCTGTCACAAATATCGAACTTATTTCTTTGAGTTTTAGTGACTTCTGCAAACATAAATTTATTCCTACTTACACCTTTCAACGATAGGTTGTACAAGTAATAAATTGTATCTTTGTAGCAATAAAATGTTTTGATACTGTCACAGACAAGATGAAAAAGAATTCTAAAAGAAATGATATCCAGAATCCATAAGCAACATTTAGACATCATCAACAGGCAAAAGCAAAAAAAAGAGGAAAAGATACATCAAATTCTCTGCAGAGATGAATTAACTCTAGCCAAGAATGATTAATTACGAAAATCACACTGACATGGCTTTTGCCAAAGTAAGAGAGAAATGGATGGATGGATGGATGGATGGATGGATGGATGGATGGACAGACGGATGGACGACCAGACAAATGACAAATTTTCTAGACATAGATGAGAGGTACAGATGGGACAGATAACAGGTGATAGGTAGATGATAGGTGGATGATAGATATGCTAGACAGGTAAATGATAGAGTCTGGATAACAGATGACAAGAGAGCTATAAAGCAAGGATAGCATAAAGATAAACGATAGGTGATAGACCATCCACATATGATAGATACAGAGCTTTAGGCAAATAGATAACAACATAGATTGGTAGGCGGCAGGCAGAAAACAGCTCAGAGCTCAAACAGCCATAACACTGTAGAGTACACAAAAGGCAGAGCCTCAGCTTCACTGTTCCAAACTGTTCCTTCCCCTCCATCTGTTCCACTAACAAGTCACTGACTTGCTAAAAGAATATTCAGAACTCTAAGTAAAAAATCTTGTTTTGAGAAAATCTTTAAAGATATGTTTAGGTGCTGGAGAGATGACTCGGTGGTTAAGACCACTGGCTGTTCTTCCAGGGGATCCAGGCCCAATTCCCAGCAATCACATAGTAGCTCACAACCATCTGAATCACTCTCCAGAGGATCTGATGCCCTCTTCTGGCTTCCAAGCACCAGGCACGCAAGTGATGCAAAAATATTATATACAGGTGAAACACGCATGCACATAAAATAAAATTTAAATTTAAAAAAGATTTGTTTACTGTGACAGAAACCTCTATAGACTCCATTTTTTCCTTTGGACATTCAGTTCTCACTAATGTAGCTTTCCATTTTTCTACTTTCTGTCTAATTTTGATTTTTCTTTTAATTATTACATTTTAATTATAGGAATGTGTTTGTGTCAGGGGTGCATAAGCAGTATTTGTTCTTAATTCCTAAATCATTTCTCAGGTCCACGACTTTTCTCTTCTACATGAGCAGCCAAAAGCTCAGGTCCATGAAACACTGCTAATCAAGGCTGAGGACTGCACCCCATGTGGAGTCCAAATGGGCAGTTAGAGAGCAGGTCCCGGAAACTGCCTGTATGGGAAAACTGCGCTATTCATTTGATTTATTCGATTCTGTATTCAAAGGAAAGCTGAAACAACTGAAAGACTTGCAAGTGCACAATCATCTTAAAATTTCCTGATTATGGATATAAATGAAGACAAATTTGGGTTGGGCATGGTGGCACAGGCTTTAATCCCAGCACTTACAAGGCAGAGGCAGGCAGATCTCTGTGAGGCTGAGGCTAGCCTGTTCTACATCTAGTTCCGAACCAGTCTGGCTATACATAGTGAGATTCTGTCTCAAACAAACCAATTTAGCATTTGCTAAGAAAACTGGGAATCTTCAAGTAATGCATTTGTTCAATATTCTTAAAATAATTTCAATTTTTTGTTTAATGCTGCAGTAGAAAATGAAACAGAGTACGATAGGCAAATTTAAGCTCCGTATCCTGATTTGGCTCTAGGGTAGAACTGGTAGGGAAGAGCATGGTATCCTGGCAAGTTAACCAGCAAGAGCTCCCAGCGCATTCTGGGGCACCACTGACACCACTAACCTCCCACCAATCTGGCGAATCAGGGATTGTTATCTTCTTTATTAAAGCAAGAAAACTGGGCTTGACAGATAGAACTTTCAAGAGGACTTTCAATAACACATAATTCAAAAGAGGTCTTCTTGGTGCCAAAGGACATGGCTCACAAACAGGCATACTACCTAAAGAAGAGAGCTACAGAGTCTATGCTCAACTCAGGAAGAGTGCCAGAAGCACCATTATCTCAGAGATGGAGTACTCAGTCTCAGAGGCCGCATTCCTTACTGGTTCCCATCCTAATGGTCATTTAGTAAGGAGTGCTGAAGGGTGTGGTGTATGGTGTAGGTGTGTAGGCCGTGCATGTGTGAAATATAATCACCATGCAGGAGTAAGAGAACTACCTGGCTTCTTTAGGTCCCCTGCTCTGAGATAAATCTGAGCTTGCAACAGTCAAAAAGTAAAGATACTATAATATCAAAAGGCCTTTCTCCACCCCCTATTCAACCAGTAAAATATGCTGCTCCCTTAACAGAACAAGGGTGTGCTCCCGGTCCTAACACTGAGCAGGAAGTAGATAAGTTTATCTCGGAAAGGCTACTTTTTGCCTTCGGTAAGGCATACTAATTACTGCAATGTGTCCTATTTATCCTATGTATTAAATCAAATTTTTTTTATATATTTCATGTTACCTTATATAAATTGAGTATAATAGAAAAACGTACCTCTGAAATTAAAATGATTATTTAGTATTCAAGAGGGAAAATGTAAACTGTTGGCACAAAACACTGTGTTTGGATCCAATCCATATTTCATCCGTAGCAAAAATTTTATACACATACACATTTAAATTTGTTTTCCTCCTCTGGCCTCAGATGATCCTCCTGTCTCATCTTCTAGTGTGCTAGGATAACAGGTGCACCAGCGTGCCCAATTTTAATTAAGTTTTAAATATTTTACCAACATCCCAGCATCTGGCCACCACTCTGGGAATAAAGCAGGAAGGAAAAGAAGAAAATCAAATGAGGATCCCATGATAACGAATCATGGTGTAAATATGAAAAAGCTGACAGTTCAGGGTCTAGGTTACATCTATCTAACACTCTGAATGTTGAAAACGGTATCGCTATCCAGTTCTGGGCAGTCAGCAGCACTGTAAAGTGAGAGAGTTGATGGCATTCTAGGGAAAAAAATGCAGCTCTCATCCTGCCTTCTACCAGGTAGTGGGCTTTCTGGAGGCATCTAGTTCTTATATGGTTCTTCACAAGTTATAAAGTTCAAGTGAATGTGTGATTTATATATTTTTGTTTTTGAGAAAATAAAAGCCTGTCATCATCATGGGACTGAATTGTGTCCTGATAAAGTTAGTTGTTGGAAACCTCATTTCTAGTATCTCCAAAAGTGACTGTATTTAGAGAAAGGACCTTTAAAGCAATGACATAAGAAAGCTGGACAGAACGCTGCATGCATGTACTCCCTGCACTCTTGAGGTGGATGCAGGAGGATCGGGGGTTCAAGTCCAGCTGAACTACAAGAGCCTGGCTCAAAACAACAATAATAACAGTAAGTAACAAAGGTAAAACTGAGCTCATTAGGACAGGTTCTATGTATAATGTAAGCTGTCTCATGGGAAGAGATCAGGACAACAGATATGCAGATGGAAGACTGATCAGGTGAGGACACAGCAAGAAAAAGAGCACCTGTAAGTCAAGGAAAGTGCCTTGGAAGAAATTAGCCATGATCTCAGGACATGGAGCTTGTGCAAAAGCACATCTGCATTATATAAGTCTATATAATGCAGACTATATCTGTATATATAAGGCTTCCTAACCCTAGGAAGCCACTATGACTGTGTGTGTGTGTGTGTGTGTGTGTGTGTGTGTGTGTGTGTGTGTGTGTGTGTAATAACTGGTGCAGCTGAAAAGAATGATTTATAAATATCTCCCCTTTGTTTAGCAAGAGGCTGTGAGTGTGCCTTTTACAGGTATGCCAGAATATGGAAGAAAATTAACTACGATACCAGCAGACAAAGTACTACTCTCTTGAGAAGTATTTGCCTTTATTATTAAGAAAAATAATCATTCCTAGATTCTGCAGGTTCTCTCTTCAACCTCCTTGAGTTGACTCAGCCGAGCAACAGTAGCTCTAGATGCTGGGGAGATGGAGCCTCTGACCTTGAGCTTTCCGTAAAGCCACAGGCTAGTGAAATCCCACCCAGTCGGAGCTATGCTGCCAAGTGTCTCTGCAGCCAGCAGTTGTCTTTCTACTTCAGGGCCTAGAGAACTGCTTAATTAAAATCTGATGCTTGGCTGTTTCTTGAGGGTTAATTCTATCTTTACATTTTACTATTGTGATTTTGTCTTGTTATTATCATCTATACGTTTGTGCCATTGAATAAGCAATGCAAGTGGATTCCAGTTTCTTGATTTAAAATTTAAATTTGTGCTTAACTTAGCTCATAAAGAGGAGCACAAATGACACACAGTCAAATGCGTTCTATTCTCCTAAGAAGGGGAGATGCAGCTGTGTCCCAGGCATGTTGATGGCAATAATCACAAATTAGAGAAAATTTAGGGACTGAATTAAAACATATTTCATGTGAAATTTTAAGTCCTCTGCCTCAGTTACTAATTCCTAATGAAATTTTTCTGTTTTCCAGATGTATTGTTTGATAAAAGCAAATATATTTCTTGAATTACAGTTATTGAAACTTCAAACTTCCCACTTGGGAATTGCTTTCAGAATGAATTTCAACTTTTCTTTCAAAATGTTTGCTTTAGAGATGAAAACTGATGGAGGACTATAAATCTTTTTATGATAAATTCAGTAAATGTTCATATTACGTGTCCCTTAAAATACTTGATCTTGTATAACCAATTAATGTTCATGTTAATTATAATGCAGGAAGGAATAATAATTTTTACAATATTGTCACATTTGACCCCAGAAAAGCCCTCACTAAGGAAAGGGCATGGGTGTCACACATTCATTAAAACAGTAAGTTCATGAGTTTGTTAGAGCTGTTACAACCAAATATCACAGACTTGATGGATAAAGCAAGAGAAATTTACTTTCTGGAGCTTCTGTAGGCTAGTAACCCAAGATCAGAGTGTGAACAGTTAGTTCCTTTTGTGTAGCGATTGGTTCAGGTTCAAAGGCTTGTTATTCTTTTGCTAAGTCAATCCCTGTTCCTGGTCCTGGAGCCCTGGGGCATTTCAGCATCCTACAATCAATCTATTCTTAAGCCTCGCACTGGAAGGCTTCAGCTTCAGCCTCCATAAATCTAAAACATTCAAGCCTCTGAAACTTACTGCTGACTGAGCCACTCTGACTAGCTTCTTCTGAACTCAGAGTTGTCCTGAACTATTCTAGTCAATTGATTCAACTCACTTGCTGTTCTGGCTCAGACTCTTCTCCAAGCTGACTGGTTCAAACTGACATTTTGAGCTGGCTTACTGTTTCTTTCTGAACTCTTCTGACTCTTGCAGACTCTGGCTGACTCTTGCAACTTCTCTAACTGAACTGCTCTGCTCGGCTTCAAACTGACTCTCTTCCCACCTGATACTGACTTCTGCCGAATTGTCTCTGTGTCTCTGCCTCAGACTCCCCAGACTGTTCTTGTGTCACTGCCTCTGTGTCTCATCTTCTGCGTGTCTCTTATCCTGTATCTCTTAGTGAGTGCCTGCTTTTTCTATCATAAGAGTTAGGTGAGTCCTCACTCTGACTCACTCTGCCAACTCTTCCTCTGATTTGTCAATTTGCCTGCCCTACACTCTGACTCATCTCAGATGTCACTTCTTGTCTGACACTGACTCCTTCTGAGCTCTGCTTCTTGTCTACAAGTTCTGCTTCCTGTCTATCAAGTGCTGGGATTAAAGTTATGCACCACCACTGCCTTCTGAATACTGGGATTAAAGGTATATACTAACATTCTTTCTACATTCCATCCAGACCACCTAGGCCTCAGAATGTGATCCCTTCGTATAGACCCCTGTATGTGATCCCTTCATACAGACCCTTGGATTTGATGCCTTCATATAGATCTCTGGATGTGATCCTTGCCCAGAGCAGCCATGCTGCTGGATTAAATTATTAAATATTCCTCTACACTTCTGGTCGCTCTCCCAGGCTGGCAGACAACACCTTTCTACTGTATTTTCAGACTCTTTCTGTTCTGCACATTCATTCCCAAATCCTTGTCTTACGAGAATACCAGATAAATTGGATTAAGACATACCCTAACAGGTCTCATTTGCAATTAATCACTTCTTTAAAGGCCCTCCATCCAAATATGGTCACATTCTGAAGTGTTAGGAATTATGGCAGCATTCAACATACAAATGCTTAGGGGTCATAATTTAGCACAACACAGTAAGAAGCAAGAACCTGAATCTACATATCGACTGGAAGGCCTATTGCACATGTGTGAGTGTCAGAATAGACTGACCAGTCATGGCCTCTCTTTTATGGTCAATTCCTTATCGTCTTTATAGAGAACAAGATAATAAGCCAATATACTTGAGTTTTGTAATATAAAAGATTAAAAAAGTAGTGAGAGATTCTGAAAGGGTTGCGTCAGTAGCGATGCACACTCAGAAGCCTGCATTTCATCAGGTAGGGCTAATGCAGCCGCACTGCTCTTGCCATTTAACGCCTGTGAAACCACTCAGTGGCAGACTACTGGATAAGCACCCAACAGGGTCAATAATTACAAATCCCTATGAGACCTAGACACTGTTAGTGTGTGTGAGAGAAAAAGAAGGGTGGGTGGGAACAGCACAGAGATCATGTGACAAATCTGAGAAATGAGAACTTCAAAACAGTGGCAAGCTTCCCTGGAGGGTCCAGCAGTCTCAACTGAGAGCAACAGGCAAAGCTGCAATGAGGCAACAAGCAATTCTGAATGTCTTGGAGCACTGAGGAGCCCTGGGAACATTAAAGCCTAACACAAATCATCTCTAAGAAAAAAAGGTTAACTCTGATCAAAAACTGCTGGGAGTAAAATAAAGGCTCGATAAGAGCAAGGGAACTTGTTTGGTCACTAGATTAGAGTCTTCCCCTATGGGACTCCAGAGATGCGCAGAGCTGGGCTGATGGAGGAAAAGGAAGCTGATGGTTCCGAAAGAGCTGACGGAGCAGCTATACAGCGTGGCCAGACAAGACAACACACAGAGAACAGTAGGAAGCAGTCCACAGTGACCACTGCTTCTGCTATCACACCCTGGAGTCCAGGAGCCAGGTACCCGGAGAAGAGATCCTTGTCTAGGAGTGGGTAGTTACCGAAAACAAGGAGCAGCCATAAGTTAGGGACTCTAGGGACACTCTGCCACAGGGTCTAGGTGAGAGATGTCCACAAGAAATCTAGAAGATTGGGAAGTTGGACCCAAACTAAGAAGCTAAGAAGTTTAGGCAGCAAGGAGCTGCAATTGTGGAGAGCAGTGTTTGGCGGCCTCTCCCTCTGTGGTGGGGCAGAAACACCTCTGGAAACTAAGTGTGGAAACTAAGAGTCCCCAACCTTTAGCTGCAGGATGCTTGACCTCCAGGCCTGGGGCTTCCTGCTGGATGGAACTGAGACCTCTGAGGCCAGGTCAGGCAGACCACACAGCAAATCTTTTACTTCCCCAGCCTCCTCCATCCCCACAGGATCACAGGAGACGCTGATAGGAAGTGAGTATGGTAAAAGTAGTATGAGTCAAAAATACCAAAAGGTGAAAGCTTGCCACAGCGGAACGGCTTGAGACAGTAAGATTGTACTCAAGAATTCAAGTTGAGCTAACAGAAATAAAGAAGATAGCATAGGCATAATGTGTGTAAACTACAAAAAATTATAAAAGAATGGTTAAAGATTTTTTTTTAAGTAAAGTTAATAAAAATCTTTCAAAAATTTCAAAAACAAATGACTGGAAGGAATAAAAAATAACTGGTACCTTCAGAGAAATAAAATATGTAGAGAAACAAATATTTAAATTTTTAAAGGGCTAAAAAGATTAAAACAGTTCAAGAAAAAGAAATAGCAATGTTAGAAAAGATTACCTAAATAATATAAAGTCTTGAAGTAAGACACCAACACAATACAATTGCCTTTAAGTCAGGAAAGTTTAGCTGAAATCTAAGACTTGAAAATACACAGTATATATTTGGAAAAATTTCACCCAGAACACAAAACTCTGAAATAATAAACCTACATAAATTTAATGAAAAGAATTTTAAGCATCTACAGAATAATTAAGATCCTCGAATATTTGTCATTTAGAAATACACATAAATAACCCATTTCAATGAAGAATTAGCAACTATATGAAGATGAATGATAAAATACAATATGTCTGTTTGCCAAACTTCTTAGAAGAAATTCTGTAGTTTTCTTCTCTTAAATTAAGAGAAAAAATAAGAGATAAATTAAAGTACCTAACTCTCTGTTTAAGAAAAAGAATGACTACAACTAAGAGGACAAAGATGGTATTAGAGATTGGCAGTTTAGGACCATTTGATGGCTCAGTAGGTAAAGGCTCCCTCCAACATGCATGCATTCCATCCCCGGGACCCACATGGTGGGAAGAAGAACTGACTCTGCAGATTATACCTGTCAAAACACAGAGTGTAACACCTAGATGGACCCTCAGTATGACCCTCGTAGTGACTACACTGAGAACTACGGAGATAATCAGGATGTGTCAATGTAGGTTCACTAAGTATAATAAATCACATGGTGTGGGCTGTAATTTAGAGAAAGGCTGGATTCTGAGTGGACTGAAGGTATATGGAAACTGTACTTATCCCCAACTATATAAACCCAAGACTTCTCTAAACATGGAATCTGGTTATAACATGAGTAATTGTTGGGATCCAGGTTACCCAGACTATGGACGCTTCAGCTTGACAAGGCTCCTGGGCATCAGCTGTCGGGAACTGAAATTCCTTAACTGCCTTGCCCCTTTCTTATCTTTACTGTATGGTGACATATGTTTTCTCATCAATAATAAGATCTGCATAGCCTAATAGTAATATCAAAATTAATCTCTGAGCTGGCCACTGTGGGCTGGAATGAAACACAGCCATGCTTTTCAGAAGTAAATTGTAATCATATCCAGACTTCCAAGTCCTGGAACGTGAGAGCAACCCAGGTTTATTGCAAGTGCATCATAAAGCTATTCCTGGAGTAAATGCTGATCTTCCCAGGAAGAAATAAGCCTTAATAGAGGGAAGCCAGAGAGCTTAGTTAGAAAGTTAGTGCACCTGGAAAGACAAGCAGACAATTAGCCCTTCACTAACGAAGAATATAGCAAGACTGCACCAGCTTAAAAGTAAACATTCCCAGGACTTAAAGAGAGAAATAGCCTTCAACCTAGCCAGGCCACCAGATAAGACTAGAAATTTAGAGCTTTGACCCAGAAGAATAAATACATACCAAGGAACAAAAAAACCATAAAATCCTCCCTTGGCGCCTTCACGGCACCCTGAACTATCTGTGCAAGGCAAGTGGCAATCAGCAGTGACATCCCTACCATCGACTAATTAATCATTGTATCATTTACTTTTTGGTGATAACTGAGTAACTTTGAAGCCTGCAGCTGTAAAGAGGAGAGACACCTTTCGAATTGGTTCCTGTTTGAAATATGCCTGACACCTGCAACCCTTAGATAAACATTCCTGCAGAGTGCTACTTAAGCTACAGAAAAGTCTTGGTCAGAGGAAGAATGAAGAACAAGAAGAGGAACGAGAGAACGAGACGAGAAGAATGGACGAGGATGAGGACAATGGACATAGAGACAGAGACAGACAGACAGGAGAGACGAGAGGAATGAACTAACAGAGGAGAATAGATTACAAGGCCTAGAGAATTGGATTGCTAGCTTAGAGAAACTGTTTTATTCCCTTAATGTGCACATTACTATTTTCTTTGATTTTATTATTTGCTTTTCTTTATCTTTCTTTAATTTACTATTAAAGAAGTGCTCTTGCGTGTCATAATTACCATAAGACGTATTCTATGTGTCTTATTAAAGAGCATTAAGCTTGCCAACTAAGGGTCCCATAGAAGAGTGAGGTACTACGCTCACTTGTCATAGTTTCAGTTGTTTATCCTCCTTCGTGGAAGCTGAGGAACCCATCGCGGGAACTAGAGCTGGACTCAGACCCCCGCAAGTAATTCTAGGTGAAAAGTTAGAAATAGGCAAATCCACTCCAATTCAGAGCACAGGACTAATTAGTTCAGTGGGAGCGTCTGTCTAGCAAATGTGAGGCTCTTGGTATTTGATCTACTGGGGCACACACACATCACACGCACGCACGCGCACGCGCGCGCACGTGCACGCGCATGTGCCCACAAACACACATGCACATAAGTAAATGTAATAAAAAATTAGTCAGTAATTAAGTGATGATTAGTTAATAAGTAATAAACAATAAATAAACTCCTTACCTTGGCCAATTCTGTAATTTTACCAAAACCAGGCTTCCGAGAGGAAGCTGTGAATAGACAATCTTATACCCGCTCTCAAGGAACTGAGACTCTTCAGGAAAATCCTCCTCAGAGTCCGAGCAGCTATTGCGGCTGGAGTCAGCGTTCATGAAGCAGTACCAGGGCTTGCAGTGATCCACGCTGGCCGCGGCCTCGGGAGACAGCAGCCTCCACTTCAAGCAGCTTTCATTCTCACACTGGGCCCACATCCTGTTCACAAACCCGCTGCTCTCCAGGGCCAGGGCCATTGGGCCGCCCCTGATCACTTGGCTAGCTTTTTTTTTTTTTCTCTCTCTTTTTTTCAGAAGTGAATCAAATCTAGAAATAAAAAATAAAAAAACAGATTTAAGAGTACAAGATGCGATTCAAACCACAAGAGAATTTTCTTTTATATTTCTGCCCTCTCCTGTGCATCTGGCACAGAAGACTTGTGTGTGATACACTGTGTTCTGCTGACCCGCCGCAAGAACACAACAGACATGAAATTACCCTGACAAGTGCTGTGAAATCAAAAACAGGACAAAGCTACCATAAGAGGAGAGTCTACTCCAGCAATGTATATTACTGACTCTCACTATGCACGAGGCTCTGCTTTCTTTTTTGAGACAATCCTATGTTGTAGCCCAGGCTGGCTCAGACTCTCAATCCCTTTGCCCAAGCCTCCTCAGGACTAGAATGAATAAACACACAGAGAGCTATCAGGCGTCAGGTCCCAACTGCCATAAGCACACAGCTCCTGTTACACCCATTCTGTCAAGGAAATTAAAGCTAAGAAAGCACTTTTAAGCCCCAGGGCTAATATCCTAAAGAGCTGAAGTTTAAACGAAGACAACTGGGTTCTAAACTCTGTGGTCTTGTCCTTAGACTGTACTGCTGTAGAGTGCACAGGCAGCACCATGCAGCGTCCTGTCCATTTTCTAAAAATCAGGAAGACCAAATGCAGCAAATGTTCCATATCATAAAAACTGCAATAATTTAAAAGGTGGATGAGCAATCTTTTCCTTAGGAAGTTCTGCCCCACTCTCATTAACAAAGCATCTTCTTGGAGCTTTGTTGTAAGGACTCTATATGAATACAGTTGTGCGTTGAGGTGCCCCAAATTCAGCATCAGTAACAGCAGTTAAGGATTTATTAACAATATAACTAAAATATAGATGAAACTAAGTGTTGACAATATATTCCCAACAGCCTATTTAAGAAGAGAGAGAGAGATGTCGGGGTTCTCAAAATGGCTCAGTGGGCAAAGCCACCCGTTGCCAAGTTTATTATCCTGAGTCTGATTCTCTGAACTCACACAGCAGAAGGAGAAAACTGACTCCCATAACTTCTCCTCTGGTCTCCACGTGCACGCTGTAATACATGCATGTGCTCACACACATGCTCACACACACTAAACACATAAACAATTGTAAAAAGAAGAAAGACTCTGGTACACAACAGTGATGAATTGGCACAACACTACCATCCAAACACTAGCATCATTCAAATGGGCCTTTTAATTCCCAGTTTAATCATATATTTATCTTCCTTATATTTACTCATCATGCGTCTTACTTGAGCCCTACTGTTATGTTTGAAATAGTCAATATATGCTTGATAATTCCAATACTTTTTTATTAACTGCCTCTTTATTTATTTTCATTTCCTACGTGTGTTTTAAACTTTCCACTGTGTATGTCTGTTGTATGGGGTACCATGCTTGTCACATAAGGTCATTTTCGTACAAGCAGATGTCTTAGGTTGACGTGTACCCTCATAACCTCCCACCGTGCCCCTCCCTTTCACCCACCCTCCCTCCTGTTCGTCCCGTTTGTTCCCTGAGAGTCAAGTTTCACTTTTATATTTATGTCATATATACATTTATAATTTTACATAACAATGTAAAACCCAGGAACTATGAATCTTGGAAACATTTGTTTTTCTCAGACTGCCTTAATGCACCTGATAAGATTATCTCCAGTTTACATATATTTTCCTAAGACGACATAACTTCATACTTCTTTTTGGATGAAAGAAAATCCCTTGTACATACATACCAGACTGTTCTTCTCCTTTCCCCCACTGTCTTTCTGTTGCTAGAAATCTAGGTTGGCCCCGTAACTGAACTAGTGTAACCTCTGCTGCAATAAATATTGCTGTGCAAGGATCTCTGTGATATGCTGTCCTGGAGTTCTTTGGGGAAATATCCAGGAGTGCTGTAACTAGGTCAAGCGGAAGATTCAGTAGCTCTGTTTAGAACCTCCATACTGATTCCCATAGTGGGTGTATTAGTGTACATTCCCATCCACAGTGTGTAAGGGTTCACCTCGGTCCACATCCTGACCAGAACTTATTTATTTTCTCAATGATTGATATTCTGGCTGGGGTAAGATAGACTCTCAATGAAGTTTTAATTTGCATTTCTCTGATAGATGAGGTTAAACAATTTTACATGTTTTTTAAAACAAATTTGTGTTTCATTATTTGAGCACTACCTGTTCATTTCACTAGCCCATTTACTGACTTGTTAGAGTTCTTAGTTTTTCAGCTCTTTGTATATTCTAGATATTAATCGTGTCACATATACAGCTAGCATAGATTTTCTCCCATTCTGTAGGCTATTGGTTAACTGTTAATTGTTTCCATGGTCGTGAAGCAGCACTTTGATATCACAAGTTCCATTTGTCAGTTATTGACATTATATCCTAAGCGATTGGTCTCCTATTCAGGAAGTTCTTGGCACTGTCTATTTCTAGAAATAGCTCCTTTGTAATTGTTTCAGAGTTTCAGGTCTTACATAAGGTCTTTCATCTGTTTGAAACTGATTTTTTTTTGTACAAGTTAACAAACAAGGATCTAGTCTCATCATTCTACAAGTGAATATTGACTTTTCCAAGACCATTTGCTAAAGATGCTGCCTTTTCTCCAATGCACATTTTTTTATGTCATTGTCAAAAAAAATCAGATGACTGCAGATGTGTGGGATTATATCTGAGTCTTCTATTCCACTGACTGACGTGTATGTTTTTGTGTCTGAACCATGATGCTTTTGTTAATATGTTTCTGTAATATAACTTGAAATTGGTTACAGTAACACATCCTGCATTACTCTCTTTTTCTCAGGATAGCTTGGAGTATCTGGGTTCCTTTGTGATTCTGCGTAAATTAAATTGTTCTCTATTGCTGTGAAGAATGCCGTTAGGATTTGGATGGGGATTACGGAGATCATTTTTGGTTAGACAGCCATACAGCCATTTTCACAATACTAATTCTTCCAATCACTGATCATAAGAAGTTCTGTCAATCTAGTGTCTACTTCGATTATTTTCCTCAGTGTTCCAAGTTTTCATTGTAGAGGTTTTTCAACTCCTTAGTTAAGTGTATACGTATAGACATATACATATATATATATATATATATATATATATATACACACACACACACATACACACATATACATATGTATGTGTATATCTATGTGTGTGTACACATATATATGTGTGTGTGTGTGTGTGTGTGTGTGTGTATACTATTCACTTGAGGTAAAAGTAAATGGAGTAATGGGTTTGACTCCCCAATTTCTTTCTCAGCATGTTGGTATTGGTGTACAAACTCTAACCCCATCCTCACCTCTCCATCTCATATTTACTCTTCTTTTACTCAGCATCCAATGTCAACTCAGGGAACTATCTCTGTCCAACTCAATCCTACCCCATAACTTGGCTAGTGTAGCCAGTAGTGTAACAGACATGGGGATATAGGCATTGCTATAGAAACCTGGCTGCATTCCTTTGGAGGTACATTCAGAACTGTATAATCAGATCAAATGATGCTCCATCCTAGTTTGTAGAGGAATTTGCATGCTGACTTGAATGCTGTACTAGTTATGATGCCACCAGGAAGGTAAAGTGTTCCTTGTTCCTCACTTCCCCACCAGCATGGTTGTCTGCTTTTCTTGATAAACAGCCATTCTGATGGGCGAGATGGACTCTCAATAGATTTTTTTTATTTGTATTTACCTGGGACAGTCCAATTTGAAATTCTTGGTTTTCTTCCCTGAGCTGTTGGAATCTTATTCCGAAAGTCAGTTCCTTAAGTCAGGTCTTAAACTGATTGCTGTTCTCCTCTAGAAGTTTCGAAGTTCCAGGTCTTACACTGAATTTATTGGTCAATTTTTGTGCAAATGGGACACAGCAACCTATTTTTATCTTTTACCCACAGATTTCCAGTTTTTGCAGCACCAGTGTTGAGTCTGTTTTTGGCCTCTTAAAAGATCAGACGGAAGTGGCTGCATGGGCTTGTTTCCCCATCCTCTACTTTATTGAGCCACAGGCTTGGTTTTATGTCAATTTCATACTATTTCACTGTATTGAAATTTGGTGTCAGGCATTGTGACTCAATGTCACAAGACAGTGTTAGCTATTCAGGGTCTTTTGCTTTTCTATATTAATCTTTTTCCTAGTTCTGTGAAGAATATCACTGAAATTTTAAAGGAGATTAAATTGAATCTGTAGATCACTTTCAGTAATATGGGCATTTTCTCATGACCAACTCTGATAATCAATGAACATGGGATACCTTTTCCATCTCTACTATCGTCTTCAATTTATTTCTTCAGAAATTTGTTATTTGTTTATTGTGGTTATTGTTAATGGGTTTTTTTTCTTTCTTTCAGAAAAATAATTATACATAGGAAAGTTCTTGACTTTTGTGTGTTGAGTTTGTATCCTGCTACTATGATGAAAACGTATATGGGATCTAGAAATTTTCTTGTAGTGTTTTAGGGTCTTTAATATATGAATTTGGGTTGTCTGCAAATCTAATTTGACTCCTTTCTTTCCTTTGTGTCACTTTTATTTCTTTCTCTTGTGTTATTGCTATGGCTAAGATTTCAAACACTATATTGACTGGTGAGAATGGATACTCTTGTCTTCCTGGTTTTAAGGGAGATGTTTTCAGTTTTTCTGCATTCAGCATAATGCCAGCTATATATTTGTTATGACTTTTCTTATATTTAGATATAATCTTTCAATTCCTATTAATCATTTCTTTGGGCTTTTTAATCATGAAGAGATTTTTTTTTAATTTACAGGCTTTTTTCTGAATCTATTGAAATGAAACATGTGGTTTCTGTTCTACTAATGTGTTCTACTGTGTTTGCTAACTGCCATGTGTTAAACCATTGCTGCATTTCTGGCATCCAACCAACTTTATCAAGAAGTATTTGTAAATATGTCATTGAATTTGGCTTGTAAAGTTTTTGAGGATTTTTAATTTTATACCTATCAAGAAAAATTACTTGTAGTTTTATTTTGTGTAGTATATTTTATCTTTGTTGAATAAATTTTTTCCTTCATTTACTGTTTTATGGAACATTCTGAGGAGCACTGATGTAATTCCTTTAAAGATAAGATAGAATTCAATGATGACTCCACCCAGACCTAGGCTAGTCTTTGATGGGAGATGATTATAGACTATTATTATTCATTATCATTGCTTGTATCAATTTGGGTTTTTTATATATTCTTGACGTAATTTTTGCAAGTTACATATATGTAGAATTTTATTCATTTCTTCTAGATTTTCCTTTTTTAAGTATAAATTTTCAAAATATTGCCTGATTATCCTCTGGGTTTTTGAGGTATCTGCAATAACGTGCTCTTTTTATCTCTAATTGCATTGGTTTGAATGTTCTCTTCCTTTTGGCTGGCTTTCATGCTTATCTTTACAAAGAAGCCATTCTTTACTTCAGGGAGCTTCTGTATCCTTTTCTTAGTCATCACTTTATATCTGCCTTGGTTTTTATTGTTTCTCAGCTCTTCAGATGCACATACAGTTTATTTAATATCTCTCATTCTTCTCCATGTAGATACTCATATCTGTACACTTCCCTCTTAGAACTCTGTGTTCTTTAACCCAAAGATCTGGGCATTTCATTCTCATTTGATTCTAGAGTTTTTATTTTTCCGTGTTTCTTCAGTGACACACTAATTATTCAAAGGACTATTGATTAGTTTGTAGGTATTTGTATATTCTCTGTAATTTCTCTTGCTTCTGCAAACTAGTTTTATCAAATTATGATTAAGATACATGATTGTCAATGTTTGCTGGTACTTATTTAATATCGCTTTTCTTAACTGACTACTGAACAGTTAGCTGACTTTCACCGCCTTCCTTAGAACATCGATTCTGAGTTGCTAGAAACCATGTCTACCAACTGCAATTCCTAAAAACCTCAAATCAGCCCTTTTACATGTACAGTTTCTGGCAACGTAATTTGAAAAATATAAAGTAATCAAAAAGGTGACACTACATTTGTACAATAAATACAACTCTAATTACATCATCATGACTTAAAACTTTTATAAGCACTGAATTCTCCACTTTGTTTTCAAATTATTCTTAATATTTGCATTTATATATAGAAAGAGAAAATTATAGCCATTCAAACATTGTTCTATTAAACTGTTTCAGCGATAATTAAATGGCTAATATAGGGAAAAGGGCTTTAATATCCTTCTAGTAACATCCAAACTGTCTTCTATTTTATTAACTTTACCTTAATGATACATTTTTGTTTGTTCTCCTTATTTTGTTTTAGCTTGTTGAATATATCTGTCTGGTTCATTTCTTGACTGTCATGTTCATAATAATGGGTCGGAACTGACCAAATACATACTGGAAGGAATACTCACCCGATTCTAAAGAAAAGAAGTGAGTTTCCCTTTGTGGTATAATAAGGTTTGTCAACTATGCTTTCTGAAGAAGTAACACAGTTTTGAGACTCACTTGGTATTTTTCTTTCTTTCATGGCTTTATTTAAAAGCTTTTATTAACAACCGCATCTCCCAAATATGACCAAATATTTCATTTTCCTAATTATTGATAGTCTTTCTTACCTTTACCTGTATCCAGCACATAAGTTAATCACACATACTACATTATCTGCATACTCGTGTTTCTAATATGGGCATAAAATCTTTTAGTGATTATGGCTTTTTATCTTATAGATCTTTTCTGAGCATATCAAATAATTTCACTCCTATGAGCTCTATACGGCATGACATTAAATTAAGGCAGCATACATACTATGACTGACAAATTTAGTCAAAAGTTTTTTGTTAATTTTTTTTTCCAGATTTGGCTAGTACAAGCGACACTACGGCAAACTCCACTGCACATTTGTCCACTCATATATTTGATCATGTATTCTTCCACAATAAAATGCTACAATAAAAGGTGTGCACATTTTTAAGGAGAAAATTCTGAATGGGCCTCTGGAAAGTTATTGTAATTTTCAATTTCCACTAACAGTCTGTAAGTACCAATTTCCCCATTTGTGTACCAACAATAGATATCAACAATGACTTTTTTCAAATCTAATTAACAAAGAGAGCTATCCTTCTGTAGTTTTAATTTACACTTCCCTGACCACTAATTAGATTTTATTGACTGTATTTCCTTTTACTGGAAAACCTTGTTCCTATTCTATACTCAGGATGGTTTTCTTTACAGGGATTTGGTAGAGCTCATGTCATATTATGGGGATTAACTCTTTGTTCCATATATCCATTGTCATGTTTTTAACCCAATACTTTTATCATACGGAAATTTTTATAGAATTTGTATTTATTAAATAACTGTTTATTTACTCTCAGGATCTGAAATAAAATCTCCCATATATTTTCCTCAGTTGCTCTGTTTCTTGTGTTCAGATATTTAATCCATCTGGAATGTTCTGTGTGCTCACAAATATGAAAATAAAAGACTTTACTTTTACTTGTATAGCTAGACAATTATCCCAACAATGTTCATTTAATGTGCAGTGTTTTCATTAATCTGAAATGGATTATATTTTTACATACACACACAAATCAATTTCTGTATACTGCATTTTACTTATTTGGTCCATATGTGTTTTCTTGGTCCATATGTGTTTTCTTTGTGCCAATAAAGACTATCTTTTGGTTATATCTGATCTAACTATTCAATATCTGATACAACCATTCCACTTTGCTTAGTCTAACTTAAATCTCTTGGTATTTTAAATTTGATATATTTTATCATGTCTGATTTGATTCATAATATAAACTATAATGTGTTTCTTATTTTCAAAATAATTCCTTCTTTCTTCAACAATGACTTCATTTTGAAAGCAAGCTTTTATCCTATCCAGTATAGATGTACAGTCTGTTTTCTTTGGTTTTTAATATTTCTAGAAGGGTTTTATAAGTCTCTTGAAATATTAAGGCAACATGCCTCCAAATACTGACTGTGCATGTTTAATACTAAAAATGTATTTTAAAACTTTTATATTGCTCCATGAAGAACTTAAATAATATCAATATTAGACATGTTTTTTATCTTGTTGTGACTTTGGCAATATTGAAGCATAAATCTGACCATCAAAACTAGAAGATATTAACTTATTTTTGCCAAGATTTTCTTCCATTTGTAAGTACTGAATGTTATTGGCCATCCTCCCTAAGCCTTCACAACAAGCCGTGAACAAGGAATAGAGGGTAAAATGCTGAACGCTGGATGTAGCAGCTGTTAATCAGGAACTCAAATGTAGATACAGAAGACTCTGGGTCTAAGACAGATGCTAGGAGACAATACGGTTAACTGAACTGAGGGAAGAGCACTGAGATACAATTCTAGAAGAATTGATTCAAGGGATTTCTATGTTTATTTCTTTCATGAGTATGAATGTTTTGTCTGCGTGTATGTATATACACCACAGGCACATCTGATGCCTCTCATGGGTCGTAAGAAGGCACCAGATTCCCTGGAACTGGAGTTACAGATGGTGGCAAGCCATCGGGTGGGTGCTAGGAACCAAACCCAAGCCCTCTGCAAGACCATCTGGAGAGACTGCTCAGTGGTTGAGCACTGGTTGCTCTTTCAGAGGATCTGGGTTCAGTTCCTAGCACCACATTGTCGTTCACGGCCATCTGGAATCTCAGTTCTAGATGAGCTGACACCCTTTTCTGGGCTCTGCAGGCACTGCATGAATGTGGTGCATGACACAGATGCAGGCATGACACCCACATACATACAATAAAAATAAATCTTGAGGAAAAATTTTAAAGAAAAAAATTGGACTTGTATTATATTTAATATTGGTTAATTGTTGAACCCTACACCCTGCCTGTGTTATGTGGTACATGCCAGCAAGGCTGGAAGAAACGTAACCAAAAGTGCTCACAGACATACCCTTCAGTCACTCGATCTTTGCCATACTGCACTGAATTAGAGCTGCACTTGACCAGCGAGCTCAACAGGATTATAGATCAAGTTAGATTAGATTCTTCCTCACAAAATGGAGTCACTTAAAAATATTTACAAAGAACCAGCAGTACTGGACAAAACTAGACAATACTGATAATGCAACCAGAGCAGGGGAGGTATCAAAGACAGCAGAGAGCCATCCATGTGAAGCAGCTGCCCGGGGTCCTGCCCAGCCTGTGAGCAGTGCACTGCCTGAGCAGAGAGCACTGTACAGCTGCAGCAGGACATCGCTGGAGCGTGTGAAATCCTCTAGGATGCCTATTACAAAACAGACGGGGATTAAAAGATTACTTTTAAATGGTAGATAAAGTTCCTAGATTTTCTTAGGAACTTCGGTCCCATAGTGGATAATACGGAGAAGATAAATTAGCACTAAGAAGATGTCATTATTTCTTGGTGGATGTTTCAATTGCATTGAACTTAAACCTCTTGGTAACTTGTATTTGACACATTTTTATCCAGCCTAATAGAATTCATAATGCAGATTATAAAATCCTCCATTCTTTTCAAAATAGATTCTCATTGTCTCTGTAACCTCTTCTCACATACTTTGCTTGTTTCCAAACTTATTGCCACATCCAGAACAAACGAATGACAGAAAGAAAGACAAAGTTTGGAGACCTTAACAAATGCAAAGCTATGCCAATCACCTTTGCTTTACTAAACCCATTTTAAAAGTTTCATTTTGCAATTTAACATATTGAACTAGATTATTAAAAAAAAAAAAAAACCTTACAGTTTAAAAAATATGGGGCTGGCCAGGTGGTGGTGGTGCATGCCTTTAATCCCAGCATTCTAGAGCCAGAGGAAGGTGGATCTTTGTGAGTTCGAGGCCAGCCTGGTCTATAGAGTGAAATCCAGGAAGCCAGAGGTACAATAGAGAAACCTTGTCTAAAAAAAGGGGGGGTGGGGGAGGGTTGGAGACTGGAGAGATGGCTGAGTGGTTAAGAGCACTGACTGCTCTTCCAGAGGTCTTGAGTTCAGGACCCACAACCACATGGTGGCTCACAACCATCTATAATGGCATGAGATGCCCTTTTATGGAATGCAGATGTATGTGCAGATAGAGCACTCATATACATAAAATAAACAAATCTAAAAAAAAGAATAGTAAACACTGAGTGGCTATCAAAGTCCAGGCTCAAGTTCAGGGTTCCATGTAAGTTTATTATTCCTCATTCTCTATCTTATTTATAGCGACTCTAGCTGAACCCTGAGCTCTCGCTGACTGTGCTAGACCGGCTGGACTCCAAAGCTGAGGATACAGGTGTGCAAGTCCACGTCCAGCTTTTTATGTGGTTTGGGGAGCCAAGCTCAGGTCCTCATGTTTGCACAGCAAGGATGTTACCAGCAAAGCTATCTTCCCAGCCAAAAATGACAGATATGAAGATGTTTTAAAAATTCCTTTATCGTTGCTTTTCTCGGCCTTTCAGTTAAAACCAAGTGAAGAACCTTAACCAACTCATTTCATTTCTGTTTTCCTTATTACATATACAAAGAGAGATGTAAGCCTACAAGTCAAAGTCCACTCAAAGAGACTTTTAGATATGTCTAAAATACTTTTAGCAATTAACATAGTGTGCTATAGTCCAATTCAGCAGTTTCCTTTTTTGTTAAGGACAGATAAAATAATGACACAAAATATCACTATTGCAATGCTATGTGCTATGGCCTAGCGGGTGCTAACAACACCTCTATGTTCGCTCAGAAGTTGAAACATGATTGTACTGGGAGGTGGCTTGTCATCATGCGAAAACACTAAGAAAGGTCAGCCACCTCAAAATGAGGAAATGAGCCCTCACCAGATACGGAGCCCACTGTCAGGTTACTCACAGAATCCCCACTCTAGAGCAGTGGCTTCCTAACTTCCTAACTTCCTAACCTTCCTAACGCTGCGACCCTTTATACAGTTAATCATGTTGTGGTGACCCCAACCATAAAATTATTTTTGATGTTACTTCATAACTGTAGTTTTGCTGCTGCTATGAACCGTAATGTAAATATCTGATATGCAGATGGTCTTAGGTGATCCCTGTGAAACGGTCTTTGAACTCCCAAAGGGGTCGCAATCTACAGGTTGAGAAACCACTGCTTCTAAAAGCTTCTATAAGAAATAAATGTTAGTTGCTTTAACCGCCCTGTCTATGGTAATTTTCTATAGCAGGCCAAAATGACTAAGTGTTCTAGCATTCAACCTAGTGTTGCAAAAATACAGCTCTAAATCAAAAAACTGTAAAGTGCAGAGAAATTAGAAGTAAGCTGGCCAGCTAGTAAGACAACTACCACGCACAGATGAGCGGCGACAAGGACTCCTCTGTAGCAGCAAAAACGATGCTGTAAGGCTGAGGGGCACGCGGGACCTTCTGAAGGGATAACGGCAACAGGTAACCCGCCATGCGAATGTGGGCTTGGGAGGTGACAGGTAGCCCCAGAGGGCTGCGTTTTCCTCCCTATGTGACCTTTCTGCCCTCCCTTTTCTACCTTTACATCTGGTATCTACATCACTCTGCTCTGCTCTGCATTACACTAATATGCACGGTCTCCCCGATACCGCTAAGCCACAGGCCCTTAGAGACGCAGACAGTATTTTTCTACCTCCAGAGATGAATGCGTTGATCTGATAGACACGCTGCTCTCTACGCACTGACCCTTAAATCCCTAGACAGTGTTCTGTATCCTGGAATTCACTGACTCTGTCCCCCACATTTCAGTGCAGCTTCTGGGATCGGCTAAATATTCCAACAGATGGGTAAGGGGTTGGGGAACCATTTTTTATTTGTAACAAGCATGCTAGTTAAACTGAATTTATTAAAGGGGCCACCAAGACCTGCAGTCACTAAACAACTCTAAACAACTTAATCCAGTATAGAATAGATATTTATAGCCTTCAAATGAAATTCATGATCCAAGTAGGTCTATGTGGGTTTTATAAAAAAAAAATAAAAAAATGTCTCCAAAGATTTCTGTACTTCATGAACATTAAAGTGCTATATTGCAGCAGATTTTTAAAAAAATCAGAAAATACAGTATTCTTGACTTGAAATATTATATAGTCCCATTGTTGAGTATAACAAGGATGTTTTAAGATGGAGAATCACCAAGGAATCTAGTGAAGCATCAATTTTTATTGCAATGTATATGTATTTTGTGACTGATGTACCCCAGATGGTGAAATTACAATACACCCAAGGAGTTCTGAAAAGCATCAGAATTTAATGAGACAGTGTGAATAAATACATACAGAGTAGGAATGAAGATAAATGACTGCTTATAATAGAAATAGTTTTTATTATTTGTGTATGAATGAGAAAAATAATGATTGTTCTTTCAAACTGAAAGAGAAAGGAAAAGAAAGAAGCCATTATTTTGTCCCAGCACATGGTGAGAGACGTGCGGCCGTTTTAGCTCAGGCTCTCATAGGGGATGCAACTCTTCTGGGCTGGAGAATCACAACAGTATCCATACCATGTCTTCAGAGCTGGGCTAAGTCAGAATGTTCTGTCTTTAAGGAGGGGCTCCCTATGTAACTCAGGCTGTCATGGAACTTGAGATGCTCCTGACTCTCCATCTTACTGCTGAGATTGTAGGCATGCCCCTCCCTAAAGCACACAGCTTTTTCAATTTTCTTCATTTGCATTTTCTGGATGATATCTCAGTTATAATCAAGACCGTAGTTCTGAGCATATAATGTGTCTTCAGCTAATCATTTGTTTTAAAAATAAAATATGCATATAGTGCCACTTAGAAAACCTAAGCAATATTACAAATTGCCTATTTGTGCCCTGCCTACCTCCAAAGAGAACTTAATATGATGAATAATATACATTTAATGCTATTCATTAGCTTTTATAATACATTAGGGACAACCAAAAAAGATCAGAACTTGGTCAAAAGTATAATGGCCGACACCGAAGGAAGGGGAAAACATATAAAACATGCAAACTCATAACATGGGAGTATTTATGGGTTTGCTAGGCCTACAAGCCCTGCACAGCACATACAGAAGAGGTCTAGAACAACTGAGAATGTGTCTGGTTGGCGTTTAGAAGTGACAGATTGGAGGTCCGCACCCCTCATTGGGTCAGACACTAAGAAACAGGGATGGTGACTTTGGTCAAGTGAAGCGGACATGGGTGATGCTGGGGTATAGAGTGGGATTAGCCAAGGTCTTGAGAAAAACCAACAGCTGCTGGAGAGCTTTTACACCCAGAAGTAACTAACTCACTCTATGTAGGAGTTCATCACACGAAGTAAACAAAGATCTCATAAACAGACTGAAGTGAATCTTAAATACAAAGATGACCATCTGGTAATAATAATGAAAAGAACAAATAACAAAAGACAGGAAACTATACAACAGAAGGAAGAACTCCCACCCCATAAAACGTGGTTTTAATAGGGGAACACTGTAGGATATGAATAATTATATAACCTCAATATTACAAAGAACACAGCATCATGGAAATTCTAAATCAGAACATTAAAACTGCAAATCGATTCCTATGTTATTGAAATATAGAAAAAAAATAAAGCCTTATTAAGGAGCTTCAAATTTCAGTTCTAGGCCAGCAAGAGAGATAAGTAGGTAAAGGCACTTGCCACAAAGCCCGAGGCCTGCTCTCTCCTCAGAACTAACACGGCAGAAACAAAGAACTGATTTCTGCAAGTTGTCCTCTGACACACATGCCACATATACCCATATGCATGAATGTGTACACAAATAAATAAAAATGTAAATGTAATTTTTAAGATGCAGTTAAGAATTTTTCACAGGTTATATCCCAAACTCGAGAAATGGATTTATAAGAGAAATAGGCAAGCAGTCAAAAGGTAAACCAAGAGCCAATAAGGAAATTTCTTTTGGTCAGTAATGTAGATGGGGGCTGAGACACAGGCTCTAACTGCTTGGTTTTCTGGTAAGGGTTCTCTTAGCTAGGAGAACAAGACTTTCTAATTTCTCATATAGCGTTTCTTTAGTATGTGCAGGAGTCAGAATGAAATCTGGTGTCTCTTCTTATGAGATGCTGACTCTGTTATACTATTTCTCAGAGGCTGTGGGAGAGAGAGTTCCTTCACTTTACTAGGTAGTGTGTACACATGGTGGTATGTAACCTGCTTTTTTTTTTTTTCAAATAGAAGAACTATACAATCTTAAGTTTAGGTAAATAGCTATAAAATTAGAAATTACAAGTTGGCTGTGGTGGCTTCTGCCTGCAATACACAGCACTTAGGAACCTGGGGAAGAAGGATTTGACATGAATGTTTGAGGTCAGCCTAGGCTACATAATAAATTTCAGGACAGTCTGGGCTACAGCATAAAATTCTACCTCTTAAAACTGAAAAAAAAAAAGATTATAAAGAATGGCTGCTTATTATTGGTCTTATCCAATCTTAAAAAATGAGCAACAAGTCAAAATTTTAGGTAGTAAATAAAATGTTGCCTCCATTAGAAGTGCTGAGTTAGGGTTTCCTTCCCCTGAATTTTTAGAAAAGCAGAAGGGATGGTTCTTCATTCTGGCCTTACACAGGAGAGGGTTTTAGTGAGAAACTCTGACAATTCAGGATTCGTTAATCACAGAACATCTGTCTGTCCAGAAGCCTGACTAAAGGAAGCAACACCAGACTGGCTCACTCGGCATGAGTGCACATCCTCTGCTTCTAAGAGAACTTTCTTCAAATATGAAGTGAGGGGAAACAATCCCTTCAGTCAAGCCGAGGGCCCACTTTACTGGGGTAAAATCCTCGCAAAGACTACGTGAATCCACAGCTAAACCCAAATCATGCAGTTTACAGCATAATCGCTCATCATAGGACTGTAAGCCAATAATTTACACGCCCCAGGAGATGTCCACTTCCCTTTCCAAATGCTGTAACATTTTAATAGTGTGCATAGCTATAACATGGTCAGTGCTGCGTTCTATGCACCCAGATCCTTTACATTGAAAGCTTTGATTATACAATATGCCACATTCCCAAGATGAGTTCTGGTTTTTCTTGAAACCACATATGAATTAAAATACTATAGAATATTAATACATGGGAGATAGCACACAATACCACAGCCAAGTGACTTGCTTGTATACTTAGGGGTTAACTCTCTCCTTGGTGGTCTTGGTTCTAGGTCACCCAGTCTGCCCTGACTCGTATTTTGGTAGAGGAGTGAATGGGCAGAACTCCACAAACCTTAGCTGAAGGTTGCTAGCATTTTCAGTGTAGGTTCTGTACGTTTGAGTTAGTAAAGATTTGTTTGAAAAATGAATCAACCACAGCTCCTCATTATACATAATTATATATGGTGTGTTACTTCAAAGAATCCTGTTACTGTTGCCTGATTTTCATTTAATGTCACTCATTAGAGAAGGATTTTAAAAGGCTTGACAGCATTTTACAGCAGTAGCTAGTATTTCCTTAAGATATTCAGTATCTTAAATAATATCTGTACCCCACCTTTTTTTTTATTAAGCTAGACAATAGCTTCATAGATTGTAAAACTAAAGTGGAAAATAAACATTGTAGAACTTGTCTTTATCAGAATCACAAGTCAAAGCAGTGAAGCCACTATCATGGATTGAACTTTCCCCCGTTTCCCATCCACATCCAACAAATTCAGACAATGAAGCGATAGTCACCAGTGACTAAGAACATTGCTGTATTAGGAGACAGGGTTTTTAAACAGCCAATTAAATTAGGGTCACCATGGTGACCTAAGCCGAATATAGCTGGTATCATCTAACAAGAGGAAATAGGAACACAGACATACACGGAGAGAATGATGTGAAGACAAGGCAAAGACAGCCATTCAAGCCAAGAAAGGTCTCAAAGACATCCTGACATTGCAGACACCGTGACCTCAGGCTTAGTTTGTACAACTATTCTACATGCCAACCTAACTGGAGCATTGGGCTGGTTGGATATTATTTTTTAATATATCTGGGACTCTTTCCAGAAGGCACCAGCATTACAGCTGGTGGGATGGAGAAAGCAGAAGCCCTCCCTAGATGGGTGGGTATCACCTAATCTCAGGTAACACCAATGGAACGAAATGGCAAAGGAGGACTGAATTCACGCTCTTAATGTCAGAGGTGGACATTCATATTCTGCTTTTAGAACCTAGAATGAAACCTATAACACTGGCTAATAGTCCTTCACATGACACCGCTTCTACACTGGCTCTCCTACAACCCAACTGGGCCACACCTAGGTATACAGCTGACAGAATCTAACTCAGTACACAGCAGAGATGCCTGCACGCCCATGCTTACTGCGGTACTGTTCACAACAGCCACAGAGTCAGCCTAGGAGCCAACCAACAAATCAGCAGATACAGAAAATGAGCTGGATATGCACAGTGCAGTATTACTCTGCCATAAAGAAGAACAAAATCATGTCATTTGCAGGAAAGCATTTGGAACTGGAGATATCTTACAGAGCAAAATAATAAATATTCAGAAATATAAATGCCATTGTTCCTTTTACGTGCATAATCTACATTTTAGAAAGGAAGACATGAAAGTAGAAAAGAATCTATTCGTGGGTGGTGGGGACCCACCCCAGAGGGCAGGTAATGGAGCCAAGACAATGTGAACAAGGGGTCAGTGTGACGAAGTACACAGCACATATGCGTCAGTCACGTTGAAATCCACCCTTTTGTACAAGCAATACATGCCATGGAAAATAAAATTTTTTTAACCATTTGGTTAATACAAATATTTAGAAAAATCAAGGAAGACATCCGGCATCAGCCTTGAGCCACACAAATGTGCGTGCACGTGCAAGTGCACCTACCCAGATAGTCTTATGCCAGCAGGTGAACATGCTTAAACATAGATATACATGCAAAAAATAGAAAAAAACATACTTTAGTGCTTGACACACTGAAGATACAACAAATGTGAGATTTTTTAAGATTCCTTTTAAATGTAGTTAGATAAGAAAACTGAAATATGCAAGAACAAACGCAGAGCGAGAGCACTTTAATTATCTTGTCTTTCATGATTTTTTTCTCAAATGATGAACTTAAATATTTAGTTTGCATCTAATCTTTAAAGTGCATTTATCCTTAATCTCCTCAATGATGCAAATTTAACATTCACTGTTCATTCATTTACCTAATTAACAAATTTGTGCCTATAAGTCAACTTTAGATTACACTTAATGATTCAACAAAAGCTTATTAACAGCCTATTATCTGTGTGAGGCTATCATTTAGAGGCTAGTTTATGCAGATACTGCTGGATAGCTTCAAGCATAGTTCTAGGATGCTTAATAATAATTTTTCATCTTGTTCAGTAGTGAAGATCACTGGTGGGTTCCTTTCTGTTTGAGAAATCAAAGTAACAGGGAGGTAAAATTTGCTGGCATGGTTAAAAGCTAGGGTCTCTTGCAACAACTGTATTCTGCTGCGTTAGAAATTCTCAAGGGGCTGAGCGATTGCTTAGTAGGCAAGGGTGTGTGCTGCTTTTGCAGAGGACTGGGATTCAGCTCCCGGCACCCACACTGGCAGCTCACAACCACGCGTAACTCCAGCTTTATGCAATCAGAAACCCTCTTCAGCCTCTGCAGGCACTCATGCTCATATGCGCACGCCCATATAACACACACATTCATGCAGCTAAAACATAAATCTTCAAAAAAAATCTCCAAGAAGTAAAAACTAATAAAGGAAAATAATCATAGAAATGCCATATACTGTACTAACTGCCTATTTAAATCTTAGTGATCCATACCATAGATGTACGTGGGAGGACCGCCAACGAGGGACTGTTTGGTCTCGTATAAATGAAAGCATGTAGTTTTTTGTCTTTCAGCACCTGGCTTATTTTAAATAGCCTAATATTCTCCATTCTCACCCATGTTGTTGCAAATGACAAGGTTTCCTTTCGTAAGACTAGATAATATGCCAATGTCTGTATTACACATTTCTGCTGTCCAGTCACTGAAGGCAGACTTTTAGGCTGTTTCCACATCTTACCCATCAGAACACCAATGAAATAAACATACCTTTCCCAGATCCTATTTTCAGTCTTTTTGGGAAAAACATCTTGCAGCAGGATATGTTAATTCCATTTTTTTGTTTTGGTTTTTGAGACAGGGTTTCTCTGTTGTAACTCTGGCTGCCTTGGAACTCACTCTGTAGACCAGGCTGGCCTCAAACTCACAGAGATCCTCCTGCCTCTGCCTCCCGAGTGCTGGGATTAAAGATGTGCACCACCAGTGCCTGGCTGTTGGTTCTATTTTTAATTTTTTGTTTTGTGTTGTTTTGCTTTGAATTATGTAGTGCAACGAGGGTGGACTGGAACTCACTGTGTAGCCCCAGACTGGCCTAAAAGTCATTAACCTTGTGGGGTTTAGCCTTCAGATCAGCCTGATGGGATTTAGAATCACAGTGGAAATGGACATCCGACCAGGGAGTTTTTAGATCGGGTTAACTGAGGAGGGAAGACCAACCATGATTGGTACCTTCTCATAGGTGAGGGTCCTTTACTGCATGAAAAAATTTTAAAAGTGAGCACCAGACTCCTCTCTCATCCCCTCTCTCTGCTTTCCGACTATGGATAAAATATGAACAGCTTCCTCAAGCTCCGACTGTGGTGACTTTGTGGACATGATACCCTCGAACCGTGAACTAAAATCTACAATGAACTTTTTCTTACGTTGCTTCTGTCAGGCATTTTGCCACAACAATGCGGACAGAGGCTGTTGTGACTGTGGTCCAAGAGGGTCGGATTACATCTTAAGCCGGTAGCAGAATGTGGCAGTGTTGTCCACGTGGTACTGGTTCGGCAGGCATAAAAGAGGCAAGACTGAGGGGGCGCATTCCAGAGAGGCACTGGCCACAGCACGAAGCTGTGAAGGTGGAGCCTAATCACAGTGGACAGGCGAGGCTGTGTAATTGTCGGAAAGGTTGGGTAGTGTGAGGAGGAGCGCTGCTGGCACAGAATGGAGACAGCTGGGAGAGGCTGTGCTGCTACAGGCAGCAGAGCTGGGAGCTGGGGATGCGCAGGGCTTTGGGACACAGAGGACCCCAGCACCCGACTCGTACATTGGACATGGAGCTGCAGGATCTGGTGTCTGCCCCACTGGGTTTTGATCTAACTTTGGTGTGACCTTTCCTTAGTGTGCCCACTCTTCCCATTTGGAATGGGATTGTTCGTTCTGTGCTACGGTGTGTTAGATGCAATGTGCTTTATGTAAGGGGATAGATACACGGTTGAGTGGTTGGGCCCCTGAGGAGACTCTGACCTTACACTGTTGAAGGCTGTTGGAACTGTTAATGACTATGAAGGCCTTGGAAGGCGGAATCAATGTTTTGCATTATGAGATAAAATGGAATGTTAGGGGACAGGGATGGGATGCTATGATTTAAAGTGATATGTTTGTCAAGTTCAAGAGCTGTGTTGGTTGATCTTGTCAACTTAATGGGATTTAAATCACCATGGAAAACAAACCTCTGGGCTTGTCTGTGAGGGAGCTTCTAGATTGGGTTAAATGGGGGGGGGGAAGGCTAGCTTAAATGGGGTGGCACCACTCAGTGTACTGGGATGACAGACTGACTGGAAATGGCAAAGGGGCCAACGCCAGCACTCCTCCCCCTCTGCTTCCTGCTGTGGGCACAGTGTGACCAGCCACCTGCCCCACACCTTCCACCGTGATGCACTGGGTCCTAAACTGGGAGCCGAAAGAAAACCTTCCTTTCTTCAGTTGCCTTTGTCAAGGGTTTTTTCCTACAGCAATGAGAAAAGTAACTTATACATCAAGTTTTCTTATGTATACATCAAGTTTCCTGCTTTTGGCCAGATTTTTAAACTGTTTTAATATTTAATATTTTTTCTTACAACTGTTTCCTCCCTAAAGAACTCAGCCCATACGTGCACTATGTAGAGAGAATGTTTTTAAAACAACACTGATAAAGTGACGTTAGAGACTTATTAACATGAAAAGACTCTGCTATTACAACTTAGCAATCTGACCTTAATTCTGTTTGGCTAACACTTGAGAATCACATCTGACAAGCTCTACAAAGAGCACAGTATTCAGAATATAGAACAAACCACAGAAAGTATGATCCTTGGAATGGTATGATGAAACTTCAGTATACAGTTTAAATCTAGAAGCTCACCTAAAACTTTATTCCTCTAAAAATATGTTGTTACTGATTCATATTACAGTACTCTTCACAGAGGCAGCACTTTAAAAAAAAAATTAAAAAGTTGGGGCTGGAGAGAAGGCTCCAGTGGTTACGAGCACTGCCTGATCCTCCCAAGGACCTAGGTTCAATTCTCAGCACCTACACGGAGGCAGGCTCACAACTTCTGTCAACCCCCATCCAGGGGGTATGGCGCCCTCTTCTGGCCTCCGTGGGCACTACATGCACACATACATGCATGCAAGCAAAGGCACATTAAAAACAACAGAAAGTTTTATGAGTTTTTTTTCTCATTGCTCAAACAATCTAATTAATCAAAATAAGACTTGCAATAACCCTAAAAATAAATATTTGCCCCAACGAGAGCTGAGCCACAGCCACAAGGTATGCCATATTCTTCTGTTTGTTCAAGTCCAGCTATACTCCAGTGACAAAGGTACCTAACCCACAGGTCATACTATATGCCGGAAGACCTTCCAACAGAACACTGACAGAATTTAAGGTTTCAGTTGACTTTTGTCAACTTAAGAATGTCCCAAGAAATATGAGCCTTCCTAGTTGGCAGAAAAAGAACATTAACTTTCTGTAACTGTGGCTCTCACATTTAACCAGACATCAACTAGAGCCTGTGGGCTTTCTTCCGTCTGCCACTCCCTAAGATTGTCATCAATCCATCTGTGCCTTCTGTGTTCAGTGTCTTCTAGAGAGGCGACTAGGTGGAATGCTTGCCTAGCATGCACAAGACCTCAGGTGCAATCTCCAGCACTGCACGGGGTTTGGTAACTCTACGCACCCAGCACCCCAAATGTAAGAGTTTGGGGCCAGCATGGGCTACTTGAGGCCCTGTCAAACAGAACAAATAACATACATACATACATACAACGATTTAATCAGCTACAGACAGCGAGAACTGTAGATGCCTTAGAATTCTTCACCTGGTGTTGGACAAAAGCATGTTTGTGACCATCCTGGGGTGCATAAGACCCTGCCTCAAAAAGGACGGACTATCGCCTGGAAATAGTCAAGAGTGGGGACAACAGGGACCCCAGCGCACGCCAAGAGCTGGCCATGCCCCCTGCTACACTGAAGAGCATCTGCAGCCCCAGTGCGTCGGCGAAGGGCGGTGCGCAGTGACCTTGCTTCAAAGGATACCCGGGGAGATCGCCGCGAGACCCGAAACACGGGGCCTGTGTGGGCGCCAGGGACCGGAGACGCGCCCGGAGAGCAGCCGGGACCCACCTCATGGAACGCGAGCGGCCGCTGGGTGAACAGGACGCGCTAGAGGGCGCCCTGAGCGCCGGCCTCAGCCCAAAGCCGCCTGCCGGCCACGCTTACTCAGCTCCACTCCGCCTCCCCGCGGCCGGGCGCGACGCCTCGCCCGCCGCGGAGACCACTGGGACTGGTAGTACGCCGCCCACCACCGCCGCGGAGACTCACGGGACTCGTAGTACGCCCCGCCCCCGCCCCGCCGCAGAGACTTGTGGGACTTGTAGTTCGCCCCGCCCCTCGCCCCGCCAGAGCGCGGCTCTGAAGCGCCCTCTGGTCCTTCAGGCCCCGCTTCCGGGTTCGTCGCGCTGCGCCGGCACGCAGCCCGTGTGAGGCGGCGGCACCATTGTGAGCTGCGAGGCGTCCGTAGGGTTCTTCTAGGAGCCGGCCTCTCCGCCCCTAAGGAGGGCAGCGGGCGCCGGCCGCCCCGGAGCTGACGCGCGTGCTGCTGGGTAACGGGCCTGCTCGGGCGGCCCCGGGCCGCTCCCGCTCGGCTCTGCTTTGACCTCCCGGGCCCGTGAGGACGGGCCCGCGGCGGCCGCGGCGGACGACATGGGACGCCCTCGGTGCACCTGTGGCGGCCACCTTGCTTGGGGAAGCGGCGGCGTCTTCGAGGAAACCGGAAGCCCGTGGTGACCCCTGGCGACCCGGTTTGTTTTCGGTCGGTTTCCAACCACTGGGGAAGCGAAACCTGGTGGCCTTGAGGGCGGCCCCACGTAACCAGGGTTCCGGTGAGTGATCGCTCGCGCCGGCCGGGAGGGCGCCGTCGGCTGTTCCGACACGCGTCGTCGCCCGTCCCCGGGCACGGAGGGGCAGTCCCGCCGCCTCGGGCTCGCCTGCTCCGGCGCCGGCCGTCTCCGGGTCTCGGGGAGCACTTTGAGTTCTGCTTCCTGCCCTGAGGTGGCATTTGTAATGGGACCGGGACGAGGGACGAGGCTGGTGTCGGTGGCCTCCGGGCAGTGACCGGGGTCTAGCTTGCGTGTGTCAGTCCCGTTTCCCGGCTGTGTCGCCAGGTAGGCTAACACAACGCTCCTTCTCGAGAGGAACTCGAATGCTCAGAAGTGAAGTAAAGTGTCCATGGAAGCTCCTAGAAATCTGACCATAAACCGCTCAGAACAAAATAAGTGCGATGATCAAAAACATCGACGTGCTGGGGTTGGAATTGACCTCTACGGGATGACCCTCACCCTTCTTTAAATTTTACATTGAATTGAACAAAATCGTTTTTTAATTGTTATTCTTTTTGTTTTTGTTCCTTTTTTTCCCCCCCAGACGGGGTTTCTGTGTTGTAACTCTGGCTATCGTGGAATCACTCTGTAGACCAGGCTGGCCTCGAACTCACAGAGATCCGCCTGCCTCTGCCTCCCGAGTGCTGGGATGAAAGGCCACTGCCCAGAAAATTGAACAAAAGTCTTAAAAGCGTGATTTCATTCGTAAGTTCTCCAGAAAACGTTGTCATTACCCAGACCGTGGTGATGATCACTCCGGCTTCTTAAATTGGGAATAGTTGGGATCATTCACTGGATGGCTACAAAATGCTGAATGCCCTGAAGTTTGTAAATGGTCGTTTTCTCGCAAATGTAAGAGTTTCATGCTGTCAGGGGTGAAGTGGGTGGATTAGACCAAAAGCACCAGGATGTAAGCGTTGACTTTTCCATTTATTCACTTAACACGAGTAAAAGGTTAAGCCTCTCTCTTGCTTTCTCCCTTCCCCTTTCTCTGAAGTACAGTACTTACTTTCCAAGACACCCAGATAGAGTTTCTAAGAGCTATGTTGGCTCTGAAGTTGGCAACCTATTTACGTATTTAATTACCCCACCTATAAACTGAGGCGTGCTTACCCATCTCACTATTTTTATATGGATTTAATGTATTCTTAAGAACTATGAATTGTTTGTTTGTTTTGAGACAGGGTCTCTCTGTGCAAACTGGAACTCGCTCTGTAGACCAGGCTGGCCTCAAACTCAGAGCTGCCTGCCTCTGCTTTTTGAGTGCTGGGATATTTATTTATTAAGTATTTTATGTATGAGTACTGTTTCCGTATATAGACCTACAGGCCAGAAGAGGGCATTGGTTCCCATTACAGATGGTTGTGAGCCACCATGTATGTGGTTGCTAGGAATCGAACTCAGGACCTCTGGAAGAGGAGCCAGTGCTTTTCACCTCTAGCCATCTCTCCAGCCCAAGAACTATAAATTCTTAAGAACTACCTGGTCCCTTAAGAGGTGAAGCACAAGTTGGGCGTGGTGGCACTAGTGAGACAGAGGCAGATTTCTGAGTTACAAGCCAGTTGCTGCTACACAGTGAGACGTAGGTGCTGCATTAGTGCTAACACACAGCACTGTCATGCTTACGGAAAGAAAGGAGATTAAAACAAAACTGAATCGGACCAACATAGTTTTTTATTGACGCTTACATTCTAAATTAAAGTTGTTTTTCAATATTAGAAAATAACTGTTAGTAACATTTGGTGTAGGTTGCCTTGGAACACATTGTTTTAGAGAAGGAGAGACAAGAAGGCTGCTCTTCGTACTTGAGTCTGAAGGTTCCCTGGCCATAAAAACTATCTCTGGACTTGCTGCAGGGAGTGAGTCAGGGTCATGAAAGCGAAAGTGGCATTTTTCGTATTACATGTCTGATATTGCTGAAGTTTTGGGACACTTAATGAATTACAGAGCATTTGGTTGCTAAGGTACATAGATTAAGTGTTGACATCTTTTTAGAAGGGCACTTGAGAATCCCTTTTAAAAAGCAGAGGCCATTCATGCCCCTAATTATTTAAAGTGAGGAGAGGAAAGGAATAACTTGTTATTTCCTGGTTCTCCCTATAAAACTTAAACCCCCAACACTGTTTCTTAACTGACCTATATATATGACGTGGATTCTCAAATATCCTAACTTTTCAGAGATAGAAAGCCAATGGAAATTCTAAACAAGATTCACTTCAGAAGGTAATGCACAGTAGGCCTTAATTCAAAGCCCAGCTCTGTCACATGCCATAGCCATGATTACAGACTTACTAACTTCCTCAAATGTGGGGTTGATAGTGCTTTTCCTGCCAAGTTTAGTGTAGATATAAGGTGTTCAGCTCGTTATTCAGATTTGCCTTCACAATACAAGGAAGTAGTATCTTAGTGATACAGTTCAACTCTGTCATGCATATGTATGGACACTGAGATCCAGAGAGCTGCCATGATCTAGTCTGTAGTCACAGGCCAAAGTGCAAGTTTCTGATTCCTAGGCCATTGTACCATAGAGTTCTGCCCTGTCTAGATTCTTATCGGGAAAAATTACAATCACAGTTATTCAGGGTGTTTTATGAAGAACCTAGATTTGGCCTGACCACTGGGTCCAACTCCCGCCCTCATCTGCCCAGTTCCCAGCACAGGCAGGTAAGGGCTTCCCAATCCTCCCCAGGCCCAGACCACTCAACCCAAATTCCCTGGGTCAACCCTACTGCAGGCTTGGACAGATCTGGGCTGGTCTCAGCCTTGGTCAGAGAGGGAAGCCTCTTTTTTGTAGTTGTCAGCAGTCACTAGAGATAAGTACTGGGTCAAAGTGATGAGCGTAAGAGACTGAATGCTCAGCTCCGGATGCGGTATCTATAGTAATCAGCACCCACCAAGTCCAGAGACTGTCGTGGTAGAGAAGGTGAAAAGAATTAGGAGCTGAAGGAAGGTTTGTGAATTGCTGCCTTCCAGATCCAGCATGACCATCATGATCTCATAGCCGCTGATGTCACCTAACAAGACTTAACACAAAATCCCTGTGTGGGTGGGGTACATAATCTTAGGCTCTATCCCATTTCGGAGGTACTGACAGTGGATACTTACAGGGAGAGGTAGAATCATTCTTCACTGAGGATGTGGCCAAGGTTCCTTCCAGTGGATGGCCCACAACCTGCACAGCTTCATTTGGTGGGTTATCCAAAGAGAAAAAGAGAACCTTAAGTGCCAGTAGATTGAGGTGTATTTGGAGAATTGGAAAATTGGAGGGGGAAATAATGGGTAGGGTAGCTCATATTTTGTTATATACATGTATGAACTTAAAAACAAACCCTAGATTTAGTAGTTTATCTAGGTTCATACCCCAAGTTTGCCTCTAATCTGTTGTTTTTTAAGCTTTGTAAATTGCAAGTTCATATTACCTGCCTAAGAACTAGAAATATGCATGATATGCATGTATAAGCAGTAGTGGTTGGCACTTGACAAATGATCTAAATGGCAGATATTCTGATACTGAAAATGGCAGGATAATCATTCTAGAGAAAAAAAAGAACAATCTTGTGTCCGAATATATTTATTTTCTAGTATATCAAATCCCAGCATATATAGCCTTAAAGAGGCTCAGTATTGATTTCAGTGAAGATGGAAATTTATGATTTCTTAAAATAATTTTGATTAATAATGCTTGAACTTTTCCTACGCTTGTCTCTCCACCGGTCACAGACACTACCAACTTATCTGACAGACTGCTCTGTTATCATCCTGTAGGCTCACTCCTCTCAGCAATGATTGGCAGCATTATCCACTAAGATCCTTTAACTTATAGTCTTAATGTACTCTTTGAATCTATACTCTAAGGTTGTGGTTCTCAACCTTCCTAATGCTGCGACTCTTTAACATAGTTAACTCTTTAACATAGTTCCTCATGTTGTGGTGACCCTGACCATAAGATTATTTCCGTTGCTGTTTCATAACTGTAATCTTGCTACAGTTATGAATTGTCATATAAATATCTGATATGCAAATGTTCTTATGTGACCTCTGTGAAAGGGTCACAATATTGGGAAGGTTGAGAACAACTGCTGTAGATGGTCAAGAGCACTAATTATAATTTGAATTCTATAAATCATATAATAGTCTTTAGTTCTGTTGTATCTCAATGATAGTTCTCAAATAGGTATGGGACTCATCCTAACCTGGAATGCTTATTGTAGGTGCAGTTTGAAATTTTCAGCCCCAGATATTCTGATTTACATGTATATCTACAGTAAAGCCAAATAATCAATGTTTTTAACAGGACTAAATATAATGCTGGGCTGTGGCCTCCACTCCACTTTGTCAAACACTGAGTTAGGCTGTTTCTATCATCTTGTTGCTCTTGCAAAAACTAAAGTTGTTCATAGCATTCTCTGGAATACATTACTGCTTTTATGATTGAGAGGAACCCATTTAAGCTTGTCTTTGGATAATATGTTTATATTGGTTAAGTTCTGAAAGTGAATATTAACCAATTCTTGCTAGGAAATATTCAAAAGATCCTTGAGTCTTTCAGTTAATCTCATTGGAGGGGGTGTCTCTTTTTGTAGTGGTGGGTTACCAGGGCCTTGTATATGCTAGAGGAATGCTCTACCACAGAGCTGCAGAAGCAGTCCACTAGTTTCCAGTGACTATATTTTCTCTTTATGACTCTAAAGATTATTGGAATATAAGTATTTTTTATTATAGTAAATAAGCATGTGTGAACAAGTTTCCTAAAAGGGTACATGTTACAAGCATTAGCTTGATCTATTTGAGTATAGTACCATTTATCCAGAAAAATCAAACTCCTATGCTAGCTAGCTGGTTTTGTATACACATTTTATCACAGGGTTCCATACTGTAGCTAGCCTGAGACTACCTGAAACTCAATATATATAGCCCAGGGAACCTTGAACTGGTGGTGATCCTTCTGCCTCAGATTTCCAAATGCTGCGATTACAGATGTGAGCTTCCCTACCCATTCTCTAATTAATCGTCTCTTGATGGATGTTAGGTCCTCTTTAAAAAAAAAAAAAAGTTCATCGTGGAAGGGAAAGTATTAGTAGCTCAGGTTCTGAAATCAGACAACCTCTGCTGCATACTAATCTGATCCTGGCTAAATTTATGGCCAAGTTTTCTTGTCTATAAGAAGGCTTTAACAAGATTTTATACCTCGGAGAGCAGTCATGAAAATTAGTGGCTGTTTCTAAGCAACGCAGTGCCAGCATCGGTGGTTATATGAACTGACTTTGTGTTGCTAATATGAATATCTAAGGCCACTTAGGAAGAAGAGGAAAGCCCTCTAGGTCACAATTTCAGAAGTTCCAAGTTTTGAGGTGAGTGCCTTGCCTTTGGGGCCTCTGGCAAGTAACCATCATGGCAGAACACTGAGGAATAAACTCCCATCACAAGGTAGGAAAGACAGGCAGAGGACTGGGCCAGGGTCCAAGAGTCTCCTTTGAGGATCTCGCATAGCACCCCACCTCTGAAAGGTCCACAGCACCAACACTATCACCTAGGGACTAGACCGTCACAGTTGTGAATATTTTTAGTGAGTGTCGTGTCTGGGCTGTCTTTTAAAAGACTTTATAGGATAAGATCTAAAATTGACGCTCTTCATAATAAAGGGTCATCTCGCTTGGTCTCCAGTTCCATCTTTTATCTTCTGTTATTCCCCATTTCAGCTCCTCCCTCTCCACACCTTTTCATGTCTTTAAACTTGTTCATCTGCTAGAAGTTAGCAGACCATAAAGGCTTACGTGTGATGAATACAGTCAAGACGCCCTCTCCACTTACGAAAGTGGACTGACGTCATTTGGGGAGCTGTGAAAACCATCCCTCCCATCTCCCTGACTCCATAGCATTCTCTGTTTCAGATATATTACCACCTATAATATAATAATTAGTTTTCTGTACACCTGTCTCCCACATTGGGTTATTGGGCTTTGTATCTTTGCTTAGAAAATGATTAATGCTAAAAATGAATGCAAAAAAATCAAAATTGGATTATTTAGAACTTTATTTAGAACTAAAGCTTAGATCCTTACAATTCTTTCTTCCCATTGTAGAAGAGTTCATTAGTATTTGATTTTAGCTGATTTTAGAAGAGCTCAAATTCAATTACTTCCGTCCATTTTGGGGAGGATTGTTATTTAAATCAAGATAAATAGTGTGGGTACTGTTTTTACCTGTGCTAAACCTAGACTGTATCCCAGCACTTATATAATATAATATAGTATAATAGAATGTTCTTTGAGGTAAAAAAAAAAAAAATAGTATTTACAGTTTTGTTTTATTTACCTAGGGTCCCACCAGGACCTGGTACATGCTTGGCAAATGTTCTACTGCTATTTCATACTCTAGTCTTACTTCACACTTCCATAGAACTTTATAGTAGTGGGTTATGGTTCTAAGTGCTTTATACCTATAATCACTTTTCATTCTTTAGACTATAAAAGTGGTCATTAATATTTCCTGACTTTAACAGCTTACCCACTAAGTCATTCAGACACTGAATGGGAAACCGTGGGTAGAACCTGGGCAGCTGTGCTCATAGCAACTATACTATGTTGCCTCTGAAAGAAAATAGTTTTAAAATTGTCTCAGTATTCACATTGTAAATCTATCTTTTCATCCCTGCTCATTAACCAAGTGCAACCTTCACACTTTCTCTTTCCAGGGCTGCCATGGACACACTAATAGAAGATGACATCTGCATTCTGAATCATGAAAAGGCCCACAGAAGAGAGACAGTGACTCCACTCTCAGTATACTCAGGAGACGAGTCTGTTGCTTCACATTTTGCCCTTGTCACTGCATATGAAGACATCAAGAAGAGACTCAAGGATTCAGAGAAAGAAAACTCTCTTTTAAAGAAAAGAATACGGGCTTTGGAAGAAAAGGTAACTTTTTTCTCTTTTGATTATGTTTTTGACATAAAGAATAATTCCAGTTATTTGAAATTAAATATTTTCTAATCTGTCTTCCAAGAATAAGTAAGAATTTCTAAATTCTTCACCATTAGACTATGCTACATTGGCCATACCATGTGCTCAGTGATACTGTAGAATAAAACTTAACAACTTAAAGGTGTTCTGTTCCTGCCAGGTGATGGTGGCACACACTTTAATCCCAGCACTCTGAAGACAGAGGCAGGTGGGTCTCTGTGAGTTCAAGACCAACCTAGTCGACAGAGTGAGTTCCAGGACAGCTGCAGTTTCCCTGGGTTGTTTTTTTTTGTTTTTTGTTTTTTGTTTTTTTTTTTTTTTTTTTGTGAGGTGCACATGTATGTATTTGAAGGCCAGAGGTCAGCCTCAGGTGTTGTTCCTCAGGAGCTGTCTCCCTTCTGTTTTGAGACAGGATCTCACACTGGGTCATTGGGCTTACTATTAGACTAGGCTACTTGGCCAGGAAGTCTTGAGGATCTTTCTGTCCCTGTCTCCTTGTACTGGGGTAACAAAGGATATGCCACCACACCTGGCTTTTCACAGGAGGCTTGAACTCAGGTCCTCAGGCTTGTGCATCCGGCAGTTTACCAACTGAGGTGTCACCCGAGCCTTGCTATCTATATGCAATTTAGAATTTTCAAGTCTACACAAAAGAATAAGATACCAGTAGAGGGAACTGACAAGGGAGACTTCTGTGACGTTGCTCCACTGTGTTTAACAAGCTTGTACCAGGACTGGAAACGTCATCTCTGCATTCTCTTTGATTTCTTCACAATGTAGGAATAACAGTCTGAGCTGATAATGACATGTTAATGTTAAGGTTCTGAATGCTATATGGGGTAACTAAAATGCACCAAATCATCAACTAATTTGATTTTATATGTCGGTATTTTTCTTGGTTGCCCATTTATAGATGGCATTTCAAGGTTGCAATTAGTTTTTATTTCTTAAAATCAGATTTGTATTTATATCTTACAAAAGCAAGAGTTTCCACAAATGATAGAAGAAATGAGTTCTTAGCAGTCAAAATTTCCTGTATTTAAAAACTCGAGAATGGGTTGGTAAAACAGGGAAGTCATTCATTAATATTATCATAATTTTTTCTCACTAATTTTAACTTAGTAATTAAGTATATTTGTCGTATTGCGATAAATTATGGAAGGTAACTTTACAACTAATAGTTATGCTTTTAAAATTCAATAGAAACTTGGAATTTAGTGCATAGTTAACATATAAAAATCTATACTTTGTGGCTGTCAATCCTATGAATTTCAATTCTAGGAGGCAGGGTTTAATGAAATAGCATGTCTATTCCTTAAGAAATTGAGTCTAATTTATACTTTTCTGATGATAGAAATTAGATACTGTAGACTTGGAAAATACCCAGACACTTCACAAGACAATATACTATGATATTAAGTGTGATAATTAAGTTTATTATAATACAGGTAGTACAAAGCACAGATTACTGATGAGCAACAAGCATAGAAGGTATTTGTTTTTTCTATGCTATTTGTCTTAATGAAGATCGTGTGGCAATGAAATACTCACTTAATTATAGGCAAAGCTAGGCTTTATCCTTGTACTCCAGTGGTTGGAGTAAGATGTAGTACAGAATACCCGCTGAAGATTTCTCCTCCTAATTTATACTGTCAGCTTGTTGGAGCTCGATTAGATGAAGAAGTGAGTTCTGTGGGACGTGAACAAGTGAATAAAGCCTATCACGCATACCGGGAGGTCTGCATCGATAGAGACAATTTGAAGAACAAATTGGAGAAAATAGTAAGTTGATTTGAAAATAATACTGTATATTTTAATTGTTTGGTCTTACAAGAGGTTTAGAATTAAAATAAGAGGTTACACATTTACAGTTGTTAATTAATGTGGAAAATTTTAATAATTATATTTTCCACTAATATACAAAAATAAATACTTAGTATTTAATGATGTTAAGGACTTAAAGCCATCTAAGCACCACTAACTTACTTTGAAAAAGTCATGACAAGGTTGAATTACTTACTCATTACTCATTGTGGATTTTTTGTTTTGTTTAGTTGTAATCCAGGGAGCAATGATGTCCTAGGAAAAAAACTAAAAGATTAGTGAGAATCAGGTTTATTTTTCCATCTCTCTTTTTTAAAGGCTAGAATGTGGTTTATTCCGTATTGACCTAGAAATTAAAATATAAGACAAACTTAGAGATGTATTGACTATAATTTGGCATTTTCCCTACTTAACTAGAATAAAGACAACTCTGAATCTTTGAAAGTATTGAATGAACAGCTACAGTCTAAAGAAGTGGAGCTTCTGCAGCTGAGGACAGAGGTGGAAACTCAGCAGGGTATGCCACTCACTTGTTGCGGACCTTCCGTTTGTGTGCTGCAGCCGTGATCAGTCTCCTGTATCTGTGATGAAGCCTTAACATTTCCTTCCTGAAAGTTGATAATGTACAGAAAAGATGCTGAAATGGAATGTTTCTCTGGGGGTTATAGATAATAGTCTTGTTCCCATCAAAGCCTCATGAGATAGGCAAAAGAATTGGCTACTGAAGGACCTTTTGGTGGAAAACTAATGTGAGATCTTTCTGGGTATAGGTTGGGGCTTTTGGAGATGGAGAAATGTAGGACTAAGTCAGAGATAATGTAGGATCCAGCTGTATTGTTTACACAGTCAGATGTTTATGAAAATTGTTCTGACGTGCATTCTGGACTGTCAGTCAAACTGTGGACTTTGGTAGAATACATGATGCTGGGCTTTAGTATTTACACACGCTTTGTACTAGTTACATTTTATCAGTGTCACCTGGGGATTGTAATTGTTATAAAAAAAGAGATAACTATTTTGTTGTTCTTTTTCTAGTGATGAGGAATTTAAATGCACCCTCATCAAACTGGGAGGTGGAAAAGCTAAGCTGTGACTTGAAGATCCATGGTTTGGAACAAGAGTTGGAACTAATGAAGAAAGAATGCAACAGTCTCAAAATAGAGCTACAGAAAGCCAAACAGACGGTACTTCAAAGTATTACACGGAGAACTCCCATGTGCTTTGTGCATCACATGTGGGATTTGTTACTAAGTATTAAGTCACAGGTCTATAATTAGTTATTACCATGGAATATTCTCACTTCCTGAAAAATTCATATCTAATAATCGTTACTGCTAATATTTCATACTCTATACATTCACTCTCGCCCAAGAATATACAGCTTCAAGACTTTATTTAAAATATTGGGTTATATCTTATATATACTTTCCTATTGTGACAGAACACCATGGCCAAGGCAACTTATAAAAGAAAGCATTTAATTTGGGGTTCACGGTTCCAGAAGTTTTGAGTTCATGATCATCATGTTCCAGAACATGGCAGCAGGCAGGCAGGCACGATGCTGGAGCAAATAGCTGAGAGCTTACATTTGATCCACAAGCACAAGGCAGAGAGAAAGAGAGCTAACCTGGAATGCCATGGGCTTGTTAAACCGCAGAACCCACCCCCAGTGATGTACCTCCTCCAACAGGGCCACACCTCCCAATCCTTCCCAAATAGTTCCACCAACTGCAGACCAAGCATTCAGTATATGAGTGAGCCTATGGGGCCATTCTCATTCAAACCACCACAGGTTATTTTATTTTATTTTTTTTCAAACTTCCTTTCCTTCTGGTTCTTCTGATTTTGAATACATCTGAAAAATTTAAAGAGAACTTAGTTTTAACTTTCCATTTTATTTAACTTAACAGTTTACTTAGTTTAGACAAAAGGGACAACATTATATACTTTTTGAAAAGCAACAAGCTTACCAATAAAGGAAGCCTTACACAGCCTGTCTTTTCAGAAGATTGATATTTTTCAGTCAACTTTAGCTCTCAGAAAACATTTGAGAATTCAAGAATTAGGAAAATCAACAAGAAAAACATCTGCCATGTCTGCAGCCATAGCATGACTAGCCTAAAGTCATCTATTCACACAAACGGCTCTCTCAGTTCCTCTCTAGGGGCCTTTAGCAGTAAGCGACTCTGGATTCAGAAAGAACGGAGTTTTCAGATGAAACGGGATATGAGAACATGGCACCAACATATTTTGCATTCTGTATTTTAAGCTAGTTACAACTGGTTAGTCCTCAGCTCAGCCATTTGCCCACCAAAGCCTTGCATACGTATTGCTGAGGGCTGTTCCTCTGAGTCACCATCTAAGAGTGGAGCTAGTTGCCATATTGACCGTCAGCCAGATTGTGTGCCCACATCCCAAACAGCCCTGGATGCTGCTTACACTTCTCTCTTCCATATTAGCCTTCACCAGTGACCACTAGCTGAGAATGAGCTACATGTAAGAATATTGTAACGCTCTGCTTCCACCTGACCAATTCATCTGCACTGGGCAGTGAGAACCTATATTGGAAACCCTGGATCTGATAAAAAGGAAACACCAACAAAAGCTGCTGTCTACTTGGGTCAGAGCCCAAATGGCCTTTGTTTCTTTGTTACTTGGCTGCAGAATGTTACTGCCCTGTCTTTGAACTTGTAGTTGATCACAAGCTGCCTTCATTTCTTCCATAAGCTCAGTTACTGTAGTCACTAATGAGTCCCTTTTAAAATATCTGCTTGCAGCTGGGCAGAGGTGGCACACGCCTTTAATCCCAGCACTCACTCAGGAGACAGAGGCAGGCAGATCCCTGTGAGTTCAAGGCCAGCCTGGTCTACAGAGTGAGTTCTAGGACAGCCAGTTACAACAGAGAAACTGTGTCTCAAAAACCAAAAAAAAAAAAAAAAAAAAAATAGCTGCTTGTAAAAGATTTGCACTTTGAAGCTCTTAATAATTTTCAAGGTGAAGACTTTTCTTGAAAAGAAATTATTTAATAACTTTTACACACACAGTATTTACGCTGTAGAGTAAGAAACAGTACTGTGTGATCATGGGGATCTGGCTCATCGTTGTGATTTTTATTAATATGGAAATTAGAAATGCCATTTAACTTTCAGGAAGTTTATTTTCTATAGGCATTAAGTGCCTCTCTTTTCATAAATGTTAAATTAGGAAGTGTATAAAGAAGTTAGCATAGTATCTGGACAGAGCATATTCAGTACATACATTAAAACAGAAAGAGACTTGTTTAGAGATATCCAAAAAGTAGTGCTTATAGATGGGGGGAAGGAGGGGGCAAGTTGTGGTTCTTATTACTTAATTCTGTTCCACTAGGTGGTGCTAGGGATAAATATGCTTTAGTTCAGATCTGTCATACTCTAGCAGCAGTTCATAGAAACAGAGTATTAGAAGTACAAGAAACTTTTTAAAGTTTCATCAGTTTAAACTGATGACATCAGTTCTGAGAGGCAAGAAACTGATGAGGGAGGGTTGTTGAAAGGGGGAGAAAATCTGAGCACTGTCCTACATGGTCTTGTATTACTGACAGCAGGAGGTTGTGTAGTGGAAATTGCCCATAGCTGATGTTAAGAAACAAACTAAGAAGAGTTGAAGTGGCATTTTTTCAAGGTTTCCAAGTTAAAACTGTGATATTTTATGTTAACTGAATCTGGTTAGAATCTTCTTGGATATGGGAATCTAAGAATGAGCCAAGGAAAGAAGTTTATGTTCACATTAATAACTTTTCTTTATCTACTCTGACCATATTTTAAAATGTTACAGCATGACTTTATATGACACATACTTTAGGGTACCTTCTGGGGTGTATAACGAGATCCTTTGTGATCATACCAGTAGCGTTCTGGTTTGGACTATTAGCAAACTTGGCTACTAGTGTTTGTGGTTAGTAAGGTCAGCATTCAGAGGCAGTTCTGCTGGGACTTTTCCAACCCCATGTCCTAGCCATTTACATTCAGAACAGTTGATTCTGAGAGTTCACACTCAGCCACACTGGTGTAAGAAACAATGAGTGAGAATAGCCATGTGGCGTCTGCCTGTGCTGCCCTGGTGTAAAGGTTCCAGGAAAGCTGTAGTGTGGGAACCTGTGGGACCTGTGGGACCTGCAGTGGATTCCCAAGAACACACCCAGGCTTTATGTGCTAGGGACAGTCCTTTTTGAGGATTTTTATTTTTGATGATTTACATTACAATTCTTCTGAATTGTCAGTAGATGTAAAAATACTTTTCTTTTTTTAAAAATCTTTTCTTATCCTATTTTTATACTGTTGTCTTTAAAAAGGTTTCCAGTAAACCTATTTTAAGGAACACTAAGGAACATATTTTTTTAATTAATGATTAAAAAAAACTGAAGGTCTCCGAATAATTTTATTTCCTATGGAGAACAGTAAAGAACAATACCAAAGATGCTTCTGATGCTAATGGACAGACCTCCCTGATTCATTGGCTAATTCTATTTCTCCTCCATAGGGCTATGCAAAATACAGTTTGTCACAGTAAACTCAGAGGCTCCCAAACTGTTTTAAATTTTATACCGTGATGCACCAAATATAGGGTATGCGTGAAGTTCTAACGGCTTTTTATTATTACACTAAAACATAGCATTTAGTTTGGTAGTTTTGGAGACAAAGTCTTACTCTGTATCCCAAGTTGGCCCACAACTTACTCTGTAGCCCAGGATGTCCCCAGACTTGGGGCAATCCTCCTTCTTCAGTCTCTCAAGTCCTGGGATTATGGAAGTATGCCACTGTGTCTGGTTTATAATTTGTTATATTAAGTAATACTGAATAGTAACATTTTGTTTTTTCAGCTTATACCAGCAATTTCTGCTGGTAGTCTAATTAGTACCTGTGAGACTGTTTGTTACAGACTTTTGAATGAGAATGCATTGTGAAAAATGTGACACAGAAGATCTTTTGAATGTATTAGATTTATTTTAAAAGTATCTTTTATAATTTTTTTATCATACCTATAATATAAATAACTAAAACTTCAAAGGATAGGAGACTTAAGAAGTCCCTGCCCAGCCCATACCTAAGGGAGTTGGGGAAAGGTGGTCTTGAGCTGGTAGTACTAGGCCAAACCCCAAATCAAACTCTGTTGTTACTGAAGAACATGAGGACAGGCCCTGTGGAGACCAGAGCCTCTGCTGCAGTCACAGAAAATGGTTTTCTCTAATGTAGCATGATGTCTGTTAAAGTAATAAAGTGCATGTGACCTACTCAGTCTGCCTCTTTGCCTACTGCAAGAAAAAGTAAAACCAATGTGTCCATATGCATTTGATGAATCAAAATAAAACCCAATAGCGTATATCAGGTGACAGTGCTGTTCCAGCACAGTTCGTGGGTTTTTTCTTAAAATATAATTGCATTTCCTCAAATTGGATTCAATTGCTTGTACAGTTTTTGAAAATAGGAACCAAAATATTTGCACACACAAAAGTTCTTACCAGGTCAGTCATTTTACATCTCTTTAATTTATGCTACCTTAAAATAGAAGCTTGTCTAAGTTTCGCAGTTTTGTGTACAAAAATAAGAAATACTAAAGAAATTCCCATTTTCCCATGGAATTCATGCAGATGTACTTTAAACAGTGATGTGATGGATATGTTACAACTCTGATATGTTCAAAAGTATGTTTTAAAGGAAAATAAAAGCATGCACTGTTCACATAACTGAAAATGATTTAGACATTTCGGGAGATAGGTGGCAGTATTTCATTAAAATTGAGTCTGAATTAGTTTTAACACTACACAGGAATGGACGTATTCTGTATAATATGTGTGATAAATGAACTGAGAAAATTGAAATAATTCCTGTCTTTTCCTTTGTAAATACACAACAGGGTCCATCTCAGGAAGACATTCTGCAGGACAGAACAAGCTTGACGAGGGAGGAGCATGCTCCACACCAGGGCCTTCTTAACAGGTCTCCTGCTTGCTTTTTCTGCCTTTCCATTGTGCTTTAGCTTTAGGAGCAGCAGATGCTCTGGGTGCTGGCTGTAATCTCTAGTCATTGGATATTTATAAAAGTGATTTAACAGTTACTTATCAGCAGTTTTGACTGATTGGCTATGGCATAGTATCGAAAATATTTGAAAGACATTTGTTTTAGATCAAAGTACACATCTTTTTAATAACTAACAAATCCCATACTTTTAGTTCCTTTAAGTCAGCAGTTCTCAACCTGTGGGTCGTGACCCCTTTGGGGATCAACTCTTCACAGGGGTCCTCTAAGACCATCTGCATATTAGATATTTACATTATGATTCATAACAGTAGCAAAATTACAGTTATAAAATAGCAACGAAATAATTTTATGGTCGGGGTCACCACAACATGAGGAACTGATTAAAGGGTCGCAGCATTAGGAAGGTTGAGAACCATCCCAATGGTTCCCTTAAAGGATGTTTTAAGGGAATGTAGTAAAGTTTCAAATGCTAAAGACAATTATATATGTCTGAAGTAGAATCATAGATGAGTTGTTTTATTGTTGTTTTGTTTTGTTTTTCATGAGCAGTGTGGACATGTGCCACAGAGCCTGTGTGGTGGTCAGAAGACAGCTTAGTGGAGTCATTTGTCACATTTACCCTTATATTGGTTCCAGGAGTTAAACTCAGGTCACTTGCCAGCCCATGATAGGTTTTAAAAATGTATCGTTTTATGTACATGTGTGTTACGTGAGCCTGCATGAGTTTATGGGGACTTGGGTGTGCAGGAGCCTGTGGAAGCCAGAAGAGGGCAATGGATCCCTGGAACTGGAGTTACAGGCAGTTGAATGCTAGGAACTGAATCCCTGGTCCTCCGCAAGAGCTGTAAGCACTCTTAAATTACTGAACCATTTCTCCTGCTCAATTGAAGGTTGTTTTTTTAGTCTATAGGTTTTAGTGTAGGTAACACAAGAACACAGGACAAAAAGCTAATTTTGGTGATATGGTTTCATCTTACCCTAATTTTTAAGCAATCTTTAAATTGAATTTTTAAAATGTACTTTAGATATTGATACTAATGCCTTCATAGTCATCTTTTACTTGACATATCTAGCTTTTTTGAATGACTGTATGTACTTGGTATTTGAATACCAAAGTATATCATGAGTATTTTCTTTTTTTGTAATTCAGGTACAAATTCACCATCTTATAACAATAATAAACTGTTTTCAAACTATATTCATGCCTGGGTGCCTGAATTAGCACATGTACAGTACTTACACTTGCTGCTTTGTAATTTGAGTGACTCTTTGAAAAGCATTGAATGCCCAGAAATATACCATGGAACCAGCGATTTTCTTTACACTAAAGACAGACTTTTATTATGAAAGAGTCATTGTAGAAAGCATCTCCAGTGTTTACTGGCTCTGAAGGAGAGCTGGTTAAATACACCAAAGGTTAACCAATGACATTTGAAAACTAGATTTTTCTCCAAAACAGTATTGTTTGCTGTACTCTTTATAATATAAGAATTATAGTCCAAGTAGGATAGAAATACTCTTGTCAAAAGTGGTAAAATTTTACCTCACATAATTTAACCTGATTGTTTTTAAATATCTATTGCTTCAGTAGATACTAGATTCAGATTGCAGGGTTATCCTTTTGAAGTTTAAGTTTTGTTTATTAGACAGACAGAAACTGAAGCATGAGCTGGTATGTTTGTTTAGTTTTATTTCTATACCACTTACATTTTCTAACAGGCAGCAGTGGTTGTTCTGATACTATAAAGTCAGTTGACTATTTCATGAATTGCTGTACAGTAAACATGGGTATGTGCTGGAGATTTCAGTTCATTTATTTGGCAATTAAGAACCTAAAGAAAATTATGAGCTTAAGAGTCATTAGTGGAAAATAAAAATTTTTAAAATTAGATTTAAAAGAGTCCCAGATTCTGAGATAAAATCCTTTTAACTATAAAACTAGGGAAAAGCATTTTGAAGTTTTGTTACCTGTAATCTACTTCTCTAGCTGCTGCTTCGTTGTGAGGAAGCCACGTGACCCCTCATGTCCTGTGCTGTCATGTCACATTGGTTTAGAGCCAACAGTATGAGACAGCCCAGTCAGACATAAGGAATGTAATGCATGAAACCTCAGTTTTGTCTTAATGTGGTCTTGGGTGTGTCTGTTCATCATTTCACAGTGTCAGAACAATCCAGAGATAAAGACAATTTCAGAGACCATACATGAATGAATGCAATTTTATTCTTGATCAGATTTACAAAGGAAGAACATATTCCTTTATTAGTTACTAATTATATTAACAGCACTGCGCATTATTGACTAAAATAAATCCTTAGTTCTGAGAAGAGTAAGAAACTCACTGGTTAGAGTATTTATCATAATCTGTTTAATACAGTGTCCACTGCTTGAAATCAGGACAGTGTTATCCCTAGGTGTTTTTCACTTACAACATTCCAATTAAATACCTTTTTTAGTTTAATTTATATTGTCATAAAACAATATAAATACTAACCTGCTTATTTGTATTATAAAGTTATTCCCCTTTGCCCATAAAAAGGACTAGTATAACTTGTTTTTAAAATTTCATTTATCAGTGATAATGTGCAACACGCATACTGGGAGCTGAAGAGAGAGATGTCTAACTTACATCTGGTGACTCAAGTGCAAGCAGAACTACTAAGAAAACTGAAAACCTCAGCTGCAATCAAGAAAGGCAAGTTACTGCTGGCCAGAAATGCTGATTCCAGCGAAACTGCCTGAAGAGCAGCTAGCTGCTTTATCAAAATCTCGTCAGATGACTTTGATAAGCCGGACTGCATGCAGTGTAGCCACTGCACACCATTCTCTGCTTCGGCTTCAGTCTCATAGTGGTCAGCTTCACACATAAAGGTGTTGCTGGTGCTTTTTTTTTTTTTTCCCCCAGTACTGTATTCTTTTCCCCTTGTGGCTTTTCTCAGCCAGGTGTTGCTTATGTGTGTAAGGCTGAGGTGTTAGGTTTGCTCTAGTTGGCCTTTTACCACAACTGTATGTATTTAGTTATATATTTTAAAAGAGCTCCAAAGTTTCATTTCAGTGCAATGAAATATACCAAAGACCTAGTTTTTTATTTTCAAAGCAACTCTAATTCATTTAGTGCCTGACATCTTTTTATAAACTTAACTTTCCTTTCCCATACAGGATGTCTGATTTGAAGGCAGACTCAACCAAAATTTTTCATTCCTTTCTTTTTATATCCGATGCTTTTGAGTTTTGAGTTTTCTGTTAGCTGTTAATGGGTTCTTTCACCAACACTATTTTTATATCTTAGAAAACAATCAGTGTTTGCACCTAACATTACATCATACATAATGCTAAAACCTACAGAATACATTGAACATTTTACTTTTCAAAGGAATGTGATGTGACTTTGAAAAATGATCAGCATCTAATTTTAAATTGTTATTTGCACCTCAGATTGTCTTAAAGCAGAACAAGAGAATTGTTTTTATAAATATTCTCAGGAGTGTTTGTGAGGGAAATATTTCCCATTGGGGGAAAAACTGAATTCAAAGTTTATTTTGATTTTGATTTCTGCAGAGCCTAGGTACTTAAAAATTGGGCAAATTAATTTGGTATTAAACAAACATAGCTTAATTTATGGCTCACTTCGCCCTCATTTTCCAGTAGTTACAGTAGTTAAGGTTACTTATGAAGGTACCACAGGTGGATGACTTCTTAAAGGGAGTTAGCTATTATAGAGCAAGCTGTCAGTACAACTACTTATATCATAAATGGTGTGTTCCACAGAATAATAAAGAAGAAAAGCTCTTCCCATCCTGTGTTCCTTCTCAATTGGCTGATAATACAGTTTTGATGCCTTTGCACTATCAATTTCTAGAGTATTTCCTTGGACAATGTGAAGCACAGTCACCGATCCCTAGAGCTCATTGTTTTAGACAGACAGGCTTATGGCTCACTTATCCCTGACCTGCCTGTCACTGCCATCCAGAGAATTAATTCCTTTTGGTTCTTTCAGTCTGTCCACCTCACACACACCCCACCCAAATGTTTCAATTGGTTTCTTCTAAAATTATACAAGCTGGCCTGGCAAGATGGCACAGCAAGTCAGAGGGCTCACCTGCAAGCTCGAGGGCCGGTGTCCACCTGGAGCTCAGAATGGTATGACTGAAAGTTGTCCTCTGACCTTCATGCTCATGCCCACGTGCACACACACACACACATATACACAAACACAAAATAGTGTCTTGCAAGGAGCCATCTTAGATCTACTTGGTCATCATCAGGTTAGAGAAATGTAGCCTTCAGCTGTGACAGACTAAGTGAGCGGTGCGTGGCCGTTGCTGAATACCAGCCGCACAACCACTGTATTAAACACTTTTTATTTCCTTTTGAAGCTGACCAAAGCAGAATTGTGTTTACCGTTATATTTATTATAAGAAACTGAATTTATAGCTCCTATTTCAACTATTTTATCCATAAAAGTCTTTGAATACATGTTAAAACGTCAGTTGACTTTTAAGAATTCAAAGTATATTTATAAAAATTGGATCCTTTCCCATGGAGAAGTTTGGATAAGCACTTTTGCTTATCCAATATATTTAAATATATCCAATATATTTAAAACCTACTAATCCTTAACAACTTTCACAGTCCCCACTAACACAGATATGAAACCTTCATTAGCCACATTAAAGGCCAAGAACTTTGTCTTCACCTTTTAAAAAGTTACACATTTTTACAGCATGTAGACTCTTCATCAGCAGGATGACATAGGCAGGAAAGGATTCCTACATCCATTTTGCCAATCTGGCAGTCGAGTGAATGACCTTAAGTCAGTATCAGTAAATATGTGATCTGTCAGAACTCAGATCTGTTAAGTATCTCCAAATCAGTTTTCCAATGATCATACTAAATTGGAAATGTTAATTTTTGTGTCAGCTGCAAAATTGGTATGTAACATGTTTAGAGTCACAAATGCCAGAAAACTGACACATAGCCTATGCTTTCTTTTTAGCCTGCACCCCAGTAGGATGTGTTGAAGACCTTGGGAGAGACAGCACGAAATTGCACTTGACAAATTTCACTGCAACATACAAAAGGCATCCCCCTATGTCACCAAATGACAAAGCTACTTGTTATGCTCCGTCTTCCCCTTTACCAGGAGATATAAAGGTTTTATCAGACAAAGCAGTTCTTCAGTCATGGACAGATAATGAGAGATTGATTCCTAACGATGGTACAGACTTTCAGGAGCACACCTCTTATGGCAGAAATTCTCTGGAAGATAATTCTTGGGTATTCCCAAGCCCTCCTAAATCAAGTGAGACAGCATTTGGCGAACATAAAAGCAAAGCCTTACTTTTACCCAACATGCCACCCCTGCATTACTTGGATCAACACAATCAGAACTGCCTTTACAAAAGTTAATTTGAAGGAACTCGTGCTTCGATCAGGAGGACACTAACTCTCACTGGTTCTCCCAAGAAATTATTCAGACTGGAAGTGGACTTTGACTAAAATCTTGCCGAGTTCCCCAATATGTATTCTTGTACAAACTGTACAACATTATGTAGTTGATTTTCCTGTATGAGAACCTCCAGTTGTACCTTTGATAACAACTACAAATTTTTGCTTCTTGGGTAAAGAATGGAAATGGAAATTTTAGACATGGTTTTATAAAGTATGTGACTTGCCTAAATACCCATTCATTAAATAGAAGAGCAGCCTTTATATCAGAGAAGCCATGTCTTCTGGTTCAGATTGTGTCAAGAAGCAAGTGGCAGTGTGAATAGGTTGTTCTTCTGTGACTTCCTGATGCATAAAGATTTGAAATATAATGGAATAAAAGTAGGTTACTACATCTCTATGCTGTGGTGTTTTAAGTAAAATGTTTGTGTATACAATTTTAAATTGCAATTTGAATTCTAAGACTTGAACTAACGACCATTGAAGCCAACTCTTTCCCAGCACATTCAAACCTAAATAGTTTTAAATTATGTGGTATGTGAATACACTAGTATAACCTTATACACCATCCAGTTAAAAGAAAGAGCATCTCATAGGGCAGTCTCTTCAGTGATCCATAATAAACAACTCTCATGTGTCACGCTGGTCATTTTCAACAGGATAGCTGTTTGCTTTACACAGAGCAGCTTATACAGTGTTGGACTATGACATCTGAAAAAGTAATTTTTAATTAACCGCATCTAGGACTAAATTTTGTGCTGTATAATTATGAAATGTCCCCAAACTCATCTAAGTGGCCAGTCACTTGTAAATAAGTAAAGAAATAACAAAGATGGCTTCATGTGGAAATTCATCTAAATTCCTTCACGGTCGAAGCATTAAGAGTATTAGTAATCATGTATTGCCTGTTTGATGTAAGAAGACTATCCTTTTTTAAATGGCATTTCATATATCTTGAATTTAAAGGATCTCAGATCTATTACTGAACAGCATACATAGCCCGACAGTGTTCACTGTTCACCAGTTTTTTGGTTTTTGTACTGGTATTATCTTACTCACTTATTCATGCCTGTCTGTGATTAATGGAATTGATGTCAGATGCCGGAATGTGTTCTGACCAATGAACACAGCTGACTCAAGGGAGTACAGGCGCCTGCCAAGTAATACGACAAGACCCAATATGCATAAAACAGATATGAGACTCCAGGCTTTAGCTGAAGGAACTAACTACCTGTGTAATAAGAAAGCAGAGACATTTCTCATGTGGCTGCGGAGGCTATCATCTCATGTCTAATGTAGCTTACTGGTTTGCCTTTTTTAAACCAAGATTGGAAGTTTTCCTTTGTAAAGAGAGTCATATAATGTTTTGAACAATGCCAAGAAATTGTTTTAATTAAAATTATTTTTGTTTTTAAAATGGAATTGGATGTGAGATACTGTCCTTGCCTGTGTATTTTCCAAAGTCTGGTTTTAATTTCTCAAATATACTCGAGTAGACCAGTGTAACAGTTATCAAGAAGGAATACTAGGACAGTCTGTGATTGATGCTAACAGTTGAAAGTGGTCAATGACCTGTGTGAGACTCCTTAGCTAGAAAAGATGAACCCCAAAATATTTTCACTTAGAAAATACTCAAGTATATACTTGTCAGCCCTGTGGTTGAAGAGATAGCATGACAGATCTGTGTTTTATAATTCATTAAAATTGATGTTGGTTCTTTTCATACTAGCTAACACGCTGAAGAGCTTCCCTTGAAATTTTCTGTAATAGCTGATCTCTGGATGTAAGAAAATCCAATTTGGCACACCTGTAACTCAGTAATATAAAGAACACAACAAAACAGTCATCTGTTCCTTCCTCTTGATCCCTTACTAGCCTGAGAAAAAACTTGACCTCTAAAAAGATTTCTTACATTGAGTTGAGGCCAAAATCGAACTGAATGTGTATGTGACTCATCAGTAGGCCTGCCCTGTACACATGCAGCAGTACAAACCCAGTGTATCAGCCACATCTGCAGCAGGTACACTAGGCAGACAATGTGACTGTGAAAGGAACTTTCTAGTACTTACGGGTTGAGTAACACACAAACGTCTTGTTACTTCCCTGGCTTCTTATAGTAACTGCTGTGCCTTTGAGTCACTGAAAACAAGAACTGTTGCCCTGTGCATTATGAAATGCACCAGAACCAACAGGCCAGCGCAGGAGTGCCAGGCTGCTTGCCCCTCTTCCCATGCTCTCAGTCTGACTATATCTGCTCTGCTTTGCCCTCTGGCCACCTTTTGTTGATCTGTGCTCTGGGAGAATGGGTTCTCTTGAGTTTCAAACCAGAGTAAAAACAGTTCGTGGATGACTACAGTGTGGAACTTGAATATGCATTCATTGATTAGGTTCTTTGATGAGAAATTTTTTTCATGGGATTGAGGCCAAAGTTAAATCTTGTCTTCCTGTTTAAGAAAACAGCCTTTAGGCCCAAATTAATGCACTGGAGCAGAAACATACCACAGTTCCTCCTGAATCACCAATGTTACAAAACAAATTCACACTCTAACAATGACTTCATAAAATCAAAGATTATACACTATTTTCAGTAGCCAAGCTGAAAAGACCACGAAACGTAGTGCAGAAACTTTTAATCAAAGGTTTCAGTAAAACTGATTCCCCTGACCTTGTATGTGTTTTCAAAGAAGCCAATGGCAAATGAAGCCTGCCCACACACCCCATGTACTGGCAGTGCTAGGCAACTGAGACTGGTCGGTGGAGCAGAGAGGGGCTCTGGCTCACAGCTGTTGTGCTGTCCAGTCCTTACCATTGGCAGTGCTGAAGGTTGTCCCTTCTTTGCTTCCATACTTATCCCTCACTAGCCCTCAGCCTGCATACCTGGAAGAAGGTAATGTCCATATGGAACTCTCAGACCGTTAGCACTGTTACTGCAATTAGAGTTGTGGAATACTTGGTTTTAGTTTTAGTTTTGGTTTGGTTTGTAAAAAGACTAGGGAAACATTCCATTTAACTTTCCTCCTACCCCATATTTAATAAACCAGAACTCTGAAATAAAGATTTTTATTTCATTTTAAAAAATCAGTATTTTCATGATTAGGGTGAGCAAACGTTTCAGTCCATCATTTCTGGTTTACATTACAAATGGCTTCCATAAGGTGTGATGTCCTATTTGCCTACATGCTTGTAGGAAGCTTCTGTAGCCTTTTCTTGGCAGGAACTCCAGTTTTTCTGAATTCATCCCTTTCCTTGAGATACTCCAGTTTGCATTCTTCATAGAAAGCTGGATCAGTATAGCTATAAAGAGTAAATTAAAATACTTCAGAATAGATACAATATAAGCTTTAATAACATTCAGATAACTCATGAGGTTCAAACTTGAGAAGTTGATTTTCAGTAATAGTCACCAAAACAATAAACATTAACGAACTAGTGAGAAAAATATGAACTAAATCTTTTTTTTTAACTTTGTAATTAATAAAGCTCATAGTAATATAAAGTCTTGAGTTTAGTCTTATCACAGAACAGAAGGACGAATGATGCTACACTCCAGGAGCAGGTTAGGGCTGGTTAGCAGGCAATGGCTGGACTAGAACGACATATAGAAGTGCAAGGACAGACATGGAGACACGAGGAAGGGGAAGGGGAGGTGTCATGAGAACACTCATGAGCTGCACTTTGCAGGGCCACAGAAACCCACCAAAAACATGTTGAAAGGCACATGTGGAGGAAGTAAGGTCACAGGATACTGCGAGTGGGCTGGAGCTCCATAGTGGACTGTGCACACAGCAGAAAGAATCCAAGAAACACTGAGAGCACAAGGCCTGAATCATGTTGGGCACTTAGGACATACTACAGTGATCTGTCGTGAAAGCCAGCGGGCAGGACCAACAGTGCAAAATAAGAGTCTTGAACAACTGCAGCGTACGGCAGGTAGGATGAAAGGAAACAAGGTTTCTAAAGTTGGATCTCTAAGTCTATTCAAGCAAGAAATGATGAGGGCCTAGACTAGCCCAAAGGAAGAGATGTAGGGATGCAAAGGGAAAAAACTGATTGGGTAAGTAACTAGAGTTTGTCAGGAGACAGATGGCTCTAGATTATAGAAAACTGTAATTCAAGCCACATGACAGACTGAAAAAGCATTTGGTTTAAGACGAAGAAAAGCAGGGAAACAAGGTCTGTAGTGATTTAATCCATGGGTACAAAATACATTTAGACTTAAGATTCTTAACAGAAACCAACTTTACAGGTTAGCTGTGGTAGACAAGGTTGAGAAGTAGAGAGAACCATGTGGCCAACTAGGTAGCATCACCAGGAAAACCAAAGAGCCTCAAGAGGAAGGGTTGCATGTTGGGTTTGGCCTTCAGGAGCATATTAGTAGTCCCCAGCAGTTTTGGAGAAATCAGAAGTAGGTCACAGTCTCAGTATAGTGAGGAAGAGAGGCAGAAATGAGCACAAACCACTGTTTCAACATGTTCCTAAAGGGGAACAGCAGCTGCAAGCATGTTGAGGCTCGTCATAGTAATTACAGAAGAATGCGTATTCTGATACTTAAAGAAAAATTTCAAATCCATCTTCGTTTCTTTGGTTGCTTTTCTCTCTAAACCAACAGCAACAGCTTCCATCCTCTTCCCCACGACAAACTAGACTTAGAGTTTCATATTTCTAGGGGGTGGGAAGTATATTATTCACGTAGTAACAAACAGTACCAGTCAATTACGAGTAGATCAGAAACTGTTAATGGTTACTTCGCACCAATGTTCTTTACACAGACGCACCTGAGCCTAGGCTGCCTTCTCGGTAGACAGTTCCTGCCACTCTGCTCTAAGGCTGTTCCGCCTAGAGAAGATTTATGTCCAACTAAAACATATTATTTTGATTATTTGATTACTGAAATAAAGGTAAAAATATTATGCATATTATGGGAGTAGAAACCATAGGCATTTGGGCAAATTCTTCCATGAAATGTGCTTGTGCCTTCAGGACCTCCTCGGGCCAAATCATTCATATATATCTTCCATTTGATAATGGATTGCTGCTGTGTGTGTACTACTTTGTGGCTTAATGGATCAGATAATGGTGCCCAGCTCATGATAGACAGCTCAGGTTGCAGTGATAACTTAGTAGCCCATTGTCATCAAATGTTCAGTTTCTACTAATGCCCAATAGCAGGCCAAGAGCTCTCTCAAAGGGAGAATAGCTGTCTTTAGATGACAGACCTCCTCTCTGATTACCTAGGGGAGCCTGCCAAAGGCTCCAAATAGCATCCCTATCTGCCATTGACACCACAAATATTATTAGGTCTGCTGGATCATAAGGTCCAAGTGATAGCCTGCATAGCAGCTTGGACCTGTTGAAGAGCCTTCTGTTCCAGGTCCCACTCAAAGCTAGCAGCTTTGTCACTTGGTATATGGGCCAGAGTAACACACCCAAGTGAGAAATGTGCTCTCTCCAGAATCCAAATAGGCCCATTAAATGTTGTGGTTCTTTCTTGATGGTCAGAGGAGCCAGGTAAGGAATATCTCTGTATGCTCCCACACCACTGGACTCCTAAAAATTTCACTGAGGTAAAAGGCTCTTACATTTGGTTGGATTTATTTCCCATCCTCTGATGCATATATGGTTACCAACAAGTCTATAGGTAGAAATATTAATAACTCGAATGGGTCCGTTCAGGAACAGGAGGCAATCATGGTGTATAAGCCTGATCTACCTTGCCGAAGGTCAGGCCTCTAATGGACTGACCCAGAACAGCTGGCCTCCAGGTAATTTATTGAGCAAAAGCACTGCCCACTGATACAAAGGTCTTAATTGCTTAACGACTAGAACTTCCACAGTGCACCAACCCCCAGCTTTAGCTGGCTGACTTGATGCTGTTTTATGAGCAAAGTCAAAGCCTTGGAGAAGATATCCCTTGACCAGTGTTTAGTCTGGAGGAGGCTAGGGGAGGCTCCTCTATATTAATGCGCTAATACAATCAGATGCTTCCAACACAAAGATCTCAGTGGGCAGTCAAATCTGAATAACAACTGCTCCATCCATGGCTAATTGAGCAGAAAATTGACTGTTCTCCAAACTGGTACTCTTCCACATCCAAGAAAGCTGCTGCCCGTCCACACCCAGAAAGCTGGTTCCAACAGCTAAGGAAGGTGACCTTCTGGCAGCATCTCTAGCTGGTTAAGGTTCATATTGCTATACAGAAGTCTATGTAGCTTTACAATATTTGAGAATAAGTGTAAATATTCCACTACAAAGTCCAAAGTAGTTACTATCTCCTGCTCACTTGGTCCAGTAAGCATAATGTCAGTGTGATACTTTGTGTTAGACACAGATGACTAAGATCGCTTTGAACTAAGTTATTACACAGGACCAGAGAATTAATATACAACTGAGGTAAAACTATAAAGGTATTCTGCTGGCTTTGCCAACTGAAAGCAAGTTGCTTCTGATGGCCTTTATGGACAGGTACTGAGAAGAAGGCACTGCTAGGTCAGCAGCTGTGTACCATGTACCAGGAGGTACAATCTGCTCAAGTAAGGACGCTACACTGGTATAGCAGCTGTAATGGAGTCACTACTTGTGATGGTTTCAATGAGAATGGCCCTCATTGGCTCGTGTATTTGAATGCTAGATCCCTTGCTGGTAGAACAGTTTTGGGAAGGATTATGGGTGTGGCCTTGGAGGTGTGTTACTGGGAGTGAGCCTAAAGGCTTCAAAACCCCATGCCAGGCCCAGTCTGTCTGTCTCTTGGCTCTGTGCCTCCAACTTGCAGATCAGATGTAGGCTCTCCACCACCATGCCTGCCTGCCTGCACCATGCTCCCTGCCATAAAATGGTCATGAACTCATTAGGCAAGACCCCTAATTAAATGCTTTCTTGTGTAAGTTGCCTTGGTCATGGTGTCTCTTCACAGCAACAGAAAAGTAATTAAGATACTACTTGATTAAGTAGCCAACTGTCATTCTTTACTATCCATCAGTCTCTGGCACAAGGCAGACAAAGTTAAAGGGAGATGTGGTAGAAACCACTGTTAGGATTCTGCAACAAGCAGAGTCTACAGCAGGGGTCTGCGCTGGAGAGCTCTGTCCCCTACTCCTGACCACAGACATAGCCAACAGCCCAGAGCTCCCTCTGGGGGGTTCTGCCCCCCCCAGTCTACAGCGTGGGACCCCCACTTCTGTGAAGAGCTCTGACACGCCTTTCCACGTTCATCTATGATCAGCCTCCACAGCCCTGTGAAGGAAGCTCTGCCTTAGCTCCGCCCCCTTGCCAGGCCCAACACCCAGCTAGCTAACTGTCAAATGGAAGGAGGACCTGAGTGAGGACTATGCTCGCTCCTGGATGACCCCCTCCCCCAGATGGAACCTCATGGCCATCAGCACTCCTGGCTAACACCTTCCCCTTCCAAGGTGGACCCTCACAGCCATCTGTGTTTCTTCTAGGAAGCAAAGTTAACTTTACCAGCAAACCTAGCCTCTCCTACAGTCCAACTGCTATTCAAGACTAATGCTTGTCTCCCTTGCCACCCTGTTGGGGACTCTGGGGGCCCAGCCACCATTCCTTGTGCCCACCGGGAACCCCAAATGGTGCCAAAGACCACTAGGAGCCAGCATATTTCTCTTTTGGGGGAGTCTAGCTCTGCAAGGCTGGGGAGCTCTGGGACTTGAAACCCCTCATAAGAAAGCTCCCCTCGGGACTATCAGGGACCCCACTCCCATCTGGCTGAGGGGTTCCCCAACCTGACAGAACAGCACAGAAGGGGTCCCAACTAACACAAATGACCCTGAGCTGGGCCCCCAACCCTCTCTGGACTGAGAATTCCACCAATCACAGGCCAAAGAAACTCCACCTATCACAGGCCATGTTGATAGCTCTACTCCCTCCAGAACCCTTTAAAAAGGACTGAGCAATCCTCAGTTTTTGCTGTTTCTCCTCAGAGAGGAAGCAGTCACTGGCCTGCTGAGATCATCGGACAGAAGAAAGAAGAACAGCTCGCCTGGGATATTTCTCTACAGAGCTGCAACACTGGGGACACCTGGCCAGAAGCTCCTCTGTCCTGTTGGGGTGCTCTCCCTTCAGAACTGCATCATCTCCAGAAGGCGAGGCAAGGCGAAGCAGAGCTGGACACTTCACCTCAGCCCTGCTGGGCTGAGCAACTCATCAGTCCTGTTGGGATATTCTCCTTCAGGACTGCTCCGCCTCTACAGGGAGGTTTCTCCCTTTGGTGCTGTGTGGTCCCCGGACTATCACAAAAGACCCTCCCTTCTCCATCTATCTTCTGTCTCTGTTCTATCTCTTTCCATCTATTCCAACAATAAAAAACCTTCCCAACAACCACCACCACTGCATCTTTCAAGTCTTTGACGGTGACTCAATTTCCGCCATTCCTCCAGGGATACGACACTGTCTATGGTTCACTATTTTCCCTGGTAGAGGCAACTCTAATGGCTTCCATTTGGACTTTCCAACCATAGTAGCTTTCACTCCACAGTTATGGAACCAATGTGAGAATTCTGCCAACTTCTACATGTATCTGTCCCAATTATACATTCTGGAACCAGGAAATAACCACAGATGATTCCAGGAGCCCACTGTACCTACTGTGAGTTGGATGTCGGCCACAACTCCATTAATTACCTGCCTTCCATAAGTGTGTACCTTAACTGGAGGACCACAGCGATTCTTGATGTCTCCCAGAGCCTATATCCAACAGACCCTGGAAAGTCTATTTCCTTTCCCCAGTCTACGGCTGCCCTTGTAAAAAGCTACAGGTCCGTGTGGGAAAGGATGGGAGAAAGGCTAACAGTAAAACTCTTGGGTATTTTAATAATATATAATGCATTTGCTATTGTACATGGGATAATTGTATCACGTCGGCATGATTATGATCTGGTTTTTGTTTTCACTTGGAAACAAAATGACATTAAGGAGACATGATTGTATGTCAAATTGACAAGGGGAGGACTTGTGATGGCTTATCTTGGTTGTCGACTCGACTACATCTGGAATCGACTAAAACACAAGCAGCTGGGCACACCTGTGAGGATCTTTTCTTGATTGGACCATTTGAGGTCAGAAGATCACCCGCCCCAAGTCTGGGCCACACACAGCCTATATAAATAGACACGGTAGGAGGAAGCTTTTGCTTTTTGCCTGCTTGCCCTTACTCTTGCGGGTAAGTGCATCTGTCCTGCTGCTGAGGCTTTCCCTCACTGGCAGTAGAACATACTTCTTCAGGACCCAACGGACCAAAGGCTAGCGGAGACACCCAACCTTGAGGGCTGAAGAAATACCAGATTCTTGGCCTTTCTGTCAAAGATGGCCACTGATAGACTAGCCAGACCACAGCCTGCAAGCCACTCTAACAAATCCCTTTTAATGTATACATATTCATTCCATCAGTTCTGTCCCTCCTGAGAACCCAGACTAACTTACAGATTTCAAATGTGAACAACACGAGTGTAAGACATTTACCTACTCCTCATTCTTCTCTACCATGGTCAAGTAGACGTACCCTCCGTAATTTTACCATACCCCAAGTCTCGTATCTAATATGTGGCAAGTTGTTTTTATTTTTTTAATCAGCAGTGTTTTCACTGCGGGTAAAGCGACAACTATTCCAACCCCTATCTCCTCTCCATTTTTCTGTCACCATGGGAACCTAAGTGCCACTCAGGGTGGTTTTATAGTAGTTACAACAACTCCCAAGGGAAATACCCATTTTGTAATTTCTGTAATAAATGGATTCTGTGGCTGGCTTCCCACATACCTTTTTACCTTTCCTTCTTGTCCACCCCACACACCCCAGAATCCCACTGTGTAGCCTGGACCAGCCTTGAACCGGCCCTTTGAATGCTGGGAGTACAAGCATGCAGTGTCATGTTCACGCTGACATTTCACTGTACTGTTGGGGGAAATCAGAGATTCCAGGCGAGAAGGTGGACGTTCCTCTGATTAGGCGAGATGATGACATCAGACATGGCTCCTCCTCCAAGGCTGAGAGCAGGGGCTCTGTACAGCACAGGTGTCCTGTGTCTAAGGGGCACCCCCACCACTTCCGGGAATGGACAATTGTGGGAGTCAGGGCAACTCCTGCAATCCCATGTCACATGAGAGAATGGTCTCCTGGCATAGGTAAGGCTTTCATGATGGGAGATCTTTAGTTTTCATGTCCCATGGAAATTCTGGATTGGCCAGCCAAGGCTTGGCACGTGCAGCTTTGTTCTGTGTGCTGCCTTTGCCTGTGAAAACTGGTTGAGGGAAATGTGGTCCTCGGCTCATACTGCTGTACACATCATCGGAGGGCATCTAGGAAAGTCAGCTGCTGTTTGTGGGGAAAAGCTCTTAGTCTTCACAGGCATCACCGCAGACCTAACGAAAGTGACTGCTGCTGCAGGAGTGGCTTCTAACGCACTCCTCAAACACCTCTTTCCTCCCTGCTAAAGGGCTCTGCTCTCTTTTATAAGGTCACACAGGAAGCACACACTGGCATTGGCAGTCACCAGGGCAAGGGAAATTTGAGGTTCGGGGAAGAATTTCCAGCTGGCTTGTGACCAGGGCTCTGTGCTCAGGCATTAAGTGCTGAGCAGATGGTCTCCAGTACACAGGGCAGTGGCGTGCTTGTCACCAGGACACCACATATTTGCAGTTTCCTCCAACACTGCTCACCAGCTTCCTGTACACAGACAGGCAGAGTCAGTTTCTATCAATGACCAACAGATGAATCAGGTTAGGTCAGGATGCTCTCCAGTCTCTGCAAATGAGCCTACAAGCCCAGGAGCCTCCAAGGTTGGGAATTCAGGCTGACAGCCTAGACCTGATCCCATGTAGAAAGCACAAACCTGCAGACTGTTTTGTAAAGGGCTGTTTATCCTAAGTCTTTGTGGTTTGCTGGGCTGATCTTCAGTCATCTCGGGAGGACTTCCTGTCACCCTCAAGGACAGTACAGACTAGTGAGGGATTTAGGTGTGCATGCAGTGCACAGCTTCAGCCACTGAGCTAGGATAGAAGGTGCAGCTGCATTTTGAGGAAGAGGAGACACAAAGGTTTCCCTCTATCGGGTTCCCTAAGGGTTCAATATGGACTGTAAGCTGCCTCACAGCAGGAGGGAAATATAGATGGTTCTAGCACAAAGGACTTTGTGGGGAAAGCATCAGGGGCATCGGAATTCAGAACAGTCACCCACGTCCCCGTTTCCAGCGTCCCTGTAGGTGAGGGTGGCTGGAGGCAGGAGCAACACACTCTGCTGGGTGTGACGCACAAAGGCAAAGGCAGGCCCCTGGGGCACAACTGCGGCAGTTGGGATGGGGAGCTGCCCTCTTCACCTGCCCAGGGCAGGCGGGGCTTGTGCGCAGAGGGCTGCGTTGTGTAGGCCTCCTGTGGGCACATTTTGACCTTCCACGAAAAATGCAGCAGTCTCAGCAGGGACTGTTTCTGTGAGGCTTCCCCACCCTCCTGTTTTCTGTAGGATTCCGTACTCTACCCTGGGCAGACCCCACCTGAGCTGTGTTCATGGAGTCTCCTGTGAGGGCCTGCTCTGCCTCCTTAACACTTGTCAGGTCTCAAAGACACCTGGGACAGGTCTTACTTGGTACTGGTGGCTCCTCCCCTCACTTCCCACCCTGCTGCCTATCCTCCAACCCAGGGGCTAGGCTGCCCTTCCCTTCCCCCAGCTTCTTTCCTAAATAACCTCAGCCATTTTGGTTATGCCCCCTTGATTCCTGGGTGGTTCCCTGGATCTCTCCTGGTCCTCTCACCCCCTTCTCCCCTCTCCTGGCCCTCTCACTCCCCTGGTCTCACCCCCCTCTCCCCTCTCCTGGCCCTCTCACCACCCTCTCTCCTCCCACCCACCTCCCTCATGGCCCAGGTTATCTGGGCCTGGTTCAGTCTGGACCCTTCCAGCCGCCCTGGCCGTGCTCCCCCTCGTATCTCCAGTACCCCTTCTCACCCCCTAGGAGCAGTCACGCCCTCACTTTTCACTCCCCTTTCACCAGGACAGCCTGTGGGTTCTACTGAGCTATGCGCATTTCTATTTCCGTTAAATGTATTTGTTGCCTTAGTTTATTGCATTTCTGTAAACTACTTGTGTTCCTAAAAACCAACACATGTTCTAGAAAAAGAGAAACTTTTCTGAGGCAACTAGGGAGCAGGACCAGGAGACACGCCTCACAGCAAAGGGCTGTGCAGCTCCTGGGCAGCAACCACCCACAGCTGAGACTGCCTCAGAGAAAAGCACGCCAGCTGCTGGTGGGCTTCTCGTCCGGAACTGCAGAGGTGCGTGATGGGTTTGGACAAGCCTGCCCCTCCCAACTGTGGGATTCTGAAAACCTGTGCATTTACACATACACAGTTTGTTCTTAAAAATATATAAGGGATTCAGAAAACCATTACCTTTTAATTTACTCTCCTAAGAAATATCACATCACATCACACTCACATTTGTGTTTCATTGGAAACATTTCAAAAAATGTAAGAGGGAACAACAGCTTGCCAAAGTTAAAATCTCACAACTAGCAATTAACAGTTTACTGAACTATGTTACGTTATTGTCAATATGTACATAATAAACACATACGGAGGTGGAAACAATGTGACCTGCTCCTCCTCTCTCTCTTTTTTTTTTTTTTTTTGTTGTTTTGTTGTTGTTGTTGTCATTTTTGGACAGTGTCTCACTATGTAGCTCTGGCTGTCCTGGAACTCACTCTGTAGACCAGGCTGGCCTCGAACTCACAGAGATCCGCCTGCCCCTGTCTCCCAAGTGCTGAGATTCAAAGTGCTGGGATTCACCACTATGCTGAAATCTTCATACTTTAAAGAATTAAGGAACTAAACTGGGACTAGTGGCTCCCAGTGTAATTCCAGTCCTCGGGAGGCAGAAGCAAGAGGATCAGGCCAAGCTCAAGGCCTGTGAATATACTGTGAATTCTAGTCTTTTTTTCCCTTTTAGAATAACCTGTAACATACTGACGTCTTCAACAACAAGAAGAATTGGGTGGGGGAGGGAGTCCAGAACATAGAGCAGGTAAGAAGCTAAGTACCATTCTCTTACTACACACTTGCACAATCACCAATGCACAAGCACCGAGGCAACTACTTACTAAGCAGTTAGACAGTCTTTCAACGCAGAATTTTCTTTCCGGCATTTTACTACCATAAGGAGTCCAGAGTCCTTACAACATTTGGTAAAATCTGAAATTAAAAAAGAAAGAGAGGGAGGTGGTATCACATTAACATGATTTTAAAAGTTCTAATACAGTCTCTCACTTAGAATCCATTACCCAGACTGTACACACTCCATGCACAATTAAAAGAAAAAAAAACATAAAACATGTACACTAGTAAAGAGCAGACTATACGAAATGCTCACAGCCTGGTGGTGGCGCACCCCTTTAATCCCAGCTCTTGGAAGGCAGAGGCAGGAGGATCTCTGTGAGTTCACAGCCAGCCTGGTCTATAGCCCGAGTTCCAACAGCCAGAGTTACAACAGGGAAACCCTGTCTCGGGGAAAAACAAAGCAAAACAAAACAAAAAACAATGAATGTTCACTTTGTAAAAAGGATCCTGAGGAGGGAAGCTGCCTGGAGACCTGGAGCCACACAGACCACAGTGACCTGATTTCTAGTGGGAAAAGAGCACATTCCAATGGAAATAAGAGAAAAGAGTGAAAGCTGTTCCCAGGACCAGGTCTCTAGTACCCTATGTTTCTTCTCAGACTTCCCTCTGATGGCATCAGAGCCCTCCGCCCCTTCTGAAGAGCCCTGCAATGTGTCTTACCTTCTAGTAACAGTAACGTCATTACCACGTCCTAAGATGTCATAAAAATTAGCTTTCTGAGTTTCCATCCTCAGATCTCACCTTCTACTGCACTTTTGGTCTCTGGAGACACAGCCACCCACAGCCAGGCCGGGGCAGCTCTGCCGTGGACTTCTTGGGTCAGACCCAGCTGCACCCCATCCTCCCCACAGGTTAGCGTGCTTTGCTCTGCATCTCTGCAGCTATCCTCTCGATGGTTCTGCTGTCTGTAGCTACTGTGATTCTAGCAGCTGCAGGCTATGCTGTCAGTAAGCAGCCATTATCCCCTGAGGTGTTACATACGACATTAGCCCACAAAGAAGCTGTAGGGTACAGTCTCAATGCTTTTATAGTTCATGAAATATAAATCAGAAGGGCTCCCTCTTCCCTTGAGCCATGTGCTGAATTCCAATCACTAAAGAATATGTTATGTATAATTAGCTTAAAGCAAGCAGGTAAATTCAGGACTCTCCATACAGCTATATACCTATAATGTGAAACAAAATATTTTTAAACCACAGTGACCAAAACTTATTGAAATAAATCAAATGTGTAAAAAGCTTACTAGGGGAGACTTGGCCCAAACTAGAGCACAGACACAACTGCATCTACCACAACAGCATGGCTTGACTCTGAAGAGAGTTGGCAGAACAGGAACAAGGACTTGTTGGCAGAGTTCAGATGAACTAAACAATGCAGAGGATGAGATCCGAGAACAGTGGTCTGCTGTGCTCCATCACTGCCCACGGAGTGAGGGGTCTCAGCCTCCACCATCCCGATTCCACCTACCTGTTCAGTCTGAACATTATCCACTATTTCCTTCACTACTACTACAAATATTTGTTCTCTGTACAGATGAGCTGAGTATGAGGGCTAAACCAAATCAGATGAATGTAGTTTGTATCCTTGGCCAAGGACTTCCATCAACTCAAAACACAAAGCAGACTCAACGTCAGCCCATTATCAGTGGACACACTAAGGGTCGCAATATGGATATCAAGAAGTCCTTTACTTTTGATTTTGGAAAGCCTATGTTTTTTACACATTTGTTCTTGTACTTGGAGCACTGTGTTAAGACATGATCACAAATAAAAAGCATGGGGCAGTCCTCAAAGGGAATGTGTCCATAAAGTTAATGCAGAATTGACCACCTTGGCTACAGGATTCTTTAAGAGAATGGCCATGTTCAATAGTGGGGATGAAAAGTGAGCTAGATACCCCTCCACTGTGTCCTGCTGTGACCTCATTACGCCTGTGCCAAACTGGTCCACTCAGATAAAGGCTGGAAGAAACATCATTGCCATCCTGAGTTCTGCCTCAAGAAAGCATGCTAGTTGGCAAATTCACAGGCCTTCCTGGAAAACACAGTGGCTACTACCAAAAGCTTAATTCATGAACTTAACAAATGCCAAATTTAACTGGCAAAGTTCAGCAGAGAACCCTTGAGCACTACATTGTTTTAATAGTCACTTCCCCTGCAAAGGACTAGGAAATAACAGTAGGAAATAACAGAAAGAAACAGCATTTCATGTTCTGCCCACTTAAGAGCTTCCGTCCTCAGTCTTCTCGTCCAAATCACCTCTGGACTAACTATAACTGGCCTGAAGCCTCAAGATGTTTTGAAGGGCTCCGTCACGTGTTTAGCAACACAATTTAACGAGGATCTTTCTTTCCTCCTGCATTAGCATACAGTCATAAGAATATGCTGCTAATGCTGCCAACTGACTCTACAATGATACCCTCAAAGTCTGTAAAGCAAACAGCTTCCACCTTTCCATTTTATGTTAAATGTCAAAGTTTGTATGCCCAATTCTATCAACCTTTGAATATTAATGCCAACTATAAAACTATTCAAATAGTTATAAGACCGCCCCCCCAAAAAAGAACTAAAAATTAATTTACTAAAAAAAAAAATTAATTTACTAAAGTAAAATTATGAACTACAAAAAAATTTTTTGAGCCAGGCGGTGGTGGCACACATCGTTAATCCCAGAACTTGGGAGACAGAGGCAGGCAGATCTCTGTGAGTTCAAGGCCAGCTTGGTCTAGAGAGTTCCAGGATAGCCAGAGTTACAACAGAGAAACCCTGTCTCAAAAAACCAAAAAATAAATAGAAAAATAAATACATCTTAAAGTAATGCAAATAAATACAACTGAACAATGAGAGACTGAAGAGATTGTTATTCCAAAACCTGATCTATGGAGCAAGTTCCAGGACAGCCAGGGTTACAGAGAGACCCTGTCTTCAAAAACAAACAAACAAACGAAAACCATGGAAATCCATATATTTTGTACAACCTTCATTTCTCTCAAAGAAACTACCTAGTATCATATAACAAACTACTAATAAAACAGTCTTTATGTATAATAAAAGATGCATCGAAAATATCTGTTAGAACCAGCAGCCTCAGTCTAAGATAGTGAACAAAACAATAATTCATAGTTGTTAATTATGAATAATCGGTATAGTTTCCAGTTACTGTGATATAAACTTTGAGGGAGCTTCCAATAAGCATACAGTGGAGAGGGGGGATCTAAAAATACCAGACACTTGATCTTTTATATTTTTCCCTTCGCTTGAGTTTTATGGGGTATAATATTTTATAAATAGAGTTATCCAGATAAAACTAAGGTATTTATTGAGATAGAATAATTTCAAAAGATACATTTTTGTAAATATCTGTTAGAACCAGACTCACAGGGCAGCATTCTCAGATGGACTCAGAAGACCTGAGAGCAGAGGGCAGGGACTCAGCATGCTCCTCACTGCCAGAGGACCAGTGAGCCAGGGCTGGTTGCTGGGTCCTTACCGAATGGCAACTTAGTAGCCACCAAAGTAAAATAGCATCAGAGACCTCAGACCCTGAGTCTATATCCTATTCTGCACAATTCTTCTATTTTTAAATGTTTTAAGCAAGGATTTTACACGTTAGAAAGTAGCTTCTCCAAACTGAATGTAATGGGCTACTTTTTTTTTTCATTTTATTTTTTTCTGAGACCTGGTAAGTTTAATTAGAGTTCCTGACACGGGCACGGGTGAAGGGTTATTTATAGGAACAGTGGCAGATACTTGTGTTGTCTACTTGAAGAGGCCAATGAGAATAAGTCACACATGCAATGATAACGCCTCTTTCCTTCCACAGCTTCTCATAACAACCACATAAAAGGATAAATTCTGCATTTTAGATTTGAAGTGTGTCATGAGCATACTATGCTAGAAACACAGACACATTTGTGTCTTTCCACAATGTCAGAACCATTATTTTAGAGAATAATGATGAATTTACAAGCTACATCATCAGTATATTGACTGCATTTGCCAAGTGTTCCCAGTGTCCCCTTGCTAGCTGGCAGATGAGAGATTAATTTCAATCTTAATTACTAATATTAACGCTCAGATCACATATCATGCACTAATTCATTCTCTCCCTCTCTCCCTCTCTCTCTCTCTCATAAAAGGGCTAAAGAGGGAAGTTCGAAGTGGGTAGAGGTGGAAGTGGATGCGGTTATCAACAATGTAAGACCCACTGCAGATAGTTAGATTATTAACCAAATCCGCTGCATAGCTAGTTCATGGTCTCAGGACTGAATGAGGCTGCAGAGGTGAGGCATACAGGACTCTGGGAAAGATAGTGGTGAGATGCAGGACCAGGTCTGGACATATGAACAGACAGACAATCACGGGGCAATTAAGAAGGCCCTATCAAGTAGTAGGGGACCTGGCTGAGCTGACCACACACACAGGTTCTCAGGTGACAGCCAGGCTCCCGTCCCCGTCCTGGTGTTGCGCGTCCTCCTCTTGGTGGAACACAAACGAGGTGCTGTACCTTCCACAGTCTGAGGCGCTGTTTATGTCTGTGTGCCCACGCGGTTCCAATCTCCCTTCTTATGTTTACATGTGGTACATTTTTACTTCCAGGAGTAAGTTATTATCAATCTGTGCTTCACAGACAGTGCTGGTACCTGAATACACAATGACATGCAGTCATCCTTTCTCTGTTTGCGCTTAAAGTGGAGCCAAAGGCTGCTTTGTGAAATGGAGTCACCAGAGCAAGACATGAAAGCCAATGTTCCACATGATTTGGAGTAACTTGCTGCAGTGCGGGGCAGCCTGATCTCAACGAAGTGCTACCCGAGTTTGAAAGGAAGGCATGAGAACAAGCACCTGGCCACCGCCTCTTTTTAAAGGACCACAGGTAGGAGATGCTCAAATGGCAGCATCCGTGAGCACCAAAAGTGGTGAGAAGTGGCGCTGAGAAGTAGCTGGGCAAGGGAACCAAAAAGCCAATGAGTCTACTTCCTTCATTTTCCTTACACACACCCGTTATTGGCCTGACACACAGTCTACTCACAGATCAGGATGGCGGCCACCTGCAATGTGCTGGTGTGACAAATATTCAACAGTGTCCATAAAGACAGTAAGAACCTCAAGTTAGCCGCAGGAGCAGTTCCATTCACCTCATACTAAAATGGCTATTACATGTATCGTTCTTAAAATAAGTTAATTTGTGGACAAGCACAAAGGGGATATTAAACAGGCATTCATTACAGGAACAGCACACTGAATAGAAACAAACGTGTCTTTCAGTCAACATCAGATCTAACTCTCACACCACCTGCCAAAATGAAAACACAACAGCACAAAACGTCACACACTCACTACAAACAGCACACTGGTAGGCACTGGTCTCCAAGATTCTTTCCTTTTTCTTTTTCGAGGTGTGCAACCATCATGAACTTGGTGGGCTCCAGTGATCTCCTGCCTCTGCCCCGCCCCAGGAGCTGGGACTACAGCATGGGTAGGCTGTACCACCACCAGTTCCCAGGATACAGTGGAATGTTAAAACGCACTGAAGTATGTTGCAGGGTCTCACTGCTCAGAACACAAGCACACGGTGACTGTGGAGGAACGTGCAGGAGACAGCTGTGGTTATCGCACAGAAGGGACGCTGACGGTCTGAGGGTCAAGGACTGAAGAAACTTTGTCTGGGATTTTGATACTGTGGAACAAAGTGTTAACTTAAAAAAGGAAAAAGAGGAGAAAGGAGGTGGTTATAGGCTGAGAGAGGAGGAAACGGAACAGGGGCTGAGTGGCATAGGGAAGCCACTCTCCATTGTCTTCCTTTTCCCCAGTCTCTGTTTAGCAACAACTGGTGGGAAGCCTGCTGAGACTCACTAAGGACTCCCCATCCGTCACCCTCCAGGGATGTTCCCAATGTATAGTTTAATTTCCTTAAATGCTAATTGTTCTCAACTACGAATTTAGAAATTCCTTTTTTTGTGAAATGTATGTCTATATAGTTACATCACGTGAAAAGCATTATTTCAAGGTAAAAAGGCACTCTCAAAAGTCACACTGTAGGCTTTCTTCTAATTTAACACGGTCACACCAACTGCCAAAATGAAAGAGATCTGACAATATGTGTTACCTTGCTGGTAAACAGATCCAAATTCTCAGCTCTGAAGAGAGGAAAAAAAAAAAAATAGGGGAAAGGGGCTAAAAGACAAGGTGCCCTAAATTTAATTAGATATTAATAAGTATTCTATGCCTGGTTAACAAGGCAAATCGATCCTTTCAGTCCTGGCTGCAGTTTATTTAAAAACTTTACAATGTTACTACTTAAGATCAGGTCCTATGGAGGTGTTATCGCACCATTTATATTTTTACAACACTTATGATATTGCTATCACACTCTTAAAATAAATGAAAAGCTCATGCCACATTTCAGACCAACGAAATGCTACTGCCTCTATTTTTATTTCAGGAAATAAACATTAAAACAATTCTGTACTGCTCACTTCTTTCAATGTTGAACAGTTAAATAAAACTATGTAGGTGTTTCTTTTTTCTTCTTTCTTAATGTCACAAGTATGCTCCAGAAGTAGGTATTCAATCACTGGCTTTGAAATTCAGCTCTAGATAATGTTTCACAAAAACTGACAACAAAAGCATTTTGTGACAAAATTATTATGCTTTTAATTTTCTATTAAGTTGTGATTTATTAATATTCTACACTTTAAAGATTAGTCTGTGTATAGAATGAATTTAGTGGTGCATTTAATCAGACAAGAAGATAGAAGGATGAACATGAAAAGATTATTCTATATTGTAGTGCATGAGCTGTTTGACAATTCTAACACAGTCCAAGAGAAAGCTTCTCTCTAGATTGATCACGGCTCAGTTAACAGCACTGAATATCTAATACCTCCAACTCAATTAATTCTCACCTGATTAACATCAGACTGATATTCAAACTAAATCATCTCTCCAGTCAAGTAGAAATCAATATTTCTGATTTTACTTTTAAATTACAATAGAAAATAAAATGCATGCATCTTCAATATGCCAAGAGTAGCTTTCTTAGTCTACCATGGCATGGGTAACACAGTTGATTAAAGTATTATTCTAATTTGAGCACAACTATGTAGCAGGATCTGATTAATCTGAACAGAGAGATGGAGTAAAGTAATTAAATATATCTTATACAGGGCAAATAGAAAATTGACATAAAATAAACTTGACTTCTTGAAAACAAACCTCACTGTTTATCAGCTCAAGTAGTTAAGAATATAGTTTTATTAAAGATTGATTACTCTCAGAAAAAAAGATATATCAGACATATTTACAATGGGCCAAGAACAGCGACTCTTCTCTAGACCACATTCCTTCGATAACTATCCTCTCTAAAAGGCAGGCAAATACCTAAAACCAAACCAATTACTTCCAAGTGACGTTTCCAGAACAGGAAACGTAGTGACCCAATCTTGTTAAGCAGGGAAATCAGTAAATCCCAAAATAAGAAAATCCTTATGCATTTGTAACTGTCACTATTAAAGAGAACGTGAAATTGACTTTCCCCTTCTTCATTTCCTTTACATTTAACATGAAAACAAACTGTAAAGCCAAATTGTTTCTGTTAATTGACCAGAGATGACTCTTTTGCTTGTTAGCAAACTCAAAAACTTAGAAGAAAATTAGAAAAACCTGAAATTTTTAGAATGAAAATCACAGCTAAATGTATAGCTTATTAGATTTGGGAATAAAACAATTCTGAGCAGTATAAACCACCAAAATTGAGCTGTACATACAACACAGATTTATAATGTAACAATGTTTTGCATTTTATATATAAAAATCTTATATATAATGTTAAAATGTACATTTTTACTTCTAAGTTTCACACACTAAGTAATCATAGGTGCTAATTAACTTGGATGCACTTCTGGTATCTTCTATGCATTCCTTCATAGATGAGAATATGAGGAACCAAGAATTAGATGCAGATATTTCCAAAATCCAGACTGTATTAAGACCAAACATGGAAGTTACATGCAGACACTAGGGCCATGGAATGGAAATGGTAAGGTGTACACTTAGACCAGCTGCATGAGTAACTAGGGAGTCAGACCATCCACAAGCACAATACAAAAAGCTAATCCTTACTTTTAGGAAAGAATCCATCCTATCCTTTTTTTTAAAGACAGACAGACACCTCAGTTTGGTTTTCTTACCTATGAATGAAGCATAGCTCCAAAGAAGTATCTCTCATATTATATAACATCATGTTGTATACACACATATACATTTATATACATAGGTACATATCTCTATGGTCACACAAATGGTCCCAGAAAGCAGGGACTGCAATGCACAAGTTAGCACATGCCTCATGCTTCAGGGTAAAGTTGCTACTTACTCTGCCTTTGTTTGCCTTGCAGAAATAGACACAGTATCCTAGATCTAAAGAATGTGTCTTATTTAAAGCGATAATGTTTATGCAAAATCATCACACAATATAAATAGATCATTTTATTTTTTTATATGCTGCAGAAGCAAAACAAAGTATGTCAGTGGCTCCTGGCTGACAGCTGATATCTATGTCATGTGCCTGGAAGGTTTTCCCAAACCTTTCAACTCTAGAAAAACCATGTCTTTGTGGTTATCCCTTCAACAACTGACTACCATCCATTCAACAATGCTAAAGCAGGATCTCCATAGTCATCCGAGACTACACAGAACCAGGGAGCCAGGGAGTTAAAGGAAGCCTTTCCCCATATCTAACTTTTCAGGCCTTGCCCTCTTTCAAAGACCTGTGAGGCTCCTCAGTAAAGGTGATGGATATAGATAGAAGTCTGAAGTCAAGTATCAATGATGCACTCTAAACTAAACTTAAACTTGAACAAAAGGTGACAGCAGTTGTAGTAACAACAAGAAGTGTCAAATGGCAAATCACAGGAAAATTCTGACTGCCCAGGGAAGCCACAAGTCATGTCTAATAAGGAGGCTCGAACTGTAAGAGCTCATTACAGGCTACTGAAAAGGCTGCACAAAATTTGAGGGACTTCTCAAACTTGTATTTGTAGATGGGGAAATTCAAAGAACCACAAGGCAACAAACTTTACCTTTTCATTCTACTAAATAGTCTGTCAAGTAATATGAATACAAACGATGAGATACTTACTTACTTAAAATACTGCCAATGCACTTATAACATTGGACTTCAGGCTAATTACATGCTATGCACGTGCAAACACACGATGTTATGCCAAGATCTAGCAAGTCAAAAACCAGTGCCATGGGATCTTGAATACTTAAGAGATACTATGGGAAAATATTTTACTTTTGTTCCCTGTTTTATTATATCCCATAAGATATAATTCACCTATCCAAATAATAACTATTTTGCCATAAGAATAAGTAGAAAAAGTAGCTGTTCCAAAGTCTTGTTAGCCTCCACAAGAATATTTTTTACTTTAAACCAGAATGTCAACAGAGTCGATTGAAATAAAGAGAAATAAATTAATGCTAAATAATTACTAAGGAAGTTTTGTTTATAGAAACTAAATAAAATGAATAATTCAGTGTTTTACAAACTAAATTCAAGCAGCAGCTGCTTTGCTGACATTAAGCTAAAAAGAACTTCCTTAAAATGTACAAACTTGAACATCACAGGATCATCATATTTTTCATGTCAAGAAGAGTATGTGATTTTCCAAGTCTTCTGGGTTTACAGTAGAATATTCCACAGCTACAATATTAATCAGCCAATTATTTAAGAAGTCTCAGCATCACCATTTTCATGGGAAGACTCTGTCGCATTCTACTTAACTGAATACATGCATAATTTCTGGCCTGTTAAATCTTGTAACAGCTGGGAAGAGAAAATAATTTGGATTTCTAGCAATCTGCTCCTGGCCTATGTGGTCCTGGATTTCACTGTCATTCCAAAGTGAGCCCAAGATGGCCTTTCAGCTCGATGCCATCTCAGTCTGTCTCCTACTCATCAAAAAGAGCACGGGAGTGAGCTCCAAGTAGTACAGTGAAGAGACGCTGCACCATTGATTCTTGTTACGTAACACACCTCTATCCTGTAGGCCGTACACGTGAGCAGTCATAGGTATGAAAGCATGGGAATGTTTAAAAGGTTATAACTAGAACCAAGATCAATCTGATGTCATAATAAAATATTAACACACACAAGGGGAATCCAGGTCCTGCGCTTATGTAATTTTCGTTTTAGGTTTATCTGTTGTACACCAACTGAAGCCTGCAACTCTTCAGTTGATCATAAAAATATAGTAGACTGACAACAGTATCTTCTTCTCTGACTTTGTTTAGCTAACACATAAAAGAATACATATTAACACACCATTTAACATACATATGTACTGCATACTATTTAAATCAGGTTAAACCAGGCATCTCCTGTAACATCTGTCATATATTCATGATGAAACACTGTTCTCTTTCTCTGCCTCCCCATATGTTTTAGGAGAGTCTCACTACATCACCGATGTTGCCTTGAACCTTGCTGTGGGGCCAGGCGTCAAAATGCCACTAGTCTGGAGCACACTACTTCTTATCCTCATCGAATTCTACATTCTTAACACATTCTTCCGTTAAATATTTACTGAGCGTATCTTCATCTAGCTGTGTCCTAGTTGTCTGGAGTATATAAGTGAAACAAATCAGAACTCTGTCCTTTGACGCTTATTTTCTAAGGCAGACAAGAAGCAAAACATTATGTATGTACTGTTACAGTGTGGTAGGATGGGAAAGTGGGAGACGGGGCTACAGAGGGGGCAAAATGATGCATTTTCAGAAGGGTTGCCAGGGTAGGACCCTCAAAGGAACTGTCAGAGGAAAAGCTTAAAGAAAGGAAAGAAAGGAAACCAACAAGATTATTTCATAGCCAATAATACTGAAATGTCCAATTCTGTACATGACAATCAAAAAATATTTACAAAGAAAATGAAGCAACATCTAGAGTAATAGCAGATGAGCCTACCAGATTCCTAAACATGGCACAGGGAGCCGCTCCACCAGCCATTCCAAAGAAGGCAGAGCTGCTAATGCTGCTTTTGCAAGACTCACACAGGGTTTGATGTCAACATTAAAATGAAAGTAAAGAATAAAGACACAAGACTTACATTTAAAGATACCGTGTGGTCAGCCCTGAGTGCACATCCATGCAGGTAGCATTAAATGGAACAAGCAGGTTTTATTTATGTGTTTAGAATAGAGTGTGTGTGACTGTGTGTATGTGTGTGAGTGTGTGAGTGTGTGTATGTGTGTGAGTGTGTGTATGTGTGTGTGTGTGTGTGTGTGTGTGTGAGTGTGTGTGTGTGCATGCACAGATATGTATGTATGTAACAAAACAGAGGCTATGAATTTGAAAGAGAGCTGGTGGGATACATGGGAGGTGCTGGCGGGAGAATATCATAATTTTTAAAAATTAAGAAATTATTAAAAAATAAAAATAAGAGGTTTGTAATAAAAACAATCTGTTGGGAAAACATTATTCACTAAGGGTATTTCTGGATTAGTAGAATGTAGAAACTGCATCTTATTTTGCTTTATTTTTCTAAACAAAAAGGAACAAAAACTAAACATCTATGCAACTTCTCCCAGGTTACGACAAAATTAAGAGCTGAGTTTGCCTGATCTCTAACAGGCTCTGGAGCAAGGAGCGTTAAGTGCTGGCTGATGGGCTGTTCTGAGAACCTCTATTTTACCCAATCAATGGACACAAATAGATTTTCTAAAGCGATCGTGGGCTAGAAACACGGCTCAGTGATAGACCACTTGTCTGGCAGTCATGGGGTCAGCCTGCACTACAGAAGCAGGCAGTAGATGCTACGACATGCAGTAATATATGATAGACAGAACAGAGGATGTATGGGAAATTCTGATTCAAAGCCTTAAGGCTAAAGTGATGTTTTAATTTCTACAAATAACTGAAATCGTCTTAACAAATCTGGGGTTCCTGGTATTGTTGCTTTATGCTGACTTCAACTTATCTCTATCATTTCCATTACTTTCTAAACTTGCAATTAAGAGTTTTCTTTGGCTAGGTGGTGGTGGCGCATGCTCCTGAACAGCCAGTGATAAAGCTTCAATCCTCGTTCACACAGCTGTACACAGACAGTTTCCTAGTACCCAAATTTCTCAACATCTCAAATAGGACCCCATAGCCCCCTTGCCACAGAGGCACCATGGCCCCACTCCGAGTTCTTCCCCTAATTTGTAAATCCTACTAAAGCATTCTCCTAACCCACCTAACAGCTGAAGTGATGGGTAAGAATGTCCTACATTGTAGGCAGGAGTTTATTCCATATAACGGAAAGGACACGCCGCCCTAAATTCTGACACATAGCACTATTCTGTGAGCAAACAGAGCAACTACACAGAAATGCAGACACAGCAAGGGAAGGACGTTTTCTCTCTTTTGTGTCCACAGCCACTAGAACTCTCACGCTCGATGGCACCCATCTCATTGTAGACAGCATCTGGCTGTAGACTTGCTCCACCCATAGATGACCTTGACATCTACTGTTTCAATGCACACCCACTGAGTTATGACAAAGAGGAAAGTCCTGTGCCATCACTACACAGGTCAAATTTAATCCTACAAGATGGTATGTGTGTGTGTGTTTTAGTTTTCTGAGACAGGGTTTCTCTGCGTAGTCCCTGGAACTCAGAGATCCACCTGCTGTTGTGGAAGTTTACTTTTAGTTGTGTTTAAAATAACTGTTTTTGTGCACTGTTGGAAAAGGGGATGCACTGGCCATGGTATTCTGTATTGTCTGCAGATGTTGGGTTTCTGTGGGGGATGTCTGATTGCTCATGATCTGCACCCAAGGAGCTCTGAATGAATAAAAACACCTGAGCTCAGGCGCTCAGGGTTCCACTGTCCAATCTGGCACTGGCCACGATGATGGCTCCCTCTGCTGAGGTCTAGCAGAGTTTGCATGTATGAGAACTCCTCCTTGTCTTCCTTGCTGAGCTGCCCAGTAGGTAACTGCTACTACCTACCTCTGCCTCCAAAGTGCTGTAATTAAAGGCATGTGCCACCACTACCCAGCTCAAAATATTATTAAGAAAAATCAACATAGCCTGGGCAGGATTGAATGGACTCTCAAGTTAAAGAAGGGGCACTTGTATGTTTGGATGTATGTGTTTTATTTATTTGGTTTTCCAAGACAGGGTTTCTCTGTGTATAGCCATGGCTGTTCTGGAACTCACTCTGTAGACCAGGCTGACCTCAAACTCAGAGATTCTCCCGCCACTGCCTTCCAAGTGCTGGGATTAAAGGTGTGTACTACATCCGCCCTACTAAGAAAGGGTACTTTTTAAAGACATATTTTGGCCAGTTAGATGGCTCATCCAGTAAAGGTACCTGTCACCAAAGTCTGACGGCCCAAGTTTGGTATTTGGGACCCAAAAGGTATTAAAAAGAACTGATTCTACAAGTTGTCCTCCCTACAATCATGCCCTCCCCTCCCAACACATAGCAAGTAAATGCAATTTTAAAAGGTGTGTTTTGATTTAAAGCCTAGAACCTAAGACTCAATGCCTTATTTCTCTGAAGGCTTGTATCTCCTAACAGCCACCCCCTCAAACTGAGCATGCCCACCTTCACTGATCTGGCTTCTCTTCACAGCTCATCTTTTAAACCCCACATCAGTCTAATGTTTCTTGTGATACTTTTCATTCACATTGTCGTCTCTCCCAAATCAGGCCTGCTATTTGTAGCTCTGCTAAAGGAAAAGTGGCTCTTCAAGATCAACTATTCCATTCACCCTGAGCCCAGATACATGACCATGATTTCAATCTCATGGCACTGACACAAGCAGAAGAAAATGGACCTACATGGAAAAGACACAAAAGTGAAACTCCTGTTTCCCTTCCTACAAAGATACTGTTTGTATTAGAGTCGTGGAGGACACCGCTGCATGTATACTCAGCATACAGAGAAGACCAAGGAGAGGACCAACCTGAGACTCAAAATAGCCAGGTAGTAGTAGTACACACTACACCTTTAATCCCAGCACAGGCAGAGGCAGGCGGATCTCTGTGAGTTGGAGGCCAGCCTGGCTACAGAGTGAGTTCCAGGTCAGCCAGAGTTACAACAGAAAAACCCTAACTCGAAAATCAAAAAAAGAAAATATCAAAATATCAAAATAATCCTAAAAGTATGGATAATCTGGAGAAGACATAAAGTGCAACTTAAAGATAATGCAAATTTCTGCACTGAAGTTTCTTAAAACCTAAAATTTTAGAAATGGAGTGTCCTGTGATAAACCCAACAAGATGCACTGTATGATAAAGCCTAACACAACAGGAACAACAACCTCAGCATCACTGTTGGAATCCTAGGAAGGGGCACAGTACATCAGAGTTCGTCCGGAAACATACCCTTAGATGGATCTCGACAGTAGAATACAGTCCTACAGAAGGTGGTCAGGGTTTAAGAAGACAAAACTCCACAAAATGGATACTATGAACTGAGCAGATCTCGTACTTCTCACAGGGCATGTATGGGAAGACAGGCAGTATTTAGCCAGAAAAGGAATACAACTGACTTGTGGCTTTAAATATAAGAGTTCCAAGGCTTGATCCTACACATGGTGGTGAATGTCACTGAGCTGCATATCCAAACAGTGTTCTAACTAGCAACAGAGTTTTGGATGAAACTGGAAGATAAAGGGAATCTTCCAGATGGAGACAGTACATGAGCTAACAAAACAGGTCAAGTGAAAGATGATGAAGATAATTCTGAGTAAAAACTGCAGGATACTAAATGCATCAACCTTTCCTCAATGGTCAATAAAACAAACAAAAAGAGCTTTAAAAGGCAAAAAACTGGCTGTCTGCCACTGTGCTAAAAGGAGAGTTGCGTATCACAAACCTCAAAACGCAGTATCAAACAGATGGATTCTGGGTAGAGTAAGCAGAGCACAGATCCTGGCCCCAGTTCCACTTCCTAGGGTGTGCTGCTACCTTAACAAATCCATTAGCATCCTCAAAATGCCCAGTGACAGCACTCTTCATTCCCAACAGAACACTGAAGGCACACACACAGGAAGCCTCCACAAAGAGTAGAAAGAAACAAACAATACAAAGAAAGAAAACCACTCAATACAAGAGCTTCTATCCACCTTCAGAAGACTTCAGCAGGGCTCAGCAAAACCCCCAGGTATGTCATTTTTCGGGGATCCACTCTTACTTGAGAGGAAAAGCCAAAAGTGACCTCATAGGGAAGGAAGTCATTCCTAAAGGCTATTAAGGGAAAACACTGTGTCGTGCCCTGCCTGCCCTACCCTGCCCTGCCCTGCCCTATCTGCCCTGCCTGCCCTACTCTACCCTGCCCTGCCCTGCCTGCCCTGCCCATGCACCCTCTGGGCTTCAGGAAGTACACAGGACAACAGAGCCCTCACAGCAGCCCACAGGGAAGAACAATGCTTCAGGAGCAGCAGGACAACTCTGCAAAGATGGCTTCAGAGAAGAAAAAGCATCAGACGTGGCCAGAGCCACACTGTGAAAGAACTTACTAAAGCCTCAGCTCAGGAAAAGTACACTTCAAAGAATAGTTGACTAGAGTGAGATGAGAAAAGAAATAAAGAAAATAGACTGAAAGGCAAAATAAATCCCTGGCAGTGCTAACAGACACAGCAGAAATGCAGAAAGGATGGCACAGACACGGGGAAAATGCAAGTGGGAGGTTTTATAAAAGTAATAATCTCAGCAGACATAAAAGTTTTGTACTAGTGATTAAACGGAAACATAGAGAAAACCAAGGCGTGGCAGGAAGTTACAAAGGCAGACAGCATCCAGGCAGCTTCCAAGGGCCCCAGCTCTGGTGTCCACGCCCAGGGCAAATTCCTCCCATAGAGGAGAGGACAGGCCAAACCTGGCATCTGGCCAATGAATACGGGGAAGTGGATGACGCCACTTCCATGACTGGGTCACAAAAAGACTGTGGTGTCTCTCTGATATGCGCTCAGCCAGCTGGCTTGGGCACATATAGTGCTACTTAGAAAGACTTAACTGTCAAGGCACTGAGGAAATAAACACTGCCAACAACCAAGGAGTGAGCAGACCCTTCCTAGTCCAGGCTTCAGAAGACAGCGCAGACCTGGAGACTGCGAGCTACAGCAGCATCAGAGTCTGAGGGAGTCCTGACCACCAGATCTGCTAATGAATGAGCACTGTTGCAAGCCAGCACCTTCCCAGGTAACCAGTAATGCAGTAAATAACATATCAAGTGCGAAGCCTTGTCTCCACGTTCCAAAGAGAGTTGTCACCTTTAAGTGAGAGAACGCTAAAGCAGAAGAAAAGACACTTACAATTACAGTTGATGTTAAGTACAATTAAAAGTTAGAAGTTTTCAATACAAAGAGCTGGAGCCTACAAAGCAAAGAGACATATGTGTGTAAACGCTCTGGTATGCAGTCACCGCACTCGGAGACAGTGAGGGTCCGCTCTGTGGGTGAGTTTGGTGGTGGGCAGGAAGGAAATCAAACTGGCTCAGACTTCCCAGAGCCGTACTCAATGCCATAAAACACGGATATGATGTGTACAAAGCTCCGAGCCGGAGACAACATTACCTGGCAATACTTTATCCACACTGACACAAAAACACAAGGCAACAAGCACTTCTTCCCAAATATCAAAGACAGCAAACACTGTTCTACAACCTCTTTTTCTTTTTAGAATGAAATTGTTTTATTTCCAAATTCTTGCCATAGAAGCATGACAAAAGCTCTGTTCAAAAACTGAGCAGCAAAAGTGTGATTTTAGTTCAAAGATGTTTTTTAAACTATTGGCGATGATAATCAAGCAAGATGGACCAAAAAAATATTAAGTTGAGGATGAGGCATGCAATGCATTCATGGCTTCAAAAATAATGTAAATAATAGCCAGAGTCCATCAACGCTGTTCAAAATTAGAACACATTTAGAACAGACACAGTGACTAAAGCTTACTAATGGTTTTCATAACATTTTTATGGTTGAGGCTAGTAACATACCTTATATAGAGAAACACAACAGCGATATAATATTCTTCCATAGCTCAGAGCACTCCGAGTTTTATATTTTAAAAACTTAACTCTACGGTTAACTGTGCTGTAGATTATATCTGTTTAAACTAAAAAAAAAAAAAAAAAAAAAAAAAAGGAGAAAAATTTAAGCCACCTCAAAGAATATACAAATTAGAATATGCACTAACTATATTTACTTGGAAAAAGGACACTCACCAACAATTAAGAAGAAAACAAGAGAGATGAAAGTAAGCCTGCTCTGAGACACACTCCTGAACCAGGGTTTTCCCACAGAACCTCCTCGCTCAGCAGTTCATCCCATGTGTCTCCACAGACGGCACTCACAACCCCCAACACTCTTCCTTACCTCTAAAAATCCTCTTATGAGAGCCCTGTCAGGATGTGCGTGGGCACACTTAAAGCTTGGAAACTATAAAACTGGAATTAAAAAAAAAAAAAACAGAAAAGCAAAAAACAAACAAACAAAAAGCCTCCTTGCTTTTTTGGTGCTGGGGACTGAACTAGGCTTAGCAATGTCCCGCTGAGCTCCACCTTAAGCCCAGAGAAATGAAAACTATTTTAAAAGCTTGAACACTCACTCTAGCCATCAGTAAGGAACAGTCTTATGGATTTACCACATAGCAATATTCACTGCAATTCTTTTAACACAGAGGTGTTTTCCGGGCAGACAGCTAAAGCTTTGTTTTTCCTCTCAGCCACGATTAAAATGTTTACACCCCGTGCTTCGGCATTCCCACGCATACTCGGTATATGCCACCTGCGGTTCAAGACTTCTTTGTAATACTAGTTATAAAACTTAAAATTATTTTCAATTAGATCCTCGTAAAGACCTACAACTTTCCAAATAAACTCTTAATAATCTAAGGCCCAACTTACAGTGAAGGGGAGAGAAGGGAAAGGGAATGTAAAGAGGAGAAGCACTGACAGTCTGAGGAGGACTGGCCTCTGTTTCTACCACGAGATGGAGAAAAGGAAATGCATTTATATATTGCAAAACTATACAGTACTTATTAAAATGCTTGGTATCACAGATCATAATCAAAAATAGTAAAAACCCACTGTTCAGCTTTATAGCATCCTTCAAAGGAATAAAAATTTAAATGCAAATTAATACAAAAAAAACTTTTCCAAATATCCAATACAGATACGTGTTTAAATATTCAAAACATTAACATATACGCATCCAAACTCCATATGTACCACTTACAGAGCCAAAGTTTAGCTAAGATTTTCCATAATGAAATAAACAAACTGCTTCCCTCACCAAACTCCACAACTGCAGACACTACAACGTGAGTCAGCAGGACCTCCAGCAACAGAGAGCCGGAAGGTGGTGTCTCACAAACTGAGGCAGAGATACCCGTGAAAGTGGCTGCCACCAAAGGACATGCTTCCTGACGACCACCCCCCATCTTACAGACCTGATTCTCCAGTCTGCTATGGGGTACAGACAGTACGCTAGAAGTATTAAATGACGGGACTGGCCACCTCACAGTTCTTGGAAATTCTTGACTGGTTGGTTCAGGCATCCGCACTTTAAAAAAGATCATTTAATTGAAATGTTACCAAGCATTAGGTGTGCTTTCACTTGTAGTAATTACTTCTGTAAACTAGTCTTTAGTGCTAACTGGCCACATGCTGTAGATGATGACAGTGTTCCTCTGTGCAGCAGGCAGACCTGTCTCCTCAAAGAGCTAGCTAAACCTTAAAAAAAAAAAAAGAAAAGGAAGAAAAAGAAAAAAAGGGCTGTGTTAAAGCCGACCCCTAGAGGGCAATGAAGCTCCACTTTTTACTTCATAGAATGCTCAGTTTCTCACCAGTCTGTAGATATGTGACCTATTTCCTTACATCCTGGAACTTGTCCTTTAGAACAGAAAGGAAATGGAAAGAAAAAAAGAATAGATATGTCCCATCCACTAATGAAAATGCCGGCAAACACATTCTTTAGCAATGATAACTGACAATGAGGACTATGATGCACAAGCCTCTTCCTGAATACACATCACAAATGAATATCTGAATATTAACACCCAGTAGGAATCGGGTGGCAGATAGGGAAGATATACTTAACAAGTCTATTTGATATAAATGCTTTGCATAACTTTACATTCATTAAATAACATGTTAAAATTTATAGGAAAAAAGGTGAAGAATTCAATTCCAAAAGCTATTAACCCTACATGAGCTACCCAAATATAACTCTGTATAGAGTGTTTCCTTGGAAGCCAAAGAATCGAGAAGTCTGCTGACTACCTGCCAATGAGGCAGCAATCCTGACACTCAACCTACTGATGGAGGAGGAAGCTGCTTATCATTGTGAAAGTGCAGGATGCATGTTTTGTAATGTTGAAAACCTACTACACAGAGAGACCAGCAACCTACACAAGTCGGCAACGGTACTTTACAGTCTTCTTAGATACACTCTTAAAAGCTGGGCACATACAAGCCTAAAATGTACGTATGAGCAGAGCAGCACAACAGAACGAGCCAGGAACCTACCTGGACAGGTTGTAAGAACTCGGTAAGAAGTCAGGCTTCGTTGTTTCCTCTATCTCTGCAGCGCTGGGGTCACTCTATCACCCTATCACGGAGCTGTGTCCCTCACCCCAATTTTCAGAGACAGAACCTCCCTGTCCAGACTGTCCCTGATCCCAGGACCCTCACGACTCCCTGTACAGACTGTCCCTGATCCAGGACCCTCAGGATCTCCCTGTACAGACCGTCCTTGACCTCAGACCCTCCTGCCTCAGCCTGGCAAGTGCTGGAACTACAGACCTGCAGACAACTCCTGGTAAGTCATGTTTTATGGCCCAAAGGAAAATTTTAAATCACCACCTCGTCTTTTTCTGAGTGTGTTTCTATGAGATGTACTAGAAAAAAATTAACCACTCAAATCATGAACAGTTTGGGAATGAGGTGAGAGGACATGGTGTGATGAGCACATTGTTCTCTCCCTGCAGGGAGGCTCGCCTCCTATCTCCAGGGATAGAACCATCCATTGTCTTAGACAAGACCACACAGTGCACAGTCTAGGTCAACACCCTCCTCTATGCCACAATAATTTCCTCTACTAGATGTATAAATTACGTACTGACATCCATGTATATCCTACATACACAGGAAACTAAAATAATCAGACACCAACCTCTCTTCATTTGGATTAGAAGCCACGATAAAATCTGGTAAATCAAAGAACAAACTGACAGAACACAGGTGAGACATGGCTGAAGAAGACGAAGTTTACGTGCTATGAGGCTAGTAAAAGAGTAGACATAAAATTTCTAAGATAAAAGGGTGACAATTTATGGTTGTAAGAGTATCTGTGGCCAGCTCACTTGCTAAAAGAACTTAAAGGCTGGCCTAGATGATCTGTGACTCAACCTCCATAATATATTAAGAGACAGTCAAACTCCAGAAATCTAGAAACTCTACATACACCAAACTAACAGCAACAATCACAACAAAAATAACTAAAAACCACAGTGTGTGTAGACAAACGCAGTGAAGCCGGGTAGCCTGTGGCCTGCAGCTCCAGGCTGCTGTAAGGACAGGCGCTGCTCCTCTCCTTGCAGGAGCTCCACAGGCTACTGTTTTGCATCTTGCTCTTGGTATGGAAAGATGCTCGTATATTCACTGATGGTTTTGTGGTTGCTGTTTTTAATTTCCATATAAGTCTATGCACAGTGAGGGATGAGGGCCACTGATCCACATGAGTACGCAAGGTCACGAGGACAGAGTAAGCTCTGCTGTGTGGATATGACAAGTTACAGCTCACCGTCTGAATGCATGTCATCAGGAAAGATGAGGGAAGAAAAGCTTCTTACCGAGTTCTTACAACCTGTCCAGGTAGGTTCCTGGCTCGTTCTGTTGTGCTGCTCTGCTCATACGTACATTTTAGGCTTGTATGTGCCAGCTTTTAAGAGTGTATCTAAGAAGACTGTAAAGTACCGTTGCCGACTTGTGTAGGTTGCTGGTCTCTCTGTGTAGTAGGTTTTCAACATTACAAAACATGCATCCTGCACTTTCATGAAAAAAGAATTGCATGATGTCTTCAACCTGAGCTACTGAGTAAAGAGATCTGAAAAGTCATGGGGTATTAATGAAATGAATTATAACTCGATCACATATAATGGACAATATCCCGCTTTCTTAAGGCCATATTACAAAGAAAGGAATGGGTCAGGTTTTTACAGTGTCATCACAAAGTATGACCACTGAGATTCCCAATGAGATCAGTCACTCGAATCTCCCAAGTTTTTAGTTTTATAAGCCACACATAAAGTATGTCCATGGGTGATATGGCCAAACAGTGAGTAAGACACAGTTATCTTACATTTAAGTTTGTATCTTGCACCGACATAATTCAGGCTGTAGTAACTGTCTAACTTCTTTGGAAGAGGGTTTCAAATCTCTAAATGTAGCACTGGCTTTCCTAAGTCTGTCTGAGTAATAAAAAACAAACAGAAAGGAAGAAAGGAAGACTGAGCCATGCCGAAAGAGTTTGTACTGAATTGGAATGAAGCCGTTCCTGTTGATCCAAAGAACTGGGTTCAGTCAAGTTCTTCCTATTAACCTCCAGTTTACCTAAGGCTAGTTGATTGCCTACCTGCTGAATAAATACACCAGAAAAAACAATGAAGACTCCGTGCTTCACTTCAATTCTAGACAAGGCTTGGGCCTGCAGCAATCATACTAAACACAGGTGAGAAAGTGCTGAGCCAGGGGAATTCTTTGCAGTAAACACAAGGTGAAGTTCACAATGTGAAGAGGAAGTTGACCCTGTGTGTGACGACAAACTCTTGTACGAAGATATGGTCTACCTTAATCAAGTCACATCAGATTTTCTTAGCATTTTCTAGTACAAATGGCTGAACTGAGGAAAGACATCTAATAACAGAGATTCAGAGTTAATTTGTTGTTATTTTTAGCCCAACTCTCATTAAAACTGAAGGTCAAAGGTCATGGTGACTCATCAAAGGGATGAACAAGTTCAATCTACAAAGATTATTCATTTTATACGTGGGTATCTAGATGCAGATTAAAACTAATGTTAATTGGGGGCAGCATGACAAGATGAATTTTTAGATTACATATATACAAAGAAATCAACTGTCAATAATTTAAGAGTAATCCCAGCTTTACCCATGGGGGACAAGTCCCGAGACACCTGTGGATGCCTACAACTGTGGCTGGGATCCAAACCTCCGAGATGCTGTGTTTTCTTCTGCAGTGTCCTGAGCGCTGCTATACAGCGCCAGAGTGAACGTGCCTTCCATGTGTGAGGCCTGCTGCCTTCTCTGTACCAGCACTCCGGTGCTGTGGGCATTACTAAAGGGGCACATGAGCATAGCCCTGCACTGCGGTGCTGCGCTGCTCTGCTGGTCTGGTAGGACCTGAGAAGACTCCTAAGATGGGCAGCTTAGGCAGCATGGCTCCTCGAGCCAAAGAGATGGCTCACGCCCACTGACCACTCTTCAGCTGTAGCTATGCTAGCAGCTTGAACCTCACAGAGTGAAGCCATGAACTACTACTGACTGTGCCAAGCTACTGACTGTGTGCTAATGTTATTTAGCAATTCTTAAGCCAAGAGGACTTCATAGAATTTAGAAACTTGAAATGTTTCATTTAAAACTCCAACAAATCTGACAAATCATCTCTCTAGAGAAGATAAAGAACAATGCACATCCGAAACAGCCATAAAACTGAAGGCCCACAACACAGTCAGCACTACCGTGCAGCTAATGCGCCCTCACAGGGCAACACAACACTTTTCATCTGAGGAAAGAAGGAGCCACGGCCCTGCAAACAAGCATCGCTGCCTGTCACTACTCATCAACAAAATCTGGCTTCAAAGGAATGCAGTCAGAATTTAAAGAAGTGTTATCAGTGTCCTGTATTCTGTGTTTGCTCGATTTACTCATAGAGTCGAGCTTGATGGTGCACGCCTGCAATCCGAGCACTTGGGAAGGTGAAGCAGGACTGAGGTTCAAGGCTTCCCTGGGCTACAAAGCAAGACCATGTCTTTAAAACCAATCCTCTTTGGTTTTTTGGGGTTTTTTGTTGTTGTTGTTGCTGTCGTTTACATTTAAACAGAGAGACGACTGCATAAAGGAAGGGAGGAAAGATGAGATTCTAGATCTTGATTGCTATTAAGAATCCAACTTCTCTTCAAGTTTTTATAGTATTCTGAAGTCAGCCTTTAGTTTCCGCTTTCATTTGTAACTTTTCTCACAATTCCCTGCTGCTCTAAGTTCAATCTCGCTGACACCTGGAGAAAGCATGCCACTCCTGCCTCGCAGCGTCCAGAATCTTCAGTCTGAAGTGTTGTTTCCATTTCCCCTATACTTACCCAAACCACTACAAATACTTCTGGTCCAGGCACTACTTCTACTCAGACCCTGCAGAAGCAGAGTTACTCTGGCTTTATTTCCCCTAAACTAACACGTGAGTATTCTATTCTAAGTCGTTTCATGTGATGTAGCTCTAGTTAGGTATCCAGCTTGTATCCTATCAACCTGAACATAACATATTCAAAAGCCAATTAGTGTTCATTTTACTTTTATGGCATTTTCCATTATAGTCAACAGGTGGCACCCTTTCAAGAATTATTTTTTGAATGCTATTAAACTTAGTTTGGAGGGACTGGAGGGATGGCTCAGTCAGTGAAGTGCTTGCTGCATAAGCATGTGGACCAGAGTTTAATCCTCAGCACCCATGTAAAAAGCTTGATACACAGGTCTGTCCTGGGGTTCGCTGGCCAAATAGCCTACCCAAGTCAGTGAACTCCAGCTTCAGTGAGAGACCTTGTCTTAAAACATGAGGGGAATAACTGAGGAACACCCAGCATCACCTGACCTCCAGGCGCACACATACCTAAACATACACACACACACACACACACACACACACACACACACCTTATTCTGTGAATTAAATTTAACTCTGTGAATTAAAAGCACCATTATATGTTTTAATTTCTAGAGAAATGTTTATCTATCCAGTCTTTACTACCTTTTTCTAATAAAAAAAAATGATAAATGTAAAAACACTGGTAGAAAAATTTGAAAATTTTCAATCTCCAGTATTAGCAGCACCTAGCAGTCACTGTTTCCTCATGACATTACTGCTCATAGCATTTATCATAACCGCAGTATTTATTTGGTAGACATCTCTTGCTGTGTGCTATCTCTTGTACGCTCCACTAGAACAGGAATAAATCCCTTTCAGCCACATTTAAGTGGACATTTATATTATACACATATTTGGGCATACAATAAATGTCCATTTTTAGTTAGTTTAGTAAACCCTTCTCGCATTCTTACATTTTAAAAAATTTGATTAAACTGTGGTTAGGAAATTTTTTGCAGTGAAGAGTCTACAGTAATGTCTTTGGCTTCATGAGTCACGTGATCAACAACTCAACACTGCCTGTATGGCATGAAGAATACATGAGCAGCAGAGCACATCTGACCACCTGTGTGTGTCAATTCCTGAATGACGATTACTGCTGTCACCAGTCTCTGCACCAACAGAGACTTACTATGCGCTTACTGTAACTGCAAAATTCCTGTCCCCCTGGCATATGCAATAGGCAGAAGCCTGGCATCCAAGCTCTTGGCAGTAATCCTATACATGATGCTATGTTAGATATCTTTATGAATATTGTACAGCACATTGCCAACAAAGAAAATACTCTATTAGAAAAACTACTAGCTCAGGGAATGACCACATTTGTGGATTTTTATTTTTACCCAAACTTTTCATACACTGTACTGACAGTTCTTTACAGTATGTGTTTCTCAAAACCTTGCCAACACTATTTGTTACATGTTTTCCTACCTACACAAATCTATCCACGTGAGATTAAAGTTAACAGTTTTTTCATGTTTTAACTAGATAGTGCCGATGTACAATGAAATGAACAGATCTTAAGTATACACATTACTTGGTGAAATAAAAGCCTATTCAATACCCATCAGCAACAAGACAGCACTGAGATCATCACAGAAAGATCCCTCAATGTTCATTTCCAATCAGTACCTGCCCTACGTCCATCCTAAAAGTGTCATCCTAAAAGTGCAACTACTGTTTAGATTAATTCTGCATATGAACACTGCCTGCTCTGGTCCACACTGTTTATAAAGGGTGTGCATTCTTACATTTCTCTTTACCTTTCACTTAGCAAGATGCTTCTCAAAGTCATCTCTGCTGCTGTGTAGGACAGCAGTTCTCTGCTTTTTTTCAGTCAAAATATACAGTTTGCAAGTGCTGAGCTCTGGTTCCATGGAAAGAATGCAATCACTGCAGCAGGATCATCAGGTAGCTTAAACAGAGTGTGATCTTCAACAGATTTTAAATACAAGGGCACAGTACTGTTTAAAGACTATAACTAATTTTGGATTAATTTCTTATAAGATGAAAGGATTTAAGTCTATTACAAGAAAATAATTAAAAGTTGATGTTTAGGAATACCAGGATAATAAAAATCTGTTAATGAAGTAGTGGCATAAAGCGATGTCGTATTTTATAATGATATTTATGCATTTTAACAATGCTGTTAAGTCTTAAGACGTGCATTTCTTTGCTGCTGAGTTCAAAATGTAGACTTTCCACAATGATATGCATCTTCAAGGATTAGTTGCACACATCGGTTGTTTAAAATATTATGCTCGTGGCTGGGAAGCAGCACAGTCAGTAAAGAACTTGCTGTACAAGTATCAAAACCTGAGTTTGGATGCCTAGCACCCAAATCACCGAATCACTGAATCTAGGGGTGGACGTAGAGACCCTAACAGAGTCCAGTGTAAGGGTCAACTGGACTCCACATCTACCTGAACTCTTAAACATCATTGTCGTGCACATAAAAGATATTCACTGTACTGGTGATTTGACATGTGACCCTCTCGACACATCCAAGCCGGTCTGAAGGTGTGTTACACCTCTAACTAACTTCAGGGTTAGTTAAGATGGACAAACTGGTGGAAATGGCAAAAACATGGTATGGCAAAAATGATATAGTTCAAACACAAACGAAAGAAAAGGTGTGGGCAGCTTCAAGCAATGCAGTCGGACAGAGACGGTTAGTTGCATGCAGTCTTGTTTAATGCTCTTTTGAGTGTCCTCTCCATGCAGGGTTCCATGTATCCCACACGGTCCTACTTAGATATTCATATTCTCCGTCTCTCTCTCTCTCTCTCTCTCTCTCTCTCTCTCTCTCTCTCTCTCTTTTACCCACACACCATTATAGTTGGTAAAAAGCTATGTATTCCAGCTGCATGTAGTGGCAGAAGAAAGCAGGCATTGTATAAAGCTTCTGTGCTACCTAATGTCAGCTCTGTGATGTTTCAAAGAAACAAGTCACACTTCTGGCTCTTTACATTAATTTCTTTAGGTTGCACCTCCACTTTCTGGCCAAAAGATCGAGAAGACTACAACACAAACACAGGTTAAAACAAGGTAAAAGAAGACCCCACTGGATAAAGAACATTCTAGGCTGCTGCTGATAATTTGGTTTTTTTTTACTTGACAGTAAAATAGAAAGTCTTATTATTTTTAAGACAACCATCAGGATGCAGCATAGCAATTTTATATCAAATGTCAGCTACGCACCGGAAAAGGCCAAGAAACATAAAAGGAGCGTAACCATCTCTTCAAACAGTAATCCCTAGACTCTGAGTGGAAGGGCAGCGAGGCCCTCGTCAGCCGCCGGGAAGGGACTCTGCCGGGCTTGAGGGGCAGGGCGTAGGCGAAGCTAGAGCTCAGCCACTCTGGGGCTTTCCAGCAGTCCTATCCTCGGTGTGCTCAGGGAGGTGAGGCTAGACCAGCTTGCACACTTCAGTCATTTGTCTCGTGGCTTTGCTCACAGACACGAGTACTACCGGCAGAAAAGGACGGCTATAAAGTGGAGTGTTCTTTTGATACTAAAATTCTACAAACTTGTCAGAGTTTACACAAATAAGATCAGAATCCTCTATGTATCTAACATTTATATCAACTCCCCTTATAGAATTAAATCAAAGGTCCAAAAGTAAAGATGGTAAGTAGTATGTGTGTGCGCACACACACACACAGTTGAGACAGGGCTTTACTCTATAGCATAGGTTAGTCTCAAACACTGGATACTCGGGCCTCTGTCTCCCAAGTACTGGGACTACAGGCAAGCACCATCATGCCCAGCTTAAAAACAGTTTATACGGCCATGCATGGTGACACACATCTTTAATCCCAGCATCTCGGAGATGTACAGAGTCAGAATCGCATAGTCGTATATTAAAGTTAAATTTTATTACTTGGAAAGGCAATAGTGAAACACGTTAAATGTTACCTATTGCTTTAAAGTAGTTCTGTTGCTCTACACCTCAGATGAAATGTGCAACTTGGAATAAATCCGGGTAAAGTAAAACCAACAGTGCACAGATAACAAAGGTACTATGGAAGCTGGTTAAAATCATAATAAAGAGAGCACTCGCAAGAACCCAGCAACCTGGCTGAAATTGATATTCATTAGGGTACTCTTCACATCAATAGCAACCATTTGGACTCTGTGGTCTTTATCAGTGTCCCAGCTGGTAATGGTTGAAGGTTAATGCCTTACCCCAGTCTGTTCAATTTTCCATCCTAATTAGCCCTCCAGATCTATAGCTGTGAATACCAAGTGTCTGTGCTCAAAAGAAACTAATTAATGCTAGCAAATTAGATCAAGTCCAAAGATCCTACAGCCAAGCTCTTAGTTAAATGCTCCCTGTTAATAGGAAGTGTGGCTGTCAATAACTGCTGCTGGTGACAATAACAAGGTACCCTTCTTCCACTAAAAGTGATTTCATCTCTCTCTGTCCCTAGAAAAGCTTCCTATGTACCTCCTTCACAAGCCTACGCTGCTGGTAGTCTGACCCGGTTCTCATAATCAGCTGGGTTGAGAGGACATGGAAAAAATTAAACAAAAACACTTTCCTGCATAGCAATGTCTCAGGCATTTAGCAGAAAGTCAGATCACGTTAAAATTCCTACATCTTTATCCAGGAACCATACAGTTAGCATCCATAGTGCTCCTAAGTGAAACCCTATAATCATTTAATAAAGCAACTAACTGTGACTCACTGCTCTGCTCCAGCACAGCCCCAATGGCAGCACTAATGCTAATGTGCACTCCTCTCCCAGGGTCAACTGGAGACTAAGGAGTACTATGTGTCCAGTGTCTATAAAATAATTTTACATTCTAAACACTACTTAGGACATACAGCCTTAAAAAAGTCAATACTCAATATTCAGAAATCAATTATAACACATGAAAAATTATTAATCTAAATGCATATCAAATTCTAAGATGCATTTAAAATGTGTGTTTATTTATTGTACTACATATGTTTTGTGTGTGTGCAGGTATACATGTCAAGGTGCATTTTGGGGGGTCAGAGGACAACTCTGTGGGACGTGGACATGGAATTTAGGTTCCTTGGTCTGGGTAGCAAATGCCTTTACCAATGAGCCATCTCACCAGCCAGCAACCAAGATGCTTTTAATAGTCAAAATATTGTATTTTTAAAACAAAAATTTTAACATGATGAATAACTTAATTTTTGACACAACTTGAAACTGAGTTATTTTCCGACATTATAATGCAGTCGTTGTAAAGCACAAATATTTTACAGTCTACTCTTTCATTTCAGAAACCAAAACCAAGTTTTACTTTCTAAAAGTACGTGCAGTTCTGAATCCCAAAGTCATGCAATTATTCTGCATTTTCATCAAAATCTTGCCAATAACTGAGTTAGCTAGCTTTCTTGCACCCAAGGATAGGGATAACGAGTTATAAAACAGAAAAAACAAATGCACTTGTTTACCACTCTGGACTGGGGATTCTGATAACAAATTTCCCTAGTAGCGGAAAGTTTTACCCTAATAACTTCATTCCACTTTCAAGACTTCCCCTGCCTCGCCTGAATGAGGATGTGTTTTGAAAAGTCCCGTGAGGCAAACAGAAAACTGCCTCTTGAGATTGTTAGTGTGACACCTGCCAGTGCCAGATGTGCCCTGAACTCTGCAGGTGCCGACGGGCTAATTTCTCCTGACACCTGGGGTAGGAGAGCTGAAGGAAAGTGCTCTGATTAAACAACTAATTTCCAATGGAAGCAAGTGTAATATCACAGAATGACTTTTAAACACTAATTGATAGAGCATTTCAAATATAACAGTCACACAAGTCACTCAACGTGAACTACACAATGCTACCATAGGAACTATTCCTGTTTTATTGCCTCCACTGTATTGCAGAGTCATCTCAAGGATGGGGGAAGGAGGGGAAGGAGAAAAAGGTCCCTCGCATGTTAACTTTATCGACAGTCATAAGACTAGAGTTGACACAGCCTGATTCCCCAGAAAGGAACTTGCGGTTGATCTGTGGAACAATTCTCTCATAAAAATTGCTGTTGTGTTTGGATAAAGGTGACTACAGGTACAGGAAGTTGGAGGGAAAGTATGAGAAAACTGCCGATTTCAGTATAAAATACTAAATAAATAAATAAGATTTTGTTTATTTTATTTTTATTTTATGTGTTACAACTGTTTCGTACACCTGCACACAGAATGCATTTCTGGTGCCCAACGAGACAAAAGAGGGTATCAGATGCCCTGGAGCTGGAGTTACAGAAGACTTGAGCAGCCATGTGGGTGCTGGACGCCTTGGGTCCTCTGCAAGAGCACACAGTGCTCTTAACCACTGAGCTCCCTCCCCAGCCCCATTAGCAAAATCATACTGCTTTCTTCTTCTTTTTTTTTTTTTTTTTTTTTTAATGGTTATTCCAAGAGGTAGGTCATTTTTAAAGACGTCTATCTCTACAGTAAAGTCCCCGTGTTTCTCTAACAGCCCATCAGCTGCAGATCTATGACGGCCCCATTTAGTTATCGCTATCACTCTGCATTTTTGCCAGGATGTTACATATCAATCAGCGATATTCCTAAGATTACCACACATAGGAACATTACTGTGAAAAACATTTCAAAGACATTCATGTGTGGGTGCCCCCTACCTGTATTTATATAAGCAACTTCCACTTCAAAACACAGAACAAAACAGGGCACATACAAAAGCAAACCTTGACTCACCACAAGCTCTAGTAAGACTCTACTCATAATTCAGCGATGGTGACACTGAGGAAAACCATAACTGTGTGTGAGTCTGTGTATGTGCATAATTAGAACAGGCTGACAGATACAACAGAGGCACACATCAGGTTCAATGCTTTCCCTCTCAAAATTACCAGAATAACTAGTTTCTCCACAATACTCACATCGAGTTTTTCTCTATAAACCTACACTTCTGAGAACAAAGATTTTTGCTTCTGAGTTAGAGAAATGCCTTCAAATTGTAAATGAACTGAGTACTGACTGAAGTCTGGAAGCCAGAGTGCCAGTATCTCAGAGGAAGTGTGAGAAGCAGCTCATACATATTAATTCACTGACTACTTGACTTTGAGGCTAAGGATTAAATTCACATCACATTATTACAAATGAATCTGATCTTTATATGAATATATGAATCTTACCTTCAACTTGTTCAGAACACCTCTCTCTGGCCTTTTCTCTCATTATTTTTGGAATCAGAACATCTTTTTCAACATGTCTTAGATGCTGCTCTGGAATAAAATAAAATAAAATAAATAAAATAAAAAGATTTTACAGTAGTTTCAAGTTTCAATTATCAGAAAGGGAAAAAATGACATTAATATTATAGTTTACTTAAAACAAAAGCCTAAGCAATATGTTTTAAATGGCTTTTTAGTACTGATTAAAGTTGTGGTTACTTTAATTACTATATATCATTCTAAACAATTTTTATATAAAAGAAGATGGGAGAGTCACAAGCAACATCTTCCTAAAAATCTCTGCAAATTTTACTGCAATACTTCCCTGACAATGCAACCATCAGATGGCACAAATTTAAAGTCTGAATCTCATTTTCTTATTAATGTAATTTGCAAATGTTTTGACTTTTTTAAGATACTGAGATGTAGGGACAGGGGAAAAGACATAAAATTAAAAGATCCATGAGAAGTGGGCCCCACCCTGAGTACAAATGGCCTAAGAAATAAATAACTGGCAAAGAAAAATCAAAACTGCAGGGGCCTATGAAAGATTTGGGTGTCCTTTAAACATTCCACGGGCTGAAACTGAAAACTGAGCAACCTCACCCCACATGCTTCCCAAATTCTGAGACTCTAGAAAGCAGTGGTTTCCATATGAAACCACAAGGAATACAAGACAAGAGGCAAGTGAGAGATGATCAAAGGAGAATATCCCAGGAAAACTGATGCCAAAGTGGGTGTTGCTCCATGCAGAAGCTACCTAAGGGCCAAAGCAGAAACCATGGCTTACTAATCCTCTGCTGCTGTCAGACCACAAAGTGAAAGAAAGGTATCTAACCCACAAAGCCCAGGAGGTTTCCCAGGAATTCTCTAGGAAGATTTGAAGCCCCTAAACTCTTTCTGGTAACATGTCAATAGCTTTGAGTGTAGGCACTAATGAACTAATACATATTTATAGAGACACACACACACACACACACACACACACACACACCCGGCAATCAATACCAGGAACAAAGCATCCAAGAATCACCTTAATTTGAAAAACAAAGTGACACAGAATAACCAAGCATAATTTGTAAAAGAGTAACTGACATCTAAGAGAGTTAAAAGCTTAAAAGGGAGGATTTTGAAATAGATACAATAAAAATAGAGAAATGAACACTCAGACAAAATGTCAAATCTTTGAAATTGAAGGCATTTTGCCCACACAAGGATGACATGTGCATCATGTCTACCAGAATGCGGAGCAACAAGATGACAAAGAAATTTTTAAGTCTCTGAGAGATGACTGCCTTGTATCTAAGAATACAAAAGTCAGATCGCCAATAAGGTTCTGTTCAACCCCAACAGAAGGAGGAGTGATCTCCTTAGTACTAACGCTATGAAACACAACCCAAAAAACTCAGTGACTCGGAAACGTGTTTATGCTTAGGGATCCTACAGGTCGAAGGCGCTTCTCTGCTAGGACTCAACGACTGGTGTTGGTTTCAACAGCTGCAAAAGTAAAGGATTTGTTTACAAAACCAATTCTTTCTTCATCTCTGCATCTGGTATCTGGGCTGGACTGGCCACAGGCAGGGCTTGCTTGGATAAACAAGTCTACACTCCTACCTATCTTGTGTGAGTTCTCAAAGTTTGGCAGGTGGGTTAGGAGACAGCAATCTGAGAAGGAGTGTCTAGAGATGAAGCAATTCAAGACAGCCAGATCCCCATGTGGCCTTCTCTGAGCTAGTCCCCAAAACCACGTCGTGTCATTTCTGCTGTATTATACAACTCCAAGTTATTGGATACCCCTATTTAGGTGAGGAGGACTGGACTCCACGGTTTGCGTCAAGACCACATGATGAATGAGCATGAGGGATGGGAGATAATATAACCTTTGTAAAAGAAAATCACAGAAGAAACAGAATACATACTGATAAAACCAAACAAACTCATCATACCAAATGGTAAGGAAGAAGGCATATTATATAAAGACACATTTAATCTTTTTTAAAGATTTATCTATTTTTATTTTATGTGCATGATTGCCTGGGTATATGTATGTGCACCATGCACAAGCCTGGCCCTTGTGTCAAAGAGCGTGTCAGAGCACCTAGAACTGGAGGTACAGATGGTTGTGAGCTCCCTTGTAGATGTTGGGACCCAAACCTGGGTCCTCTGAAAGAACAGCAAGTGCTCTTAACCATTGAGACATCCCTCCAGCCCCAAATAAACATACCTTTAATTTTACATATTAAAACTGTAAAAGAGTTTAACATTATCAAGTAATTTAATCTAACATTTATAGACTACCCCACTTAATAATAGGACATTTATCAAAATAAATTGGATATTGATTATGAAACAAATCATTGAATATCTGAAAAATCAAAGCAATTACAGCTATCAATGACAAACTAATTCTACAGAAGATCAGACAAACAATCTTTACAAGAAAGCTACTAGATTAAGTAAAAGAATTAGCATGGTTGACAAACATAAACCACTAGCAAAATTCAAATGGACATGGCACAGGAAAAGAGGATGATTCGAGAGAAGTTATACAATCTGAGAAGCTATTCAGAATGGAAAGAAACTCTGAAAGGAAATGTAGAGCAACAGCAATGGAGAAAGCACCAGAAAGAGTAAGTGTAGCAAACTTCTTAAATTTAAAAAAAAAATTGTAAAACCTAGTAACCCTCTCCATTCAAGAGGAGGTACTCTCAAAAATAAATAATTCTAAAAACCAGTTTGGGTGGTAATTAAGATGTCTACATTCAGGCTGGAAAATTGCTCAGTGGTTGAGGGCATGGGCTGCTCTTCCAGAGGACTGGGTTTCTATTCCCAGAACCCACAAGGCAGTTTACAACCTTCTGTTACTCCAGTTCCAGGGATCTAGCCTCTGCAGGAACCAGGCACACACACAGTACACAGACATACATACAGGCAAAAAAAAAAATATATATATATATATATATATATATATATATATATATATATATATATATATTCATTCATTCCAGCTAGGCATAGTGGCAAATATTTGCAATCCCATCGCTTGGAAGGTTCTAAGCCAGCCTGAGCTACAAGTTATACTGTCTCAAATAAGAGTGGCAGAGGGTTGTGGGGAGATGGCTTATTTAGAAAAGTGCTTACTGTGCAAGTCCCAGCCATGGTGAAATGTACATGTAATCCCAGCACTGGGAAGGTAAGACTCACTAGCCAACCAAGGTAGCCTAACTGGTGAACCCCAGGCCAATTCGAGAGATCCAGTCTCAAAGAAGGTGAACAGCATTCCTGGGAATGACAACTAAGGTTGTCCTTCAGCTTCTGTGAACCTGCACATACATGCACACACATGCACACACATACACTAATACACACACACACACACACAAACACACACACACTTCTTAAGGAAAAAGAAATGTATTTACAGATATCTACATTCCACTTGAATGACAAAATATGGGTAACAATAGACCTTAGTGAACCGTGTCCACATATTGTAATCTATAGTGCAACCACTAAAAAAACAACTTAAACTTACAAAGCATTATACATAAAGGAAACATTCAAAATTGAAAGCAAACTGTCATTCAAAAACATTAAATACACTCATTTTTATGAATAAAAGTAAAACAGGATATCAAATTAAGCCGGTATGCATGAGGGAAAACCTATTGCAGTAACGCTCACAACAGAAAATGAAATCGCAAACCAATGATCTAAACTTCCATTTACAAAACTAGAAAAAGGGAAAGGTGAACTTTATGTAAGGAGACAAATAACAAAGAACAAAAGACAAATCAGATAAACAAATGGTAGTTTATGTTTCTAAGATCAACAGAACTGGCCACGGGAGCTTCCTTTAACAAATTATGCCAAATATTTGAAGACCAAATAACACCAATTTTACAGTCTCTTCCTAGCACACTTCAAAACAGCAATATGATGCTAACACACAAATCAAAGGTAGTATTTACAACACACACACAGTATGCCTCATTAACACTGATGTAAATATTCTTTAAAAAATACCAGCAAATCAAACCCAGAAGTATGTAAAAAGAAAGCAACACAATCAAGTTGAGTGATCAAAGCAACACAAAGTTGGTACAATATTTTAAAATACAATGACCATATTCTATCATATGAATAGGCTAAAAAAAATAAGGCTATACACTAATTGATTCAGTTAAAGCACAAGACAAAAATCAAACATACATTCATAGAACAAAAAAAGAAAAAAAATCAATAGAAGTAAATTTATTTAACTCAATGAAAAGTATCTAAACACTAAACAAAACAAAAAAAAAGCAAAAAAATATTTCTATAGCTAATAGCGTACTTCAAGTCTTAAAAAAACAAAAAGAAGAACATGAAATGCAAATGCACAAAGCTCGCCAGCGCACGGGGAGAATGTGTATCTAGCATGTACAAGACCCGGGGTTAGGTGCCAAGCTCTTCAAACTAAATCTGCAGAGAGCTATGTGCATACAAATGCCAGTTCCTATGAAGACTGGACAAGAGTGAAGAAGTCTAAAAGGTAATTAATAATAGTGTACCAACTTTAACCTTGTGGTTTTAATATCATCTTACAACTATATGTCACCCCTACAAAAATCTGTGATAAGGATATATGAAAGTCTATCTGCTATTATTTGGTAACTTCATGTGAATCTACAATTTCAAAGTAAAGAACTGAAGATAAAAACTTCCAGAAGCAATCACAGAAAAATGTCATCAGGACCCAGAATCAGGCAGTGCTCTTACATGTAACATCAAACTCATAAGCCAAGAAGAAAAAAAAAACCAACAACAATAAATCAATGCATTAGACTTTATCAAACTTTCAAAATTCTGCTCTGTAAAAGCACCCATTAAAAAGTAAAGAGACCATGACGTGAGACTTAGGGCCATAGGTGCACCTGGGTTCTATGAGCCCAACAACCCGAGGCAGCGTGAGCAGAAAGCTTGTCTGTCCACAGTCCTGCCAGCAGCTCTTCTGGCCTGAGAACTAGTCCAGAGTGGATAGTCACAGTGACCAGTGAAGAAAGTCAAATGGAGCTGTAGACTGGGGTGTAGTCAGGGAACACTTGTCCAGTAAGGGCAAGATCATAAGTTCCATCCCCAGCAATATCAAAACTAAATGGATAGATAAATGGCGGTATAGTTGTATGCCTACGGGGCAGCTTACCAAGGATGAGAGGAGGCATAATCATAGGTGCGAACTGCCAGAGCCATCATGGCCATTATGGCAAGTGCCATACTCCACAGTAGAACTCTGAGAGTCTGAGCTCAGGTGTTTTTATTGATCCAGAACTCCTCAGGCATTCCACTGAGAGCACGTGTAGATCATGACCAATCAAACATCCCCCACATAAATCCAACACCTGCAGACAATACATAACACTAAGATCCAGGGAGCCCCTCAACAGTGCATAAAAGCAATTATTTTATACATAACTAAAGATAAACTTCTGCAATGTTGGGGTTGGGGGTAAGATAAAAGACAAGCTATAGGTAGAAACGATCTTTACAAATCTTATCTGACAAAGGACTTATATTGAAAATATATGAAAATTCTTTAAGCTTGGCAGTAAGAAAACAACAAGACAAGGGCTGGCAAGATGCCTCAGTGGGTAATGGTGTTTCTGTGAAAGCCTGGCAGCCTGAGTCCCATCACTGAAGCTGATCACCCAAAGTTGTCTTCTGCCCTCCATGTCATTATACACACATACACACACACACGCACACACACATGCACACACACATGCACACCATGCATGTGCATACACAGTGCCCTCCATGTCATTCACCCTCACATGCACACACACACACACACACCATGCATGTGCATACACAGCTGCCCTCCATGTCATTCACTCTCACATGCACACACACACACACACACACCACACATGTGCATACACAGCTGCCCTCCATGTCACTCACCCTCACATGCATGCACACACACACACATACACAAGTGTACACACACTATGATAATAATTTTAATTATTAAAAAACAAATCCAATTATAAATGGTCAAAAGACTTGAACAGACATTATACCAAAGAAGATACACAGATGGAAAATAAACATATGAAGAAATGTTCAACATTATTAGTTCAGAGAAAGCCAAACTAAAGGAATAAGGAAATAGTAACAAAAATCTGTTGAAATGGAAACAATTTAAATGTCGAGGAGCTGAGGAAGATACAGAGCAAATGCATGCCCTCCGTGCTGCTGGCAGAACTCCTGCAGTACCACCTGGAGCACGAGGGGCACTTCCCCATACAGCTAAGCAGAGTCTCGGGGACACTTGCACACACCTCACTGAGGCTGTATCTGTAACAGGCAACACGACGGTCCTCCAAAATTGAGTGCATGCGCAACAGCTCTTCAGACCACAGAATACTACTCAGCGATAGAACAAGGCGGCCTCTGACATACAACAACTTGGAGAGTGTCCAAGGGCATCGCACTGAATGAAGAGCGCTCTCTAAGGTTGACATGACAAAGCTATACTGCTGGAAAGCAAACCACTGAGAGGCAACACAGGAATGCTCTCCGTAGTGAACAGACTGTGGTCACGCTGACTTTCATCTTTACACATGCAAAAATGACATACAGCTATAGACAAAAGGGGGGGGTAAAAATAGGTGATTTGACTAAGAGTCAACAGCATGTGACGGTATCGACCCCTGGCGTTTACATAATGAATCACAGTAGCGTGCTCCAGCCTTTTCTGTTATTTTATTTTTCCCTAAAGGGATCTTTTTCTCTTGCTGCGCCCCTATTAGACACTGACATCACAGAGACATTGTATACGTTTATACATGTATGACAAGGTGTTATATATTAAAGTGTAAGATTTTGGTCTCCCCTTCAATACCAAGCTTGGTCCTTTGGGGGCAATATCACTTGCTGAGACAGCATGGACTGTGGTTATATAGCTATCATTAAGGAAAACTGGGGGAAGATTACATGGTAACTACTAGTTTATGGTTTCTTGCAAATTTAATTAAAAGACTACAAAGTAAAGTACTGATTTTAAAAGTTAAGCAATTTTTAAGAGTAGAGAACCTAGTACAACCAAGGAAATGCAAGTGATCCTGTATACAGCCCTTTGGCCATGCTCCATCAATCATAACGAAACTCACTGGGTCAAAACAAAAACAAACAAACAAACAAACAAAAAAAGCATAGAAGAGGATCTGATTGGGAGAGGAATGGGATCAGCTGGTGGGGTTGGAGCAGAACAAAAATGTCACGAGAGGAGTGAATGTGATATGATCAGAATACACGTATTCATGTATGAAAATGTCATGTTGAAACACGGAATTATGAACAATTGATACATGCTAACAAAAACATTTAAACATAAAAATGCAAAGCCAAATACAATCTATGATACTTCACAACTACCAGAATGACTGGCATTTAAAACACTGGCAACACTACATGATGGAGAGATGGGAGGACTTTCCACGTGTTGCTGGTGGGAGTGTGAAACGCCCTGGAAAGTGAGTGCTGAGTGATGCGTTAACCATACACTCAACCCGTGTTCCATGTCTGCATATTCGCTTGGTGAAGAAATGAAGCACCGTGTCAAGAAAACAGAGTGTCCATCATCATAGTAGCCAAAATTGGCTTAGCAACAGAAACTGAGGTTACTGATATCTTACCACTTACATTACCATGGAAAACATTCAACATGAATAAATCTTAAAAAAAAAAAAAACAACACCCTAGTTGAGCAAAAGACAGACACAAGAGTATATAGGCGACAGACCCAAGAACATGCAAACTTACATTAATAAAAATTAGAACCACAATTGCCTATAGGGGTTGTGAGGGTCATTTCTGGTGGATGGTCTGGGATACATTTAAGTATTTCAAGACATTTTAAATTTTATTAGCATTAAAATAACACAGCTTGAAAAAAATTAAAAACTCGTACTCAGTGTAGGAGACTTTAACATCTAACTGTTGGAAGTCAGGCAATTAAGCAGACCAAGTTTCATGATTTTCTCCTGACTGATACCGCTCATCTTAGTGACTGTGATTAGTGACAGCAGAGACTGTGCCTGGGACCCCTGTTTAGGTGCTCGCGTTCTGTTTACAGATTTTTCTTTTTTTCAGTAATCTTGCTGTCAACATTTCCTATGACTTTTTTATCTTAAATCAGGACTAAGTACCAGAGCTGTATTTCCTATATCATAACCTCCAGAAAAACTCTGACCAGGCTGCGTATTCCTCATGAGGAAGGCTGGCGTTTTTCGTTCCTTTAATATCTACAAAGACTTCACTGGCTGAACACTCAGGAACTGTGTGTCTTATCTGGGGACACTGCAGATCTCAGATTTCCACATTAGGGATGGTGTTTCGTCATAGCACTGGAAACCCTAACTAAGACTGGGTGCTCGACCTGTATAAAGACTGCTGCCAGCCCCAGTGACGTGTGCTTCCCGGTCGCCTTGAACAAGTCTGTTATTCAAGGAAGCAGTGGTCCAGCTGTGGTTGTGAAGGCATTCTGCAGACTTTTGTAAAGGCTGTGTTGGTTTACTCAGTCAAAAGGTCTGGAGGGCAAACAAAGGGTTTTCTTCAGCAACTGCAGGGTCAACATCCCAAACTAACTAGCTGCCTACACCAAGTCCTTGCATTAAATGCCTTCGTATAGAAACAGGTGTAGATACGTATGTATATACCTCCATGAGAGCCATGGTGTGTGTGTTACACAGACATGAAGAATTTTAGGTACGAATTCAATTTTCTAAGGTCTTAATTATTGTGTTCCATTTAAGTTTATTCTCAAGGACACCATCCATCTCATTCAAAATTACATGGTAAATATGGAAAGATGTGCTCCTGACTTCACAGAAAATATGCAAAGCCGTTCTCCTGCTTCCTTTCCGCTTGACCACACCTACCACTGCACCCAAATTTCTATTGCCCATGTCAGTGAAGACATATTTTTAAGTAACAGACTGTAAATATATTTTACCTTTGTAGGCTACCTACTATCTCTGTTCTTCTGCGTGTTCGCATTTTTTAACAATGTTTTTTAAATGTCACTAGCAATTCCTACCTTGCAGCACTTACCAGATAAGGCTCATGAGTCAGTTTCTTAAACTCTATATTATTTTATTTATTTATATCTATCTTTTTTTTTCCCTCTTAGTTTTGCTAGAAACTTAGTTTTGCTAGTAAGATTAGGGTAAGAGCAAACTGTGATGTTTTGGAAGAAACCGGAAATATGGATGGACATTAAAAGACAGATTTAAAGGACCCTTTTGGCTCAGTGGGGCCTGAAGGGACTATAGAAAATCCAAGTTCAAGGAGGGCTCCCTTGTTTCCTGAGACCAAGAGACAAAATAAAAAACAGGAAAGAGAAGAACCCTATCGTTGGGCACGCTGGACTGGAGGTGCTGGTAACACACCCTGTCAGTTGGAAAGCCAGGGTCTGTGTGTACATGAAACTAGAGCTACCTCTGCACGCCCCTTGTCTCCGTGTGTACAGTGTAAATCATAACTAGGCATCAGTAATTAACACTGCAGCGGTGGAACAGAGTTGAACAGTTATGGAGTGCTTATCTACTTTATGAAATCAATTTCACAGTGTCATCTTTTCCTTTCACCTACATGGTCTTACTGAAAAACTTACTCGTTTCATACCCTGGAGAATCTATTCTTTTCTCTTTAAATCCTGAAGTGATCTTAGGCAACTAAGGAACTGTTCTTCTGGATGAGTTCCTTGACAACAGGCGAAACTGTAAACACTGAACCATTTCACATACATAAACCGCAGAGGGAATTCCTCTTCGTTATGAATTCTAAGTTCTCATGTTCTTTTTTTTTTTTTGGTTTTTGAGACAAGGTTTCTCTATTGTAACTCTGGCTTCCTGGAACTCACTCTATAGACCAGGCTGATCTTGAACTCAGCGATCCTCCTGCCTCTGCCTCCTAAGTGCTGGGATTAAAGGCATGCGCCACCACCGCCAGCAGAGTTCTCTTGTTCTTATCACACATTATTTTTAAGTGGCTTGCAAAAATTCCTTTTCATCCTTCTAAATATTCCCAGGGCAAAGAAACACTTCTAGAACTGCATGGATATCATTTCAAGCTTACAAACTCAAAATGTTAAATTAGAAAATGATACTGTTGCCCTTGCTTTCCCCACCAGTGCAGCTCTGACCCTCATCAATGAAGCTGCTTTCTGCGGCAGATGGAGGCCACTACAGAGATCATAAATGGGGCAAAATGCAGAGAACATATGACTGTGGGCTGTCTAACCCCAATGGGGACATCTAAAACTAAGCCCTACACAGAAGCTCAGGAGCATAATGAAGAGAGGGTGGAGGACTAAAGAGGCAGCGGACTGGGACACCTGCTACAAGACAGTTTCTCCTGACATAACAGGTATGTTGCTCTCATGCACTCTCAACAATATGGCAAACTGCACAAGACCTGCAAAGACCACACAGGCTGACACAGATGGAGGGAAATTTCACAGGACCCTACCCCTAGGATAAAGAGCTACAGGCAAGCTGATGGCTGCTGAGAGAGGGAGAATCCATTTTATCCAAAGATGAGTCTCATGATTGGCTTCACAATTGTCAGTGGCAAACCCTAGACACATGTTCATACAGGCAGCACTAATGGACTCAGTAGGATTTCTGTGGGTTGTGAAGTGTGTGTATGTGTGTGTGTGTGTGTGTGCACACATGCACACATGTGCATATATGGTGTGTATATGTGTATGCAGTGTACAATAATAATAATTACAGAAGAGATGTGGGAGCATTACAAGAGTTAGAGAAGGGAGAAAGAGGGGCAGAAATGATGTAAATACCGCATACTCATGAATGAAATTCTCAAAAACTTTAAGTCAAAAAATTTTATGATAGTTTTAAATGCCTAAATTCTGCTAACTATTTTTTCACTTGATAGTATATAAACTACCATATCAATTGTTAATTATAATTTTGTATATTCTCCCAAACTATCTTCCATACTACAAAAATAAGAAACGCATCTCCTGGTGTCAATATTGCATGTCTATCTCATTCATTTGCATAAGGGCCAGCAAAATCTATCGTCTTCCTAAAGTTTGCTACACACAGCCATGTAACTTTATACTAAGACAAGACTCGGGCTAACAGCACTGGGGAAATGTTCCAAAGCCCCGACTTGTCAGCATTCTGTCATCACCTGAAGTCAATCTCCACCTTTTCCACTGGCTGCATTTGTTAACTCGGGTTCTGCTGGGGCTGGTGGTTTCCTGCAGAATGGCAGCACCAGATTCTAAGGCTACTGACAACAGCACTCGCCAGGAATACAGAGAACAGCGAAGTGAACCTGAAGACTGCAGAACCTTTCCTAGGAAAACATGCAGCATATGAAGGGGAATGTCTGTCCTTTCTGTGATGAAAACATTCTGATTTAACTAGTTTTTTACAAGATTTTACTTATTTTATTTCATGTGTTTGAGTGTTTTGCCTGTATGTATGTGTGTGTATATATGTGTGTGTGTGTGTGTGTGTGTGTGTGTGTGTATCTGTATGTGTTTCACATACATGCCTGATGCATACAAAGGCCAGAGAGGGCATTAGGTTCCCTGGAACTGGAGTTATAGACAACTGTGAACCACCAAGTGAGTGCTGGACCTGGGTCCTCTGCAAGAGCTGCAAGTGCTCTTAACTGCTAAGCCATCTCTCCAGCATCCTAACTTGGTATTTGAAGTAAAAATAATAACAGCCAGAAAGTGGTAGCAGCCACCTATAATCTCATCACTCAGGAGGCAGAGGCAGGTGAATCTCTGTGTTCTAGGCCAGCCTGGTCTACAGAGCGAGTTCCAGAACAGCCAGAGTTACAACAGAGAAACCCTGTCTCAAAAAACCAAAAACCAAAAAAGAAAGAAAGAAAGAAAGAAAACAAGAAAGAAGGAAGGAAGGAAGGAAGGAAGGAAGGAAGGAAGGAAGGAAGGAAGGAAGGAAGGAAGGGAGGAAGGAAGGAAGGGAGGGGAGAGAAATAGTTAATATTAAATGAGTCTTACAAGCTACCCTTATTTGCATCTGGAGACATTTCCATGCCACTGTTTATTCTCGAGAAAAACCAACAAAACGCCTGTAGTCATCTGCTGAGTGTTTAATGAAACAGCACTTTCTATCTTCGGGTCTCTCCCTGTATTCGCTCCTAAGAGACTGAAAGGCAGAGGCCCCAGCAGCGGGGCTCAGCTCCACATAGTAAGAGCACAGCTCTCAATCAGGACCTCCTCACCAAGAGCAGGCCAGTGCCCTCCACCCATAAAAACATGGATGTTCACCATCTTGCCAGACTGTTTACATTCTCATGCTTAAAAAACAAAAAATGCTAAGTGAGGAAAGGCTTCAAAAAGGCTTACCTTGGGAAAATCAAGACAGCAGGCTACAGTGGTCCCCACGCCATCTTCCCTTCAAGCTACACTTGGGCTGACCACACAGAAGTGTTCAACAGGAGAGACTTTTCTCCTCAATAAAATCCATGGCCTGCCCTGAGCTTCAGAACAAATGAGACCACAGTTTTCAAGCCCTCTCTGTATTTTTACATTTTACATGATAGAGTGTGGGCTCACATGTCCAGATCATGTGACCCCGTCCCCAGCGTCCCACCGCACATGGAGCAGGGGCCTAGTTAAGGAACTTTGGCAAGTGAGGTTAAGTATGTGGCTGTCCTTACAAAGAAGTCTAGAAACAACCCTCACGTTATTTAACAAGGATTCAGAAGCATATATTGGGCCCAGGCAAAACTGAAAACTTCACAGTTCTACGGTTGCTTTTTCTTGCTTGCTTGCTTGGGTTTTTTTGTTTGTTTGTTTTTGTTTGTTTGTTTGTTTTTTATCAGAAAGTCAAATAGAATTCTGAGGGGCATTTTAAAAAGTAAAAGAATAACAAGAGAAGCAATTTGTCAGTTAACTGAAATAGAGAAAATGGCAAACATTCAAAGAGAGGAAATATTAAAAGGTAGTTTAACAACAAACATTTTTACAGCTGCAGCATCTACAAAATACAGAGATTACATCCATGAGGTGGCTGTGTTCATTTCTGCCTAGCTTCGGGGCCAAACAGTACTGTCTCCCACAGTGAAGTGCTTCTGAGAGGCTCTGTCCCATCAGCTCTCACGCTGCCTGCCACCCGCAGCCCCACTCTCACTGAGTTGCGCCTGTTTCCCAGTAGCACCTACTTCTTGGACTTCAAATTCTGCAAATTGCCAGGTGCGAAATTTTCATTTACCAGCATTACTTTAACAAAAATGAGGCTTCAAAGGACACTGAACCTAAATATGTACCTCAGCAGGAAACTGACATGTAATGAGACACACCTAGTTTAGAAATGTGCTGGAATTCTCACAGAAACCTTGATTCCTTAAAGGAATTCACAAGTTCCATCTACTTCAGCAAAACCTTAAGGCTATCTTTTCATACATGTATAATTTTCCATTGGTATTGAGTGAAAAAGACATCAAATTGTAAGGAAATGTAAATGCTTTCAAAGGAATAAAAATTTGCCTGTGGCCTGCTCAGCAATATTCTGACCAAATGACTTGCTTTTTCTCCCAAACACCTCTGAAAAACAGTAGAATATTTCCAGCTCTGAATGCTTCTCAATGCCTTTGTCCATTGTCTCCACTGTTTTCTCTTTTTTTTTTTTATAATTTTTCATAAAATTTCTGTAAAGAACATGCATCACACTCTGTACAGGGTAGGGAATTACCAAGAGCTTATTTGCTTATTTCACAAAGCCAGTTTCTGCTCAAATCACATCCTTCTTGGTTTGGCTTTCAGATCCAGACTCAAGCATAACTGGGCTCAAGATAAAACTTTTTTTTCTTTTTTGTGGAAGGAGAGGCACATATCATTCCCAAATAGTCACCAACTACCAAATCAGATTACCTCTGGTTAAACTGGCTAAGATTTAAGTTTACCTTCAGAACCAAAAGTTGCCAAATAATGGTATTAAATTAATGTATTATAAGAATTTGGAAGCAAACCTTAAATGTTTCAAAAATATCCTGGTAAGAGAACCAGAAAAAAGGGATTAAAGTTGACATGGTGATTAACTGTTCTGATTCTTTCAAGGTGATCCCACAGATCAATTTTTGTCTTTTTTTTTTAAATACAGAAATCTGCACAAATTTTAGAGTATCCTTGCACGTGGGACCATTCCAATCTCTATATTTCGATTGGCATGTACGCTGTCAATGGATGGCCAAAGGCCTGTCATTAAGGCTCTAGTGCTAACACCAAGGCCTCAGTGCTTACCCCCCCATTCGCAACCATCTGCTGAGAATTCCCAAATCCCATCAACATGCCAACTTCAACCTAACCTTGAACCTTAACTGTGCCATCCTGTAAGTTATAGTACCCTACTTTCCTAAAAAACAGCTTTAGTTTATATAGCAAGAGCACAATAATTATTTGCAGATGGCAGGAAGTAGTGTTAGTTTAGTTTTACAAGTTTTACAAAGGTGTGCGCACACGCATGCGCGTGCGCGAGCAAACACACACACACACACACACACACACACACACACACACACACACATGCACTTAAAAGCAGGTATGAAAAAACAGAACTCAAGGCAATCCTGTAACACTACCCAGCAAAGCACTGGTGAAATCAAACACCAGCTCAGTCTTCTGCCTTCACTCTCTCTTATTTTTCACTATCAAAGTTAAATTATTTAAATCTAATTCGTCACTTGCATCTCAAAGCATAACACCCAAAAGCACTCCTGCCTGCTCTGGCTAATGTGAGTGTAGAGCATATCACAGTATGCCATGTCATCTTTCCTGCTAAGTAGCTAGCTACAATGGACTGAATCATGTTCTTTACTCTCCCTAGTGTGACTATATCTGGAGACAGTGCTTTTAGATGTAATTAAGGTTAAATGTGACCATCATGGTAGGATTGCCTTTATAAAGGATACAGAGCCCTTCCCTGGCACTACATGAAGTGACCATCTGTAAGGCAGAATGGTCCAATATCAAATCAATATCAATATCAAAACCAATATCAAAATCAATTGGATCGCCCAGCCTCCAGAAAGAAGATACATTATGGCTATTGTTCAAGATCTCTACCTAGTCTGTGAGTGACCAGTTCACGGTATTTTGCTATGGTAGGTTGAGCCAACCGAGAGATTTTGGAACTCTAAGTTCTTACCCTGGCTGTACCTAAAAACCACCAGAGAGGGCTTCACAAAATTCTGATGCTTGGGCTCCAGACAGTTATTTCAGAAGTGCCTAAGTCTTAAAAGCTCCCAAATAATCCCAACGTGCAGCTAATTACTAATGACAGCATGAGTCTGTTCGTTACGCTGGAGACTCTGTTGTTCTTTTGTAAGTTCCCGCTGACTCACAGCATAGCATACAGCAATATGTGATGAAACCACCTAACAAAAAATATATAAGAAATTTCCAACTTTGAATGTCTTGAATATTTCTTGCTACTGAAATTTTCCAGGTACCTCTTACCACATTGGAGACTGTATAAAAAATGAGCAGTACAGATAAACTTCCTTACAGCACAAACATTTGAAAGTCTACATTCTCAATTAACCATGCTTAATTTTATTTATAAAAATTCCCAGTAATAGCTCATTATTAGCAAAACACACACCATCAGTTCTTTACAAACCTTCCTAGCAACCTCCTTCTTTTATTGCAAAGATCTAACTAACAGCCTTTTAGGCTACAAATTTAATTTGCGTATCAGTGTTCATATTTGAGTATAATTTTATTTAGTTCACTTACGTTAAGTACTGGCTAGTATTTCTCATCTTTTCAACATCTGTAAGTGTATACTTCCGCAAACATGCGATTAAATAATGGTACTAATTTAGTTTAATGAAAAAAATAGCATTTTTTTTAAACTTTCTGGGCTGTGTCAAGAACCCCTTGCAACCACTGATGATTATTCAGAATCAAACGCATTCAAGGCTTAAGACACCTAAATAAGTATCTGGTCTGGTGTGTCTTCCCCTTTCTCCCACTACTCCTAAAAGCTCACACAGAACCACCGACAGCTGATGACAACATCTGGAACAAGAAGTCAGTCCCCATCTTCCAAAACTGGCGATAAGCCCATGACCCAGAACAGCACAGGCACCTTCTGGGGGACCATCTCCTACTGTCTGGCCTATCCGGTCATAGATGAAAAACAACTGCTGTTTACTACATGGGTAAATCTTGCTCTATAAATAAAGCTTTTCTTTATCATTTTAGACACATTGTATCTATAGATTTCACATTATTTCTCAAAAAAAAAAGCTGGGCTTACAATGAGAGAAACAGCATACATAGTCTTCAAGGTTTATTATGTGATTCTTCAGAAGGTGAGTTTCAATTATTTTTCTTTAAAGACTGAAGAGGGAGGACAACCAGGGAAGCTTCTTTCTTTTAAAACTTTTAAAGAAGTCAAGCAGTGGTAGCACATGCCTTTAATCCCAGCACTTGGGAGGCAGAGGCAGGCAGAAGAGGCCAGCCTGGTCTACAGAGTGAGTTCCAGGACAGCCAGAGTTACAACAGGGAAACCCTGTCTCAAAAGAAACAAACAAACAAAAAAAAATTTAACTTTTAAAGAAATGAACAATGAAGAATGAACAATAATGAGACAGATTTGAGGATGAAGAAGACTGGAAAATGAATAATATATAATATGATTTAGAAACAAATAAACCAAAAAAAGAAACATGGCCAATCCTAAGTACATCTTAAGCTAACGTTACTCAAAGTTTTTTACTACAACCCTAAAATACATTACATAATCCGGTATCTTTGTTTAAATACCCCTTTATCTGAACATTACTATCCAAACTAAGCCTCCTGATAGTTTCAGATATTAGTTTTAAGATGCAGCTGACATGTCTCCCACAGCAGACAGCGTGAGTGCACTCATCCCTGCCATCTTCCCAGGGCTGTCCATCCATGAGCAGGAGACCCTTTAAGTTCCCCTCGTGCTGCCTTCCCTAGCTCCCATAGAAACAAGCAACTGGAAAACGGTACTGAAGCCAGCTCCAGGAAATGATCAGACTGAAGTGAACTCTCCGAGAAACCACATTCTCCCATTTCTTCCATCCCTTTCCGGTTTCCTTTATACTGCCCTTTCTAAGGGAACCACATCAATAAAGCACTGCATGTAAAACATCAAGTGGGACCCACACCCTGTGACCTTCTTCTCTGTTATTCCCAAGTAAAAAGAGCCAGGGCTGCTCAAAGAAATGGCAAATTCTATGGATGTCCTGAGGTCAGTACAAGATAAACCATGGATATCTTGTGTGAGAAAAAAAAAAGGAAATGTTCAAAAAACAACAGGACTAAATCACAGGATACTGAAGCTTTAGCATGAAAGGACTCTCAACAGTCAAATTTGAACATAAAAACAATTACATATACAAACTGTAAGCCACTGAAAATGGGGCCTGTTAGTCCTTACCAATACATCCATGACAAATGCATAAGCGGATGCACAGGAAACTAAGGGGTTTGTTTCTCTTACAGAAGTGTCAACACCCATCTGGTAAATGTAGAGGGGGAAATGCTGATGGTAGAAAACCACTTTATAACCGTCACGGGAAATAATGAATAAAGCAAGAACCAAATGATGATAAACCAAAGGGGAATTTTTAAGGAACAGATATATTCACACAGCCATAAGTGACCTTCCTACAGATTAACAGATTACGTATTAATTGCCAAATGGAGGGGAAAAAACAGCAAAGAGAGGGAAAGCTTTCGGTGGGTGATGAAAATTACCACCACCATGGAAGACAATCACATGCCAAGTGACTCCAGATATGATGCCCACGAAAGATCCATCACTTGCGCAGTATCAGCTACGTAGGAATAATTAAATTATTCTAATCTGATAATAATAATTCTGATCTAATTAAAAGTCAGACTGACAGAAAACAAGCAAAATTCTATTTGTCATCACTAAACTAAAGGCTTACAGCACCTTCCCACTTTTCTCGGGGTAGAATTCAAAGCTCTTGAAGGTTTACAGAACATTCCATATTCACAACAGAAAGCCCATACCTGGCATGACACGGGCTTCTATCTCAAGTCTTTTTCCTTGGGCATTTGTTTATTCCAATGTCTCAAATTTCTCACAATAGCCCATTAGAACAGCATCAGGTTAATCTACTGAGACCAAAACAGTGCATTTTCTAAGGCAGATATGCTTCCTGATTAAATGCACTAGTTATTTTTTTTCATTCTGGAACAGCATGGTGATTCATGTCTAAAGGAGACTCTAAGCTGGAAATCTCAATGCACAGCTGTAATCTAACATCTGGAGGCTGAGGAAGGAGGATCACCACAAATCTGAAACCAGTATGGGTTACACAGAAAGTTCAAAGCCAGATTGGACACAAAGCAAGACCCTGTCTCCAGAAAGAAAAAAGAAAAGAAGGAAGGAAGGAAGGGAGGGAGGGAGGGGGAGGATGAGTCTGGGAATGCAGCACAAAGGCCTATGTTTGACACCCAGCTCCACACAAATGAGTGTGGCAGTGCCTGCCTGTACTCCCAGCACTGGAGAGGTGGAAGAGTCAGGAGGAGCAGAAGGTTAAGCTACATAACTACTTTAAGAATAGACTAGAATACATAAGACCCTGTCTCAAAAAAAAAGGCAATAATGAAATGTAAACTTTCCTGTCAATGAATAACACTTCACACAACTAATCACATAATGCTCAAGGGGAAAAAAAAAATCTTCAAATATGTTTAAACATATAACTTAATAAAAAGTAAATTTTTCCAATAAATGCAAGTGCTAGTACTAACTACAAGTACCTCTAAAGCTAAACTACCTACACTCCAACAGAAACCACTTAAAAAGAAGAAAAATAACCAGAGCAAACCAAATTTCAGGAGCTGTCGCTGCAACCTTCCTCCAAGGTACACATTAAATACCCACCCATGGGATGCCACCGAGTTCTTCACCTCACCTTCCATCCCAAGCCTGTCCCGGCTTTCTCCACTTACCAGATTCCTGGAAGAAAATGCCAATGGAAAGACAGACATAGAAGGACACAGACAGACAGACAGACACACACACAACTTTTTCTGTCTCTTTAAAAAAAAAAGTCCTTGTGCTCCCAGTGTCCCATCTTGCAAAAGTAAAGAAGGAATCCACAGTAACTGACAGAGGGAACAGAGCTCTTGCCTTGCTGGGGGGCAGGTAGGAGAGAAAAGGAGGAGGGCAGGATCACTCCTAGGCAATACAGAAAGCAAGATGCCAAACTTATGAAACCCAAGTGCCTATGGGCTGTCATTAGGGAACATAAAACTATCAGAAATACCAGAATAGGCAAAGGCAGTTTCTTGATACTTTCATTTACTGAGCATTTTATACCTTGTTTGGGGCAAACTTCTAAAACTCTGCCAAGGATACAGAATTTTTTACATAACTTTTGAGCCCCAAAGAGAACCTGATGTAATTTAAAGTTCTTACCTATGACCATAAGCTATAAAACTGTCTATGTATCTAGTCCCTTAAATATTTTGGATTAATTTTTACATCTTACTGGTTCCTTCACTAAGTAATGAGCTGAAGAAAATCTGTAACATATATCCATTTTTGGTGAGTGAGCCATACTTTTACCTTTCTGAAAATTACATTTAACAAGCATGAATTTTAACATTTGTTTCTATAGGTGATTGTGGGAAAGTTTCGATCACTAAATTTGACTAGATTTTCTAATATGTACAGTGTTTATAGAAAGCATTGAGTTTGCAAAGAACTGTAACTTGAAGTAAGACATACTTAAATCCTAGGTAGGAGAACAAGCTGTACTATAAACTCATATGACATTATTGAGATCGAAGGTCCCATTTATGACTGAAGGGTGTAAGGAGAATTTCCTGTAATAGGGTCTAAAGCAGTTCTCAACCTGTGTTCCTGACCCCTTTGGGGTCAAACAAACATTCACAGGAATGCCTATGACCAGCTGCATATCAGATATACACCACAATTCATAACAGTATCAAAATACAGTTATGAAGTAGCAACAAAAATGATTTTATAGTTGGGGTCACCACAACATGAGGAACTGTGTAAAAGGGCCACAGCATTAGGAAGGTTGAGAGTCACGGGACTAGAGAGACAAAAAATAAAATTTAAAAATAAAAATAAAAAAGCTGAGTGATGAGCCCGTAAAATTGGGAGCATTTAAAACAACTGCTTTCCTCTTCTGGTTATGCATCAGAATTGCCTAAGAAATATTTAAATGTCAAGGCCTGACCCTATCCAAGACAAATCAGAGTACCTAACAGTGCAACAGGCGTAAGTATGCTTTGAAAGTTTAATCTCTCACAACCACTTTTACTTGGTGCTTTGTGCTTTCTCTAGTCTTTTCCACAAATTACAGTAGAAAATATGGGCACAACTGTGCCTGATAAACCTCCAAGGAGAGTGCCATCAACTCTACGAAAAGGAAGAGTTTAAATGAAAAGACACATGTAAGGATTCGGTCTGCATTTCTCTGTGGGGCTAAGAATCTGAGAAAAACCAAGGGGCGGGGGGGGGAAGGGGAAGGGAACAGGACTCAGAATGCTTTCTCCTAGTAGAATCCAGGGCTCTAAACTAGCTAGGTGTTCACCTCAAACCTACTTTCCCAACCTTTCCTTGTGGACCTCCTCAGCACTCTGGCCCTCTGTCCAGTCAAATGTTTTCCCAAGCCTGTGACACTTTGAACGCCCACCAAAGTCCCTCCCCAGCTCTGTTCATGGCAGCTTTTTCTCATCCTTGACATTTTAAATCAAATGGCACTTCGCCATAAAGCTCTGAACTTCGCAAAAGTAGCTCTCTCCTCGACAGTCTTTGTACAAATCCAGAGAGGGTAGGGTCCCTGTTTGTCCTATTAGTCACTGTTTCCTAGTTACAGAACCATACATGATGAATGCCGGGCCAACAAGATTATTTAATCAAAAGGTACTAAGATGGAGGCATGGCTGATAGCCTAAGTCGAGAAGGAAATCACTTGGTTTCTAACAAAATTTGGCCCTAGCAGCCAATAGCTATACAGCCTAAAGCACACAAGTTCTGAATAGGTTAACAGTAACTAAAGGTAAGAAGATGGAGACAGTAAGTATGTTGTTTTTTTTGGTTTCTTACATTTTCTCATCTGTCTAAATAAAGACCTGCAGAAGCTTTGAACCTGAGCCTCGCTGTTCCCATCTGCATGAGATTATTTTCAAAGTCCTGAAATATCAAAATTATATAGACTCTACCTGAACTTTCCTTACATCCCTCGTTACTACCTTCAAGTCAAGGTAGCCACTCTGTAACACTAAACACAACTCAGTGACACAGTTACGTTTCACCACATGTATCTCTGCCAATACTGCGGCTTCGAAGCCTGCATCTAGGGCTAACCGCTTCAGAATTCAGCTGATAGGATCCTATGTGTTCCAAATTACAAGCGCTTGCTGATTCTACCACTACCTGCGCACAGACTCGGGACATACACATACACTTACAGACTGAGATCTGTTACCCTGCACGGAGAGCAAGCAAGATCCTGTGCAGATGAACGGAGGTTTGCTTTAGACAGGGATGAGTTCTTATGAGGAACTGTCATTCGAATTCAAAACTGATGAACATGAAGAAGCCTGCATGAAAACAGCTAGGGGGAGTGTATAACCAGTTCCTTCACCTCTCTGAACCTGTTTCCTACTCTGAAAATGTAGATGAAAGAACTAACCCTGCAAATACTACCCAGGGACAACTGAATGCATTTAGCTTGCTTATCAAGTGTCAAGGTATTTGTGTGCTACACCTAGTTTTTTCGTCCAATTTGAGGGCCACACGGGACTGTTCAGAACCTCCAAAGGTTTGAAAGTCTCTGACCTACTAATGCCTTGAGTTTTTCCCATCCATGAAATAAACAGACTAGACCCTTTCATTACCTTCTCCCTCTACAGCGTCACCGTTTCACACATCACCTTAAATACTGTGAGTGCACTTCTGTAAGACTTCCTGAGGTACCGAACTCTACTGCAAACGTGAAGAGGAACCATGCAAGTCAAAGTGGCACGGAAAGATGTCTGGAGAGCCTTTCCGAGAAAATGCCTCCGGCGAATGGGTCAAGGAACCTCTGTTACCCTGGGCTGCAAGGATGAACTTGGGGACGGGAGGCATACAGTTCGTGGCAACAAAATGTCACACTGTGCACAAGCATGAAACTTTTAAAAAACTGTTTGTGGCAACCGTGTCTACACCCGATACTGCTTAAAAGGAGCCTGTGCTCTAGAGGAGGGAGAAAAAAAAAAATAGTCGGTAAAGAGATTGAAGAGTTCATGGAAGTGGACCCAACGAATGCAACGCCCCTCTCTGAGCAGATGGACGGCCTGTCACGGAGGGAGCAAGCCCGGCATCCGGGCTGAGGCGCTAACCGCGGAGGCCGCGCATCCTCGGAGCACCCGGCCCAGGCACCCCAGGCCCTCACAACCACGCCGACCCCAGTACCTGCGGGGTCCAGCGCCATCTCGGAGGGCGGAGAGGAAGCAAAGCCGCTCGCGGGCTTGGGGCCGGGAGGGGGGGAGGAGCCTGAGCCTGGCTGCACGCGCAGCCGCCCGCCCGCAGCTTCCGGCAAGTGAGGGCAGCGCTACCTTCTCACAGACCGAGCCACGCCCTCTTCCCCTGTTCCTACTTCCGTTGAGCTTTACGCCTGCGCCTGACTGCCCTCTCCCGGAATCCTGCCGTAAGTGGGCGGGGTTTCCCCGGGAATGGTTCCCCCACCCATCGGGGAGGGGCGTGGCCACGCATGCGCCCCCGAGAGGCGCCTGGGATGTGCTCGGTCTGGGTGTTGGAAGTGACCGGTGGGATGTGGGGCGTGGGCCTTTTACCGCCGAGGTTCTTTCTGTCCGGGTCACTCAGTCTGTCCGACTCGGGTTTCATCCTGGGCCTTGAGCGCTGGAGGGAAAGTAATGAAGGCCTTGCTCTCGATCCGCTGCTATTGGGAGGGAACCACCCGCGGGAGTCCCGCACGGGACACCTGTGTTGTGAACACCCCCGGGGAGCTCAGTCCAGGCTGGGTGCTGTTATGGGTCTTGACTGCTGCCATTTGGTGCTGACTTAAGGGAAAGAAGCAGTTACCCAGAGGCCCCCTCAACAGGAGTTAACTTTCTAGGTGGCCCTTAGGCCTGTGTCTGAGTCCCCATCAGATCTCTGTTTAACGAGCCCGGGCCTGCAAAGGGTGAGTAAGGCCGGGGACAGATGTTTGGAAAAGCACGGAGCAGCTGCCTCTTCCCTGCAAGGGATTTAGGGCTTTCAAAAGGTTCCCCTCCCCACCTACCTGCAGTCCCTCCTTCCCTGCTGCTGCATCCGCCTGGTCAGTTGGCAGAAAAGACACCACAGTTGAACAGGCCTGGAAAAGCGGGTCTCTGCTCAGCGGGACTCCCATTTCAGGGCCTGTTTGGACATAACAGCCCTCGTTACAGCTGTAGGCCCAGGTGCCGAGGTGGAGAATTAAACCTTGACTCACTCAGCCAGGCAGGAAACCGTTTCCTTTACGTGTATGTTTGTTTTATAAATGTGTTTAAAAACATGCACGAAAAAACGCTATTTTTCTGTAAGTGAAGGATTTAGAAAAGCCAAAGCAACGTTTTGTTGCTGCTGGTGGCGGTTGAGACATTCCCTCTTGTAGCTGAAGCTGTTCTCACTGAGGGAGCACTTGTATAGTTTTTAGCCATGACTGTCACTTGAAACATTGTTATTTAGTATTTTCTACTTAAATCACTCACCTTTCAGAATATCTACGCAATTGCTGTTTGCTTTAGCCTTCTACTAGACAATGATATTTTGGGAAATCTTGATTTTTCTGTGTTTCCCTGAAATTAACTACTAGACATTTCCTCCCACTGGAAGCATAGCAATGCACCTCCACCTCGATGCCAGGTACCTAAACGCCTCCCATTCTCATAGTAAATGGAATGCTTTGGAAGAAAATCGTCTTTACGGTACATATCATTCTTAAGAGTTAGGTCCTAGGAAATGAGTTGGCAACTCAAAACAGAAGGAAATTTCCAAGTTAGCACATTATGTCAGATAATTTCTTGGATCGTACAGTAGGAGTTCAAAGAGTAAGGAAAATGCACTACCCTGGACATTTGAAACTTATACAACCATGATCCCTAAGGCTGAAACTCTTGTCTGACACCTACTGGTGCCACAGTAGCTCTCAGAAGGGATGCAGTACCAGGGTGTTTGGAAAAGCCATGAGAGATCAGTTAAAATTATGCTTGGCTTAAAAGACAGTGGCCCCGGGTAACAAAGAAGGAGTTAATACATCCCAGTACAAAAACCGGAGCAAAGACTTCAGAGATTTGAGCAGTTCTTGAAGGACATCTAGGACGTGGAAGAGGTTGGTGGCTGTGCTGGTTGGATTTTGTTGTCTAGACATAAATCTAGACAAATCTGAGAAGAGAGAATATTAGTTGAAGAAATGCTTCCATAAGATTGTTCTGTAGTCACATCTGTAGGAATGTTTTACTGATTAATGATTGGGGGGCAGCCCAATGGGGACAGTGTCCTGGGTGGTTTAAGAAAGCAATCTGAGCAAGCCATGCAGAATCAAGCCAGTAAGCAGTGTTCCTCCGTGGTTTCTGGTTCAGTTCTTGCCTCTGAGTTCCTGCCTTGAGAGCCTTCCCTGACTTCTCTCGGTGATGGAGTAGGACCCAAGAGATGTAAAGCAAAATAATCCCTTTCCTTCCCAATGCTTTAGATCATAGTGTTTATTGCAGCAATAGGAACCCTAACTAAGACAGAGGCCAATGAATGGAATAATGTGAGTAATTGCACAGGGGTTGGAATAAAGGCTGACTGGCAGAAATGCAGCAGGAGGGCCTCTAAACCCACGGAAGGATCTGCAAAGCTTCCGTAGTTATAAGTAAGAGTATGTCAGAAGAGCCCAGAGGCTTATAAACTTAAACATTAGGCTCAAGAGTGTATGAAGCAGTCTATAACTTATGCACTGTTTGAAGGCTAACAAACAGAAAAATAGCACTGCAGTCCAATTTTTCTGAAGACTTTTCGTATGCTTTTTATTTTGTGTGTGTGTTCATGCTCACTTATAAGCGCCTCTTGCTAGGTGAGTTGTTAATGTAGTTCACAGGTTCACAGCTGGGTAAGACTGATGGTGTTTTTCCCCCTCCAGCAGTCTGCCTAGCACCTGTGGCACTATGAAAGCTGACCATCCGGGAGAAGGCTTCCAGGTCAGTACCAGCTTGATTCATACAAGTTTTATGAGCAAAGTCTGTGGTATCTTCAGCAATAGGCTTCTACCCTCAAGTTCTGGTGGATAGCCAAGTATACTGTCAATAGCCTGTATTGTTTGGGGGTCACAGACCTTCCCCAGCCAACAACTCGAAGGGATATATCCCATACCTGAGACTGGGCTTTTTGTTTGCCTGGTGTCTAGGAGGAGCAGTAGCATCCTGTTTAATTCCAATTAAACTACCTTAAAATATATATTAGAAAGCTTATAAAATTGGTCTCCACGTGAATCAGCAATTTCTGTTACCTTAATTTACATGTAAGTACTTTATCTGTTCATCTATAAAATGGGTAAGGGTTCTGTTTAACACTAACAATGTGAAACTTATCACAGAAAGAGAATATAGCTAGTAAGAGAGATTGGAACCACACAAGGCTACCTGGACAGAGTTCAACTCATTCTTCCTCAGCAATTTTAATTTATGTGTCACATATATGCATATATTTTATATGCAATAAAAACTCAAATTTTTGTACAGGTGAGTGGGTTGTTATGTGTGGATCTATTCTGTGTATTAATGGCTTAGAAGATTCCCAGGATTCAACTTCCTAGTAAAATCCCAGGCCACAGAAGTGACTGTGTTCCTAACTTCTATGAGTGTTGATTAGATTTGCCTGTTTTAGATCCTATCCCAATACAATCACGTGCGGTAGCCTTTGGGTTTGGCTTCTTTTGCCCACTTTCACAGTTGTGAGATCCGTTTCCATTGTTGTGTATATTTGTATTTCTCCAACTTCCAGTGTAGCATTTCATAAATGATTCGTCCTCCTGAACCCTCAGTCTCCTCCTCCGTAAACGTAGAACACATGCCTGCATGAGTCATCTGAGCCTTCCAGGAGACCCTTTAGGAACACTGAAGGTGGCGCCTGAGCCTGGTTAGCTCATTCGTAATTCGGAGCAGTTGTTACCATGAATTTTATCTTTTTATGTCTTCTATTTTTCCGTTTAGAAAACTATTCTTCTGAGCTACTGTTATACTGTGTTGTAGCTCTTTTAAAATTTAATCACTCAGCGCTGGCGTGCCATCAGGACTAAAATCTAGGCACCAACATGTTTGACTCGGTATCCTGGGACGCATGCTTCAAGGGAACAGAGGAGATTTAGCAGTGTGCCCTGTCCCTTCAAGTGAGGGGAAAGGTGTGACAAAAGCACCTCTCACCTCTGCAGAAGCTTCCTGGATCTGTGCTTTGTTTTGCCCATTGTTTTCTGGGTGGCCTCCCTTTAGGCAGACCACAGTTTTCTCTTGGGTCAAAGATTTTAGCTTATTTTAAAAAAATAACCATAGGAGCCTGGTGTGAAACTTATCACAGAAAGAGAATAAAGGTGGTAGCACACACCTTTAATCCCAGAACCCTGGAAGCAGAGGCAGATGGATCTCTGTGAGTTCGAGGCCAGCCTGGTCTACAGAGTGAGTTCCAGGACAGCCAGAGTTACAACAGAGAAACCCTGTCTCGAAAAAAACAAATAATTATAAAATAATAATAACGGAGCTAGGGATGTGGATCAACGGTAGAGAACATGCATGATGTTCACAAGGCTCTTGGTTCAATCTTCAGCATCTCAAAAAGTAATGAAAATACCGACAGTAAGGATAATACTGTAATATGAGTTTTACTGGATTTCTCTTTGGTCACATGAGGAATTTCTCACAGAAGCTAAGAAGCTTGACAAATGAAGAACAGTGTCAGAGAAGTTTATTTCTAGTTACGCTTATATTTTTTTGTACATTGTTGGGGGAAGGCCTGCCTAAGCCTTGGCAGTTTGTATTATCTGCAGGCGCTGGCTATGTAAATCTGTGATTAAGATGTTTGCTCGTGATCATCTGCACCTGCTCACTGCTCTCAGAGCCACTGTGGAAGAGCAAAGTTGCTGTGGAGGAACTCTTATAGTCCCTCTCCCACAGTCTCCAGCAACAAGGAGAGAACACTTCCCTTAGGCCTAGAGTTCCCCCACCATAAAGGTGACATAAATTGCCGGATGAGACTAAGCAACAGGTTTCTTTCATTATGCAAATAGGCCTTTGAGTTTTTGTATCAATAGAACACCTGAGGAGCTTCTGCGTCAATAAAAACACCTGAGATCAGCTGATTAGGTTCTGTATGGTGCTTGCCATAACAGACAGTTACCTCTGCTGAGGTCTGGCAAGGTTTGCATCGATGAAAGTGTCTCCTGGTCTTCTTTGCAGATCAACACCGTAGCTAACAGCTCAGAATAGCAATGTTTTTTTTTTCCTTCTGAGTCTGAAATATCAGTGCAGTGACATCCTATGTCAGTGGCCAGCTATACTAAAAACATCACAGAGCACCTTCTTTTTCTGTTACTGTGAAAAAGGGCAAAATGACCTGAACTCAACATCTGCTCCTCCCCCAAGTCAGAGAGCTTCCCCCATACCAAGTACGGTACTGAGTCCTGGGAAAGTAACAATAAGTAAGGCAAGGAAGCCTTTGTGTTACAGTGCACCGCTGCTGGGGCAGCTCAGCATAGGAGGCATATTCATAACTGCAAACCCTGCCAGATCTCAGCAGAGGGAACCCGTGTGCCAGTGCCGTGCTCACAGTGGAACCCCACGCTCTGCTGTTTGTATTGACCCGGCACTCAAGTGCACATCATAAGCAAACACCCCCAACAGAAATCCAACACCTGCAGACCGTACAAAACGCTAGACCTAGGCAGACCCTCACCCAACTGTCCACGAAACAGTATTTTAAACACAGCTAAAAATAAACTTCTACAACACCCTTGCCCTTAAGGGAATCCAGTGGTCTCAAATACTAACAGACAACTATGCAAATAAATAGTTACAACATGATAGAAGGTGGTGTGGGAGCCTAAGAAGGAAAGAAATTAATGTAACTTTAGATGGTTTCTGTATAGATTTTATATGTAAAGTAGTACTTAAGGAATCATTAGGCATTGAAAAAGAAAAAGACACAGAGGCCTAGTGTACCAGCCGATACCGCATAAAGTGGACACGTGTGCGGGTTTGAATGAAAATGGCTCCCATAGAAGCATAGGGAGTGGCACTACTAGGAGGTGTGGCCGTGTTGGAGTAGGTGTGGCCTTGTTGGAGGAAGTGTGTCACTTGGGTAGGCTTTGAGGTTTCAGAACCTCAAGCCAGACCCAGAGGCTTACTCTCTCTTCCTGCTGCCTACCGATCGGAATGCAGAACTCTTAGCTACCTCTCCAGCACCATGTCTGCCTGCATGCCACCATGCTTTCCACCATGACTATAATGGTGTAAACCTCTGAACTGTAAGCCAATCCTAATTAGATTTTTTCATTTATGAGAGTTCCTGCGATCATGGCGTCTCTTCACAACAAAACCCTGAGACCCATGAATGTGGGGACCTGGCTAAACTGAGCTTACCAATATATTTCATAAATGCAATACCTTATGGATGTCTTTGATCTGTAACTATAGAAATGCATCAAAACTGTGAGAAGATTTTACATACAGCTACCAAGTCTTACTGGTTTTATGCTTCTAATGGTCCACTTAGTGGGCAAGGTTAGCTCTTGTTAAATTCATGCTTAAAATAGCTTTATTTAAACTTTGCCTGAAAGGTTTAAATCATTGATGAGATATGTAATCACCCTAACATCTTACAGAATTCTTTTTGTTTTGTTAGGGACTGACCGGAAAGCCTAGCAGACAATACTTTTGGTTAGTGTCTTATTCATTAGCCCATATGATCCACGAGTCTGTCTCTGGCTTCTTTGTCCACCTTTTTGTATGTGATAGCTAATCTTTGTTGTAAATTTGACGCTTTGCTATTCTTGGGAAGAGGGACCCTCAACTGAAGACCCTCCTCCATCATTGTGGCCTGTGAGCATGTCTTGGGGTATTTTCTCGATTGATGATTAAAGTAGGAGGGCCCAGCCCACTGTGGGCAATACCATCCCTAGGCAGTTGGGCCTGAGCTGTGTAAGACAGAAGGTACGAGCCTGGGAACAAGCCAATAAGCATCATTCATCTGTAGTTTCTTACTTCCAAGTTCTTGTCTCTAGATTCTGCCCGGCTTCCCTCCATGATGGACTGTAACCTCTCAGTCAAATGAACCCTTTCTCCTTCCAGCTTTTTTTGGTCATGGTGTTCACCACAGCAGCAGAACCGTACTGCCGAGCTCTTGCTGGCACCCTTCCCTGTTTCTCCAATCTACACATCTCCTTCTTAAGGTTCAGACTGTGTTCTCCGGCCTTGCATTCAATTTCTCTGTCTTATCAGGACAGGAAAAACGAAAAACAAGAAACTTCATCTGATCTAGTTTGGCTCACTGTTTCCTGAATTTTGAAACCAGCGATGCCCACTAGAACCGTCCTGTATTCAGCCGTGGGTACTCTGCTCTGGACCCCAGGCTGAGACTTCCCTTTCCTCAGGGCTCACCAGCAGACACTTTCCTACAGGCCTCAGTTTACTATCCCACCATTCTTCAGTTCATCATTTGACTTGCAGGAGGCAAAGAGCATGACACTATGTTTTATATTTCTGCTTAAAAATACTTATTATGCACTCTGAAATCATAAAGAAGAATATAACTATGCGTATAAATAAATAAATAATACATAAATAAATAACATTTCAAGCACAACCCATCTGTGAAATATTGCTAATGACAGCCTCTTCAACTCACCATTAGGAGGGCAGCATAAGCTGAATTTTCAGAGATAAATAACCCAACTCTTCCTTAATTATCCTGGAAGTGTTCCAATTATAGAAATCATAGCCCTGAAAGACTGTGCACTCTGTTTACTTTCAGGGTGAATATACCCTGGATTCACATACTACTTTTACTTTGAAGGTTGGGTTTATGTATAAATGATTGTCTATAGCCTACATAAGCTAAATAGGGTTTGAATCAACAAAGAAAACCTGTCACGTTCTAATAAGCCGGATGTAAGTGATAATAGCTAGGCCAGCGTGTCAAGTTTCAAATTAAAAGTTTTAATTGTGCTTGGGCCAAGTAAATTGACTTTGAGAGAACTTTCTTACACCTGGAAATAACAGCATTTCACATGAACATAAGTTCAGTGCAATGTCTACTAGGTTAGATTTCCCACAATTTGTCATTTTGGATATTCACTAACAAACCAGAAGATGGCACATGTCCTGATAAGCATTCTTCCTTAGAGCTATTTTTTTTTTAAATTGTGACTCTTGGATCTCTTTATTCCAAGGTTAGATATCATTTCAGTTTTACAAGTATAGTGTTGCTACTTCCCACCACTGGGGACTAAACAGTTTTTGAGATAGTATTTTTTTACGGAGGAAATTCCTAATTTGCTGTTTTTCTCAATATTGGAGGAGGTAATAATTATGGAAATACCAGCCAGTGAGTGGCTAGCATTTGGTGGTCAATATATATATTGGATGTTCTGTAACTTTGAATCTAAGTACCTTGGGATCCTGTGGGTTGAAACTTAAGAAATAGAAATGGCCTTAAACATACTCTTGGTCAAGGAAAATAATTTTCTCCTTGGAGTGTTTCCAAAAAGAACAATAGACGTGGTAAATGTCCCATCACACACTAGCCAGGCCCCGGGCACAGCTGTGTGTGTGTTGGGAAGTGGGGGTAGGGGGGAGGGCACTATTAAATGACAGGTGTTCTGGAGTACGCTCCTCCAGCAAAACAGCTGCCATGATCACATCAGCTGGGCCTGATTGCAAGCGACCATCAGGAGAGGCCTGTGGATGTTGGCATTTCCTTAGAAGAGGGGTTGGGGAGGGTCATTAGATGCTCACCTGAGATTCTAGCTTCTCCTTGAAACCATTTGTGTGCAATTTTGCCTCGACTACACTTAGTGTGTCCAGGTGGCAAGGCCTCAGGGGCTTGGAAGGTGCTAGAAACCGTGGCTCTCAACCTGTGGGTCGCAATCATTGGAAAACTCGTATTTCTAATGGTCTTAGTAACTGAGATACGCAATTGCAAGATTACAGTTAGAAAGTAGCAACGAGCATAGTTCTATGGTTGGGGTTCACCACAGCATGAGGAACTGTATTAAGGGGTCAGAGCATTAGGAAGGTTGAGAATCACTGAAAGGTATTTGGAAGAGCTAGCAAGCTTTACAACCCCCAAGGACATGCATTTTCTACTGCAAAATAAAATCAGATTCACTAGATGGTGCTTGCTCTCAATAGCTTAGACAAGTAAGGAACCGAACTTGCACTGCTATGTATGTACTGGACACAGGCCCTTTCCTCCCGCTGAGTTTCAGCCTTTATTTGAACCCCACCCCCACCCCTGTTTTGGACCAGGATGAAACTGTACTCACTTTTCCTATGAATTCATTGTTTTCTCTTTGACTAATACTTTTCCAGCTTTAAATCCTCGACCTGAGAACTCAGGCCTTCACTGTGATGTTTTTCTTACGAATCCATTTTCAGGAAGTCAGCTGCTGCATTTTATGAGTTTTGCTTTCTCTCAAGTTTCAAGTCGGCATCTCCAGCCTCATTTTGATACTGGTGCTATTAGGTAGCCTGTCGGATCGCCTCATGCCTGGAAGACACAGCCCTCTCTTATAATGAACATCCTGTGCAGCCTAGGGCGGGAAGAGCAGGGCTATAATTACTGATCTGGTGAGTGAGACCAGAGTCCTTTCCCTGGCCTTAGCGTCATGACATCCTGAATTTCCCAGAATGTCATTAAGAGATAACTCTCCGCACCTGGTTCTGGAGTCCTAACTCTTTAACAGCAGGCCTTCTGGTAAAGGGGAAGGGCATACCATTGTCTCCTCTTATGAGCACCAAATCCAAATAGAAACATCAATCACTGGAACAGGGCAACATCCCTAGGGAAAAGCTGTTTGTTCTAGAGACTTTAAAAGTCTGTCTCAGGTGTATATCAACACAATGATCTGTTGAGGAACTTTATTTTTAGTTATATATAAAATAATTGTTTTATGCACCGTTGGGTGAGGGGCTGCCTAGGTTCTTTGGCATTTTGTATTGTCTGCAGGTGTTGGATTTATGTGGGGGATGTTTGATTGCTAATGTTCTGCATGTGCTATCAGTAGAATACTGAGGAGTTCTGAAAGAATAAGACACTTGAGCTGAGGTGCCTGAGGTTCCATGTTGATAGAGTATGGCACTGGCCTGGTCGGTGGTTCCCTCTCCTGAGGTCTGGCAGAATTTGCACCAATGAAAGTGCCTCCGTGTCTTCTGTGCTGAGCCACCCCATAGGTGTACCACTACAATGATCTCCTTAGCCACAGTCCACTCTTACCCTTTGAGAGTATGCCCTGCCCTTTGTGGAATGATTCTTTGGCCTTTGCCTGTTCTCAACTCTTGAGAGTGTGGTTCTAGCAGTGACCACTGCCCACTCTCACACCTAACTTATGCTAACGATTTCTATGGTCGTTGTCTACTCTTAGCTCTTCAGACTGTGCCTCTTTATTCACATGCTCCGTGGGTCTCCGTTTTCAACAGAGATCACGAAGACCAAGGAGCTGCAGGGAATCCAGATCAGGAGCTCTCAAACGATACCTTAAACTCAACACACCGGGTAAAGACTTTGATTCCTCATAGTACTTGAAGAACTGAAATGTTTTGAATATGAATCATCCTGCACTTCATTCCCCAAATCCAAACCATAATGTGTAACGTTTCATAGTATAGATTCTTCCTCCCTACAGCCAACTCGTTAGTACAGACTTCCTTTCGCACTCATGAAACTTGCAGTAATCGAAAAACTTTGCCTTCTTTCTTTCTAACACAGCCCAAAGTCTTTGCAAGAAAAGTAAGTAGCGGACAAAGAAGGGGCAGTGATTTATCATTTGTCGCTGTGATGAGCCAATCCGAAGTTCAAGTGAGGGTAGTATGCATGCACGAGCTTCAGTCAATCTTAAATCTATAAGTTGAGGTCTAAGTCAAAGAGTAATATTCAGTATCACTTGATAAGGTTTAATTTTTTTGTTTTGGTTTTAGAAACAAGATGCTATCTATAACCCAGGCTGTCCTCTGACTCTCTAGACAGCCAGAGGATGACCTTGAACTTCTGACCCTCTGCCTTCACCTCCCGAGTGGCGCATTTACAGGCAGCATCACCGTGCTCCGTTTATACAGGGCTGAAACTGAGCCCAGGGCTCTGTGCGCGCTACATAAGCACTCCACCAACGACGTGGCCTGCTCCACATGCTAACTTGGCTAAAGAACTTGTCACATTTCCCAGACACTCTAATGACCTAAACATCATTTATAGCAAAATATATGATGTCCAATTGTTTGCTTTTCATAACATTTAAGGAATTATTTCAACAAGATACCAACTGAAAGACCATTATAATGAACAAATGTTTTAATGCTATATGATGTGAATTTTAGTGAATTACTTGGGAAAAGTATAAAGAGATGACTGTCAGTGATATAAAATTCCTTCTTGCTACAAATGCTTATTTATAGGATCAAAGCTTCTCAAGGCTTTGATCCTATAAATATATAGGATCCTATAAATAAATATAATCTATTCTCAATATTTTCTAGTAATTTTGGCAATGTTACCCACAGACACATGAACTGGCAGAGAAAACTAGCAGCATGAAAGGTTGTGGGCCTGCACCAGAGAGCAGACTGTCCTTAAGAAGTACAGACTGTCCTTAAGAAGTACGCTCTCATAAGAAATTAACATTTACTGAGTAAGCGTTTTTGAACATATAATCTATCTGGTAAAGGACCATGTAATCGTTGATTATACGGTGAATTATATGGATTATATGATTATAAAAATAGTAACTGAATCTGCATGGTATTGTTTAACACCTGGATCATGAAATGAACACAAATCTCAGCTTATACACTTCCTTTAGCTGTTGTATGATAGGCCAGTTAGGAAGAGACAGTGTCTGAAGATAAAATCTGTGGGAAAACTGAAATGTCAATACAGATTCAAGGACAAAGGGATGAATGAACTAACTACCAGAGAAGAACTTGTTTATGTTTGGTTTGTTTGTTTGTTTGCAGACAGGGTCTCACTATGTAGCTCTGGCTGGCCTGGAACTCCATCTGTAGACCAGGCTGGCCTCAAGCTCACAGAGATCCCCCTGCCTCTACCTCTTGAGTGCTGAAATTAATGGTGTGTGCCACCACATTGGGTATGTTCGTATTTTTTTTTAAAGAGAATGATGACAAATCTCAAATCTTATGATGGGATCTCTAAAGCAGGGCCTAACTGTCCCACTTTGAGTGCATTAAAGGAATATTCTATGGGGTTTTCTCTGCATCAGTGCTTACGTTACATTCTTTTTATTTGCAGTTACTTAAACTTACACCAGATAATTTTGTGACAGCTTAAAAGTGTGTATAAAATATATATTTATATTTCCAAATACATGTATGTATTTCACAAACTTCAGTTAGAAAAATTACTTTAATACACTATACCAACGTACAGAAGGGAACAAGGAGAGGAACAAGAAGGCCAGCCAGTAAGGCGGGGTGATACATAGGACCAGGCAGTGGCTGCCTAGACTAGAGTAGGACAGTGAAGATGTGTAGAAAGAGATGAATCCAAGAAACAGTTAGGAGATAGAATTAATCAGTTACAGTAAGAGATTAGATGTGACAGTGTGCCAGCTGATGCCCAGGTTTCTACCCGGACAGCAGGATGAGTCGTTCCTCTGTTGCGGGAGTAAGACAAATGCAATGGAGGTGTGTGCTTGGAGGGTGAGAACAGATCCTCAGTGTGTGTGTACCCTCAGACATTCCTGAGCACGTGTGGAGCCAAAGGTGACAGAGGTTAGGACTGGAGCTTTACACATGGCAGCCTTAATAACAGATATCACAAGAGATCTCTGGAACTGAGTGCACGATCTAAATGAGATCTCCCAAGAAGGGATGCAAGTGTGACAGGAAACCAAAGGAAGGAAATGCTTCTGAAAGCAACACTGAGCTGTGCCAGTGCTATTGAGAAGTAAAAGCAGACGGGAAAGACCTGGGCCAGGATGGTTTCAGTAAAGAAATGGAGCCAGAAGTCATGTTGAAGCAGCATTTAATAACATTTAATAACATCTCCAAGGTTGAGTACGCACCAATATATAAACTGTTGCTAAGTAACATTCTTCATTTTCTATGTAGCCAAGAAATGTGTGACTAATTCATGAATTGAATGTAGTGTCTCTGTGCTTTAAATGATCAAATTTTTCCATGAAAACATAACTCTGTAGTAACTTTAGTTTTATCACTAATAAGACTACTGAGTCAGTATACAAGAATGCCTACTTAGTATAAAGCATTGCATTAACCAAGAGCAGGAGAGTGAAGCATTCATGTAGCTGGATTTCAAAGCATTATAGGAGAGTTAAGACATCCCTAAAATATACTACTGTAGGGCAGAGGGTGGTGTGTACCACCAACAGACATTTCCCCTTTAAACTACTAATAGCCGTAAACGGTTTCATTGCAGAGGCTTTTGCTGCCGCTACTGCTGCTGCACTCGTTTCCTTTTCTGAGGCAGGGGCTCTGGTAGCCGAGGCTGGCCTCCCACGTGCTCTGTAGCCGTGGGCGACCTTGAAACTCCTGCTGCTCCTGCCTCTGCCTCTAGGCACGTGCTGCCGTGTGCAGCCATTCTCAAGGCCTGCACCGCACTATCCACGGAATGCCAGAACGAAGCCTCAGGGAGTGTCCCTGCCTCCCTCCAAAGGTGTCACCCTTATTCCCAGCAATCATTTCCTTAGGAGGAAAACACAACCATCTTTTTAATTACAAAGTCATGAAGATAGTGGCCTGTCCCCAGTTTGGATTTTCGCATCTCAGATAATCCACAGAGAACTTGCTTGATAGACTGCACGTTCAGTTTTCTATTCAGATCAGTTTCTATTTCAAATGAGACTAATGAAGTCCAGAGGGAAAGCTAACTGACTATTCCCGCAAACGTGATTCTCTTTTCTCGGCTTCCCCTGCCTGTGGTCCTGAACTGTATGTACCCCTTTCTTCCCTTTTAACCTCTTGAGTGTAAAATGCATAATTAGAGAGGAATCTGAAATCATCTAAATTCTTTTCGGAGGAGTCATGTAATTAAAAAGTTGAGAATCTGCTCAGATGTTTGAGGAGCGGTGGATTACACCGAACAATCCACCCTTAAAAATTAAATAGAATGTTATAATCATAAATAGCTCTGCCTTGCAGTCATTTCTGTAATTCTATCTAACATTCATATTGTCATTTGATTAGTTAATCATCCATTTTCAAAGGTGTGAATGTGTTTTCACACTTCTGCTAAGACAGTGTTAACTATGAAACTATAGATAGCAATAGAGATTAATTATCCATTGCACAAGTCCCCACACCTTGTGCTTACCAGATAGAGGAAGAGAGTGCACGTCTTAACACAGGTGTGATTTCAGAAAACAGGAGGAAATGCTTGGTCAAATGAGTTCAAGGAGTGCTTCCAATTGACATACCTTTAGATGCTAACCGCTTTACACTTTTAATTTTATTTCATAAAACAATTGAATAGATAGTACAAACCTTCAGCTGTGACTGAATGGAAGGAGGCATTCTACAAATGTGCCAGTCTTTCATGGAATTGTAAAACAGAACAGAAACTCTATTGGATTTTAATATTTGCTCCAGCTTCAGTAGAGCAAAGTCAGAAATTGGGAACTCACCTCCCTGAAATGTTAATTAAATACAGTAAGCATTTTAGAAGTCTGGTAACTCAAAATAACAATAACAATAATTGGAGAGCTTGTAATTATTATAGTCATAATAAGCTCTCTCCAATTGGCTTTTAATTTCCCCAATGATGGACTCTGTTAATTTAGAATCTGGTTCACTGAGTCTCGGGGGATCTGACTTTTCTGTCTCAATGAATTAGCCTCGACATGTAGGGTAGCATGCCAGAAGAGAGGAACTGAGAGCAGAGCATGGTAATGTAAGCCTGTCATCCTGACACTAAGACTGTGGCAGGACCATCAGGAGTTCAAGGCTAGCCTTGGATACATAGCAAGTTTGAGGCCAGTCTGGGATACATGAGCTCCTGCCTCAAAGCATAGAAAGGGCAGGATGAATAAAGAAGATGAGGATTTTAACCACACCATTCAGATAAGCTCAGATACTCATCCATCATGAAAGTAAGAATTCCTGGGCCAGTTTTAGCTTTGGTCCTGTACTAGCACAGTCGAATTGATCATTGATGTGCTGTCAGTCTTCTTTTAAGCCAAAAACCGAAATAAACCAAAATGTCCTCTTACTCAAACAGTGTCTTCTCCATGTCAGTGATTTCTTCTCACCGCAGCTTTGTGGGTGCAGCCATTCTCCCAGTGTGACTTCACGTAAACTCTGGCAAGTTTTCCAAACTCTGAGATCTTTCCTGTCTTTAGTTGGAAATGCATACTCCCCAGTTGCTGCTGATTTCTCGGTTTGAGCGTGACACTGGACAATCAGAAGCTAAGCAACTAGATATTTTTAGAAACAGGAAAATGAGATAAGAACCAAACAGTAGTTGGATACATGAAGTGCTATCTAAAACACCATAAAAGAATCAACGGGTCAGAAGAAGGAGCCTAACATTCGAACATTCCTAGCTACTCTGTGGGTAGCCTCCTGTGTAGCATCACCGCCAATGGGCCAGTCAACATACTTAATCACTGTTCCCAATCTAAGTTTATAACTCCATGCTAGTGCATCAGATGGCCATCATTTATTAGTATGACCTCACAGGTCATGCCTTAGGACGTGTCCGCCCTCAGCTCCTGAGAGTGCTTAGGCCAACACTATCACTAACATCCTCAGCCTCAGAAAAACAGCATTGGAGAAGGGAAAAAAAAATGGCTTAAAATAAGAGTGTGAATTGAAATATGGCCGAGGCCAGAGGCTCATTTCTATAAAAGAGATTTCAGAAAAGTAGCCTTCATCTTCATTGGGCCTGCCTCTGGAGAAAGGGAAATACCATATACTCATGACTTCCTCCACCCCACTGCTTGTCCAGCAAGACACCTACAAAGGAGCAGAGGGTAAAAGAGACATGGGTGTGGAGTCTGGGATATATTCCCTGAAGCAAGTCTTCATGTTTAGATGTTTTAATGCTTTGATCAACTCCAGAAGTAGAGTGTGCATCCTTGAACCCACTACGCACACCTTAAAGCATGCCCAGTAGAACTTGTGTCTACAGACCTCTCATACGGGACAAAAATATTTCCTGAAATTGAAAAGATCGACCTTCCTCCTAGTTCCATGATTCTGGGGACTGAACTCAAGACCTTAGGAAGGTTAGCAAGCGTTCTTCCACTGGACCACACTGCCAGCCCTAAAGCTTATCACGGGATGGCCAGCAACCCAAAAATCCTCTTGCCTCATCCTCTTCAGCAATCCTCTCGCTGGCATGTGTTACTCTAGCCAGCCCTATTCCTTGTAGTAGTGTAAGCCAGAGAAGACCTTATAGATGACATAAATCTCCATTTCATTCCTGTATTTGGTACATTCTCCAGAATAATACTGAGACCTGTTGGAACCATGTAGAGGTTTAGGAGTGACAGTCAGTATTGTCCTAAAGAGTACTCACAAGCATCAGTGCCCTTCCAGATCACTGTTCACAATTTACAAATACCTTTCACCCATGTAGTCACTTGCCAAGTTACGATCATTCAGTCATTAATGAACTGCATGTGTGGCAAGTGTCTTGTAAGATTTACCATCTTGTGAAGCCATGGAATGGCCCATTTCTCAGAGCAGATCCCTCTGTTAAATAATGCACAACTGTTGGGACTTATGGCCGGGCGAGGGGCCTGTGGTCCAAACTCAAACCAAGCTCGAGTTTAGAGACCTGTCTCGGTGCCTCTAGTTCCGCATAACTGTGACTCAGCATAGCCTATTCTGGTGGTGACTCTGCCTAGTAACTGCTCCGTATGAAAATCTTGCTAGCTCTCCCCCCTCACTCCACTTTACCTCACACCCTACGTCACCTCTCCTCATCTCCTAGACCCTCCCATTTACCTTCAGCCTATAAAAGGGCTGCTTGTAATAATAAAAGTGAGTTCCTGCTTCGACAGTTCTCCCGGCTCAGTGTATGTCTTTTCTCCCGGTGGGGGAGTGGTCGGGCCATTGATACTCACCATCCTGCTCAGCCCTGAGTGGGACAGTCTGGTCCCGCTCCCCATCAACGACTCGTTCTGTCGGAATGCCCGACACACAACTGCATCTGAGGGTCAACGATGAAATCTGATCATCTCTGTAGATTTCAGTTCTATCTGTTTTGCTGTTATTGTGTGCCACAAGTAATTCCTTTGCATTAAGACTCCTGTAGGAACGACAAATATTGTTACATATTTATATTATTATACATATGCTATTGTATAATGTAGTGGAAGTTCACCAAAGAAGACAAGGAGGCATATTTCATAAGTGCAAACACTGTCAGACCTCAGCAGAGGGAACCACCGTAATGGCCAGTGCCATACTCAACAGTGGAACCCCCAGCATCTGAGCTTAGGTGTTTTATTGATTCAGAACTCCTCAGGTGCAGATCATAAGCAATCAAACACCCCACACACACACACAGAAATCCAACACCTGTAGACAATGCAAAAGGCACAAAAACAATTATTTTAATTATAACTAAAAATAGCATGCATATATTTTTATACTTTTACTATGGTCTATGCTTCATCATCTTAATTTAATCATCACGTTAAAACAAAATAAAATCATCAATTTAGTAATCATATCTAAATGTTATTTTCACCATTTACAAGATGAAGGAAATGAATTTCAGAAATCTTGAGTAACTTGTATAACCCAGAAATTACTCATAATAGCTAAAAGAAAAAGGTAGGGCTGGGGCTGGGTGTATTTACTTGGTAGAGTGCTTGTCTAGGGATCGCAAAGCTCTGGGGTTGATCCCCACCACGACTTAGAACCAGGTGTAGCTATATGTGCCTGTAATCTTCACACTTGAGAGTTTGATGTAGGAGGATTGGATGTTCAAGACCAACCTCAGCTACATAGTGAGTTCGAGGCCAACCTAGGGGACTTAGACCCTGAGTCTCACTAGAAACAAGACTAAACTAAAATGTGGAGTATTCTTGTTACTGGATGGGGAGCGGTGACACTCCAGAGCCTCCCACTATTCTTCGTGTGACATTCCAACCTTGTGCCAATTATGATATTCAGCCTTTAGAGATTGTCCCCAGTAAACCATACCTCCTCCTCCTCCTCTTCCTCCTCTTCCTCCTCCTTTTCCTCCTCCTCTTCCTCCTCCTCCTCCTCTTTTTCTTCTTCTTTTTGTTTTGTTTTTTGAGACAGGGTTTCTCTGTTGTAACTCTAGCTGCCCTGGAACTCACTCTGTAGACCAGGCTGGCCTTGAACTCACAGCGATCCCCCTGTGTCTGCCTCCCGAGTGCTGGGATTAAAGGTGTGTACCACCACCGTCCGGCAAACCATATTTTCTTGTTTCTTCCTACTGTATTTTAATGTCTTGCAGCTCACTCATAGCAAAGAGAACATAGCAGAAGTGATATTCTATATGTCTGCAAGGCTAGACTAGAAGCTTAATAACTGCTGTTTTGGTTCACTGGAACACTCTGGAAGCCTTGGTACACGGGGCCTGCTAAAGTTCCTGTTGAGTATTGTTTGAAGGCATTGTTTGGATGTATTTTTTGTTTGGTTGGTTTTTTGTTTTGTTTTTGTTTTTGTTTGTGTGTGTTTTTAGTCAAGGTCTCATGTAGCCCAGGTTGGCCTCAAACTCACATTGTAGCCAAGGATAGCTTTAAACTCCTGATACCGCCTCGACCTCCTGAGTGCTGGGGTTGCAGATGTATGCTAGCATGTGCAGTTTACGTGGTTCTGGTTTGTGCGTGCTCTTCAAGCACCCCGTCAACTGAGCTATATATCCCTAGTCCTTGATATAATTTTTATGCAGCTAGAAAGGGGGGAGGGAGGGGCGAGACTGGGAACAAAAACAGTTTCATCTTTAAGCCCATGGAATTCAGAATATTTTCCATTTCCTCTACATTTGACTCAAAGCTTAACAGTCCCCTTTTCTTTCGTGGTTAGAAGAAGCCACCAGCTGGCAGTGTCTCCACAGCTGAGTCTATGTGTGCTGCAAGTCAGCATCCTTTCTGTTCCCTAGGTTACCACAGGCAGCAGCACTGCCAAACCGTCCCCAGTAACAAAGATGCCCTTTCCTCCTCTGCAAACAGAACCTTCCTCGCCATTGTAACGGACCTGATGGTTGTGCTTTTGTTCATAGCTTCCCCGAGGCTCCTAGTGCCAACGTCAAGTGTGCAAGGTTGTGCTGGTTATCTGAAGATGCTGGGGTGTCCTCAGAGTGACTGTAGTGTCCAAAATGACCAGGCTTCCACGAGGGAGGTCCAGGTGTTGCTCAGAAAAGAGCGGCGTGGCTGACAGTTCCCTGCTGAAGGCTTCCAGTCCTAAGGAAGGGCCTGCCAGACAGCCACTATTCATTCACAGAAAGTGTAAAAGGGAGGCTTACCACAGAGAGGTCTTATATTGATTGGTAGTAAGCCCAAATAAACAAAGGCACACACTTTTTTTTTTTTTTTTTTCCTGAGATGAGTCCTTCAATATCAGAACCTGCCACGGGATAACAACTTAAAAATTCCCAGAGCCTTACTGTTCAACAGAGAGCTCTATTCAAGAGTTACAGAGATCCTACCAAAGGGTTTTTACACTGGGGTGTTGTGAGATGTTTGCTCTGACACTCCCGCAGCTGCAGACAAGCAATGCAACCACGGTCGGAGACATGTTCCAGTCATGACCACTCCAGATAGCACATCCTGTGGCTTTAGAAAGCAGTACTCAGAGCAAGGCCGGCTTTGGTAAACCCTAAAAGGCCTGCAGCTGTTGGATCCCAGCCACAGGGGGAGCACTTCCCTCGTGGACCAGAAGTCTTGTGATCGGTGCATATCTCAGCCTTCATCTGCATGAAGGTCTGTGCCGTGATTGATGCCAACACCCCTACTTCCTCCTCTCTGGCTATGGAAGGAGGCTGCTCTCATTTTTCCAGTAAGCGACAAGACACTTCATGTGCTGCTCTCGGGCGTTCCAACATCAGACCCATTAAGAAGCTTCTCCGGACTGGTCTTCTCTTGCTCCTTTGCTCTTTTGCTCTTGAGAAAGATGAGCTGGCGCATGAAGAGGAAACGTCAGCCGCGTGGTGATCGTGGTAAAGGCTACGGCTTCATTCGTAATGACCTCCAAATAGGAACAGTGTGAAGCATTCCATCTCTTTGTGTGTTAGCCAGGGAACTGCGGTTCCGCAGCGAGGAGCCCTACCACAAACCATGTGGTTCCGTGGGATTTATCACATCTCGCGTCTCGTGTGTTTGGCTCTCGCTTCGTATCACGTGTCTGCTCTTGATACTCACTTTTGCTTTTCCTCCATCTTAGAATCTATCGCTTTTCAATATCACGTCTTGTCATCTTCCCATGTCAGCATGTCCCACATCACAGTCCTCACGATCCATAAACAATCCGAGCCATTATTTACGAGCGGCGCTCGCTGGTACTCTGCAGATTAACCCTCAATAGCACCATCACTTTTATAGCTAGAGAACGTCACTTTGCCTTACACACTAAGTTGTATTTCGTTTTTAAATAGGTACCTTAAGTTCCTTCTTTAAGAAAAAAACAAAAAACTTCAGTTTTTTTTTCTTCTTTTGCACAAGATAGGTTCACTGCACCTTACGTGTTCCAAATTTAGCCCTGACACCTAAATAGGAAACTGACGGACAGGAACCGAGAGAGGCTCTTCCTACCATGGCTGGTACCATCGAAGCAGGCCCGTCTCATACAAATTGGGTTTTGACTGGGGTAAGAAAGTGGGGTAAGAAAGTTACAGTGTCAATCATACATCTGTCTCGTGATCTGGTAATAATGTAATCATGCGTGCGGGCATAGCCTCTTCTAGGCTTGCCTTAATTTGGTCTGGATCGGGTTCTTTGAGAATGCTTTGGTTTAGATCATTTTGCTTTTGGGCCTTCTGCCTGCAGACTTAGAAAGCCAACAATAACTAATAATGAAGAAATGCAATGTGTTCCTGTCAGACATTCTACCTGAACCTTGATGAAGAATAATTGCATTTTCCTGTTTTCTTCATCCCTGAATGAGGGAGCCCAGTCAGTCCACACGTGGGCAAAGGGGACTTTTGTCTTTCGACAGCATGACCTTCCAGGAAACCCCTGAGGTACAAACGCTTCCATCCCGAAAGCTAAAGTGAGGCCTGGAAATTGCCAGAGATCTAGGTGTGAAGTCTAGATTGTCCTTTTGCAATGCGAACAGAACGCTGTCTCTGCATTTACTTCTCAGTTAGTATTCCTTCTTGTTAAAAGAATAGTTCCTGCTTGTTGTGAAACTCAAACTGTAGAAGAGTCCTCTTGCCCTCTCTCCCTCTGGTTTTAAATCCTTCCCACACGAAGTAACCTCCATTAACAGTTTGGGAAGAGGTTTCCTTCCATTTTTGTGTATTTCTCAGAACAGTCTGCATCTGGGTAACAGATTTTCTTTGCACATTGTTCTAGAAAATATTTATTTCACAGTCTGATACGGATATCTCATTTATCACTCGTCCACGTCTGTAAACAATTTGAAGTAAAACAGTTGTGATCCATTTTTTACTTTTCACAAGTGAATTGTTGTCATAATAGAAATTAAAATATTACAGATGGTGTCAAAGTCCTTTTTGAACCGACTTTGAATTTCAGCCCTCATCTTCAAAAATCACCTGGGGGCACGGGCAGTGAGGCAGCTCCATTTGTGGCGGTGCTTGCCACAGGGTGTTAAGTGAGAACCGTGAGAACCGACTCTCACAGACTGTCTCTGACCTCATGCTGTGGTGAGTATAGATGTGGGTACACATATGTAAGATCGAATCTCACCAGTCGACCGGTGGCTGGCCACTCCCAGATGATAAGCCGGGGGAGGGGGGGTGGCAAGCAAGGGTGATTACATTCATAGGAAACAGGGAGGGTCCTTGGTACCCAGGGTTGGGATCCATTGGTTAAGACAAGGATACTGGAGTTGCCTCATTTGTATGTGGAGCTCAAGTCTAAGCATCAAGATCCTTCAAGGGCACCTTCTGCAGAAGGTGTGGTCCCACAGGGAAAAGAGGAAGGCACCTTATCGGCAAATGAGCTCAGTCCTAGGCTTCCAGCAACAGTGCAGATAAGCACCAACCAACCCACATTCCTTTGCTAAGGACCTTCTGTGAAGCAGGCAGTAATTATTATTTAGCTGGGTTCTGGCCAGGGCTAAAAGTAGGGAGCAACCCGACTCCTATCGCTCTCAGGGTAAAACAATCCGAGGTTCAAGGCATGCTTCGAGTCACTCTTAGCTCTATGACAGCCCCACACACATGCACATCCATACACACGTACTTGTACATAGTAAATAAATAAGTGAAAAAAAAGTAAATATCTTTTGGTCACCAGTGTTAACTACTTCATAAATAAATATCCTAAAATGGATTCTTTTTATTTACTTGTCACTGAATGCAAAATGCCAGGCCATTGCATGGTTTTGCATAATTGGGTTAAAGAGGATCTTACTGAATATAATATTCTATCATGTTTTTTTTTAAACCCCAAAACTTGTCACATAGACCAGTGTATGTTAACATTTATACGTTTATATCCATTCTTTAATTGACATTTTAGTACATTTTATTCAGTCTTGCCTTTATTGATATTTATATCGTCTATTTTTCATAATTATAAATAATACTTTTATACAAGCCCCTGCTAACTTTTAATATAGTTATTTGTAATAATAATAATTATATAAAACATCAGTCAGGCTAACACATAAGTATGTTCCTATAAGAGTTTGTGAATTATAACTAGTAAACCAGACTCTATAGGCACTGTTAAAACCACAGTAAAAACCACAGTAAAAGGCTAGAACTTTGTCAACATATTTGACAAAACAAAGTTCTCTGTTTTGCACAGCAACAATGTAAGTTAGTAAGTAAGCAGTAATGTAAGTAGAACTTCTGAGGTGCAGATGGATATACTTTGGGGTTGTTTTTGATTTTTAGAAACGGTCTCAACAAGTAGCCTCTGGCTTGCCTGGAACCCGCTATGTGGACCAGGCTGCTCTCAGACTCAGAGCTCTGCCTGTCACCACACCCAGCCTGCATACACTTCTTTTGGCCTAAATGTACTTTTTGTCTCAATGAATGCTGTTGGAAACGGCCTTTAGCTTATGCAGACCGACCCAGCCGTTGCCCCTGGGCCTCAGCAGCACCGACGGCAGGTGGATGTCCCCAGCATCAGAGGTCAGAACTCTCCCCAGAAGCCGCAGTTCCTTCTCTAAAGAGTCGCTGTCGCTCATTTGTCCCGTCCAAGCTTTCTTGTCGTTCTTACAGGTGCAGAATATTGGTGCACTGATTGTCCTCGCAATGCTCCACATTAGTGATGTTCACCATCTTCCATCCCTTCTGTGAATGATACATTTATATTCTAAGTCCATTTTCACCTCGGGTGGTTTACTTTTTTCCACTGAATTGTAGATGTTCTTTGTACGACTTTAGATAGTAATCGACTGTGAACGCTCTCGATGTGCCCTTTTCCTTTTAAGTTTATCATATATTATACCTAGAACGCCTCCTGAAGACCCATGTCAAAGACTTCATCCCCAGCTCGAGGCTATTGGGAGTTTGATGGAAACTTTAAGAGATGTGACCTGGTGGAAGGCCTGTGTGTCACTACCACCCATGTATCTTCCAAAAGGGTGGCGAGGCCCCCGTCCTGTTCGGTACGCCCTCCCCCCCTTTCTTTCCTGCAGGGTATTATGGAATCAGTTTTTCCCTCCATGTGCTCCTTTTGTTATTTGCTACTTTCTCTAAAGCAGGATGGCCAACCAGTCATGGGCTAAAACCTTCGAGCTGTAAGACAAATAACGTTTTTCTCTTTTAAAAGTTAATTAAAGCTGGTGCTCATTCGGATGCAAAGCTAGCACGTGGTATTTTCTGACATGAACCTATTCAATTTTTTAAAACTGCTTTTATTTGTGTACTTGTGTGTGTGTGTGCAGGTCTCTGCAGAGGCTAGGAGAGGACAATGGATCTCCTTGGAACTGGAGTTACAGGAGGCTGTGAGCTGCCTGATATGGGTGCTAGGAGCTAAACTCTGTCCTCCACTAGAGCAACAAGAGCACTTAGCCACTGAACCATCATCCCCAGCCCCTGAATTTTGATATTTTCAGAATTTTAAACAAGATCACGGGCATATGGTCCCCGAGAAAAACAGCATCAGTGTGGACTGCCATACCCCCGAAACACCCTTCTCTATTTCCAAGCCAGCGGAGCGATGGCAACTGGATAGATGTGCAGGAATAAGCTTTGCTTCTCCCAGGTATACGAGAACTCAGCAAACTGTCATTGACTTTAGAGAGAGCAGGCCTCCCACACATATACTAAGCCAGTCGCTCCTTGGCTGTAGAATAGCCTGTAGGTCCCGTAGGCAAGCTCTGGGTATTTTCCTTTCCTCTCTTGACAATCTAGTCCATTTCCCTAGCCCAGCTTGGTTGCCTATGTTATTTCATAGTCTATATTTTCTTTACTTAAAGTTTTTTTTAAAGTACCAGATCATCCACTCCTAGCACATACGTCTATTGGACAAACAGAAAATTCATTTTAATGTATTGATACAAATAATGTATTTTGTGTAATAACCATATGCTCATGTTGTACTAACCTTTGCAAGGTTTATACAGACAGACGAGGTGTTGTATTAGTCCTTCTTTGAAGCAAGTATGTATACGTTACGCTCAATGTCTTAAAGCAGGAAGTGTTTCGGCGTAGTAGGCATGTGTCTCTGTGGCTGCGTTGAAACAAGAGCAGCTTGGGAAGGGAAGGGTTTATTTAACACTCACAGTTCCATATAACAGGAGGAAGTTACATCGGAAACTCAGACAGAGCAGGAACCTGGAGGCAGGAGCTGATGCAGTGGCCCTGGAGGGGAGCTGCTCCCTGGCTTGCCCCCATGGCTAGCTCAGCCCTCCCCCATGAACCACTAAGAAAATGTCCTACAGGCTTACCTACAGCCAGATCTTATGGAGACATTTTCCCAACTGAGGCTCCCTCCTCTATGGTGACTCTGGCTTGTGTAGAATTGACATAAAACCAACCTACACAGCGTGTAAGAGAAAGGTTTACTCTCTGCTGTTGCTGGCAGCTGTATATTTGGGAGAAGGCAAGATTACATTGGATCTTTATAAGCTCTGATGACATTTGAGGCATGTCTCAATTTTACGGAAGATTAAATATGCCCATGAGTTATCTGATGCCACTCCCATTAAATCTGGGCTGGCCTGTGACTGCTTGTACTTACAGACAGTGGTAGGAATGATAATGTTAGTTTTAGATCTAGCCTGTTAGAGGACCGGCTGGCTTCAGCCTTGCTCTCTAAGAAACCCTGGGTCTCCCAGGTGGCAGCCTGGTAATCTTGCTGGAAAATGACAAAGACACAGGGAAGCTACTCCTCCAGCTGTCACAGCCCAGGCCCCAGGCTTTACACAAAGCTATCTTGAATATTCCAGATCAACTTAAGGACTAAATGAATGCCACCTCGCAACCCCGCTTGAATCCTGACCCAGAAAACAGTGAAATGTACCAAACTTGTTTATGCTTTAAGTCAGCAAGTTCTGGGATAATTTCGCACACAGCGATAGGAAACTGGAACAAAAGCCACCATAAGAAGATCATTTAAAGAGAGATCAGGTTTTGCAGTTTTAGTATATTGCTTCTCGAGATGAGGGAACTCACCTTACACATTCTTTGTGGTGTGTGTGCCTCATTTCATTTACAGCAGCACCACCCGCCCACATGTATTTTTGCTATATCAGCATACTGTTTTCAGAGTGAAAAATAAATCCTCATGTAAATCATCCCAAAATAAATTTCAGTGTTTTGTACTTGAAATAACTTAGCTGCTTTCTCTCTCCCTACCTCCAGGCTCTCTCTATAAAAATCTCAGTATTGTGGGGAGAAGAGAAGGAAGGTTGCTGAGGTTTGCTGTCTACAGCCTAGCCACATGTTTAGAAAGAGACTCTTTCTCAAAGGAATAAGGTAGAGGATGGTAGGGAAAACACCCAGAGCCCTCCTCTGTCGTGCACACAGGCAACCACACACCCTCCTCACACGGACTCGTGTGTGCAACGCGCATGCGTATACACACACACACACACACACACACACACACACACACACACACAGAGAAGAGAGAGAGAGAGATTCAGAGCTAAACTTCCTTTTCAACATAATTATCATGTTTTTTAACTGAAACAAGAAAAAATATGACTTAGTAACAAAAGTAGGACAAAAGAAACGAGGCAGGAAATTCCTCATTGCCTTCCGATTTTATGACCATAAACGTCAGTGACTCTGTAATGCAGCGGTGGTATTTCACAGGCTATTAAGATGCCTCTATATGCAGCATTAGCTTCCCCTCCCTGCCTCCCTCTTTCCCCTTCTTCTCTCCTTCCTTCTTTTCCTCTGGTTCTTTCAAAAGATTTGACATTGATTGCCTTGTGTTTTAAGAAAACATATTTTTACACTTGATTGATACATCTTAACCACGCATTTGTATGTATTGTAACGTTTCAACCCAGAAAGACACTGGGAAATGGCGTTCTATCTATTGCCTCAAACATTCATCAGTTCTTTGTGTTACAAGTGTTCAAACTCCTCTCTACTAGCTCAACTAATTATTGCCAACCACAGCTATCCTGCTGGGCTAAGCAGTTAGACATTATCCCTCCCACCCAACTACACCTTAACTCTTTCTCCATGACCTCCCCCCACCCCATCCCCAGGCTCTGGACACCACTACTCCTCTCCCTCTAATTCTATGAGCTCAGCTTTCTTAACTTCCACTCACGAATGAGAATGAGTCATATTTGCTTTGCTCGGCCTGGTTCGGTCCCCATCACATCAACACTCCCCACTTCTATCCTTGGAACATTCGTTTTCATTTGTAGGTTTAATAGTTAATTATAACAATATCATTAATACGCCTCTTTGGACCCATCTAATATTGTCACTTCCTATTTCAATTAAGAATTTCATTTATTTACAGTTTGTGGAGTGCTCACAGTTTTACCGTGTGAGAAGCTAGGATTACGGTAAAATAGCCCAGGCTCCACGCTCATAGACGTGTTAGCTGCCTTGGTCACACAAATGTTAATCCAAGACTCAAACATGACTAGGAGTCCTGAGAATAAAGTGTGAGATGGTGTGAAAATAAAATTGGCATTTGCCTGCTGAATCAGATGTCAGAGTGCAGAGACATTTCCCCGAGGAAGGGGTGTTTGAATCTAAATTTAAATCTAGAGTCCCATGGCTCCTATAATAAATTACCATGATCTTGGTAGCACGAATGGACCTATACCCATTTCTGACCAATCTGGAGCTCAAGTCTAAAATGAGTGGAGAAGGAAATATTTTCTCGGGTGGCCCTTAAACGAGAGTCTGTGTTCTTGTTTTTCCCATTTTCTAAAAGTCGCTCCCACTCTGCGGCTCACTGCCCTTTTCTAACGTTTCTGTGCTCTGCTTCTGTGGTCGTATCTGCTTCCCTGTTTCTGGCCCTCTTGCCTCTTCCATATAAGGACCCTGATGATCACACCAACCCACCTGCATAATTCCCTCCCACCTTAGAGTTCTTAACGTCCTTTAAAAGTCCTTTGTGCGGTGGTGCACACCTTTAGTACCAGCATTAAGGAGGCAGAGGTAGGCAGATCTCTGTGAATTTGAGGCCAGTGTGGTCTACATAGCAAGTTGACTATCCAGCCAAGCCTACACAGTGAGACCCTAATTCCAAATAGTTACAGGTTTTAAAGATTGAATGAGAACGTCGTTAGGGACATTGTTGTATGTTCCAGAACTCAAGGGAGAAGAAATGCCCTTGGTAAACCCTGAGATAAAGGAGCCTTTGCCTTGGAGCAGTGACCTTAGCAGGCTAGAGAGAAAGGCAATACTGAGTCTTGTAAAAGACATGCAGGGTCTTCTTTAGAGTTATGCCTGGTGTTATTTTATGAGCCTCTGGTCAAATTTCTGCTCATCAGGAAAAAGACACCTAAATAAAGTTACAAGGTTGCATCTAGCCCAGAAGTGCTGTGGTTTTCGAAATGTCCCAATTCAAGTCTGTAATAACTCAATCCTATATGAGAGAGATAATCACAGTCATACTCACAACACAGAGTTGACATGAAGAATTAAAAATCTGGTTAATGCAAAGCTCATATAGCAGAGTCTGATGCACATGAAGTACCTACACAAGCGTTGGTATTACCAACACTGCAAACTGAAATCTTTCACTGTTAAGAAGAAAGAAGGTATTCCATTAGAGTTGTGGGTTTTTAATGAGAGATGAGTGAGTTGGGGTTGGATTGGGGGTGTGATGATGCAGCCTGAAAATAAAATGGAAAGCTAGATAGTGTGAAAAGGGAAAATTAAGGCTATCTGGTGGTAATCCCCAGTGAATCCAGTCCAAGTGGACAAATTGCATATTAAGCAAATGAACCAGAGTTTGAACATCTCTGGGAATTCTGGGGTGTCTTAGGCTACAATTGATGGAGCTAAGAAGCAGAGTGAGTAAAATTCTGGGTATTGTCAAAGGACAGGGAACCACTTGTTCAAGCCAAACACCTAGCAATGTGTAAGAGTCTTCCATTTGGTCCTGGTTTTGGAAGCATCAAAGATGCAAAGTTGATGGAGTCACAGAAAGTGGCTGAGGCTTGGCACCATGTGACAGGGTCATAGTCCCCTAAGAGAGGCCAGGAGAGGCCAGTGATGTATGTGCAGCTTCAATTGTGGGAACCCTGAGATATTGGAGATGCCAAGACTGTAAGACATCTACCAAGAACAGAGATCTGTGTAGAGTGGACCTGACCTGAGCCTACAAGACAAACCGTGTGTGCTGTTGGAGAGGTGGAGTTAACACAGCCTTTTGGAGCCCAGAAGATCATGAGTGAGTTCTGAGATTGACCTACAGGGTTTGATTTAAACTGCTGGATCTGCAGTTTTGCTTTAATTTGATTGTTCCTCTACCCTGAATCTTCCTTTTTGTGGCAATAATAATGATTTTCATTTATAGGATCCCACAATTAAGAGTCTTTGAATTTTTTTAAACCTGTATGGGTGTTTGCCTGGATGTGTGTCTGTGCACTCCTGATGTTCGAGGAGGCCAGAAGACGATGTTGGAGCCTTTGGAACTAGAGTTACAGGTGGCTTGTTTTGGAGGCCAGAGCTTATTCATATCTCTCCCTGAAGGTTCCTGTGTGCTTCTACTAACTCACTGTTAAGATCTTGGTGTATATAGTTTACTGCTAACTGGTTCTATCACATGACTCTTGTACTATATCCCACAAACAGATTTGTAGTACACCAAAGCCAGCTTCTGCTTTCGGTTATATATATCATTTAGCAACTAATAGATGCTTCACAAAGACTTACTGAATGAATAGATAAAATTTTTAAAAAACTGTCTTTATACATTCATAAAACATATACAGACATACCCACTATACTTTTAAGAATAATCATACATTTAATAGTACCATTATTAGCCACATTGCCTTGAAAAGAGAGCACAACTGTGTAAGTATATATTTTTGATATTTGAAAGTAAAGCACAGCTTATACAAGTCAGGAGAACAGTAGCTAAGGCATTCATCTGCAAGTCAGTGCGAGGAGAGGTATAACAGATTTAATGTACAAATGGTAAACAGGTGAGCATTATAAGTAAAGCTCAGAGGCTCATAAAGAACAAAGCATAATTTATATTTAAATCACATAAGTAACGCTTCACTTTACATTGAAGATATCTTCATATCAACTATTGCAATCCACTGCAGAATGCTCAGGAATCATACCTGCCACCTTCAAGATCCACAGTTTTAATGGCATTAATTTGATCCCTAGGTGAGAAACAAGTATAGTTTTACATTTAGGCATGCTGCTCTCTGATACACTAACATCATACACTAATGTCTCCCATAGGGATAGAGACACATCAAGACTAGTCCCGGGCTGGAAAGATGGCTCAGTTGGTAAAGTGCTTGCCATGTAGACATGGGTTCAATCCTCAGAACTCCCATAAAAAAGAAAAGAAAAGAAAAGAAAAGAAAAGAAAAGAAAAGAAAAGAAAAGAAAAGAAAAGAAAAAAGAAAGGAAAAAAGCAAAGAAGGCAGTGTGGCTAATGATTACTATATGGCCCTAGGGTAGCAAAGCTAGGCACAACTCTGGGGCTTACTGGTCTTTTTAGCTAAATTGGCAAGATCCAGGTCAATGAGAGACTCTTCCTCAAACTGCTCCTGAGGAAGTTGACCTCTGGCCTACAGAAACATGTACACGTGTGTGCACACACACAGATACACGTACACACACACACACGCACACACACATGCACACACACGCACACGCACACACACACGGCCACAGAGGTGTCCTTGCCTACATCTTTATTTAATTATGTTTCCCTGGAGTTACATTGTTACATAGGTGTCTTTGAATAGATACTATCCTTTCTGTTCTGGTTCAAACATCACTGAAAAAGGACTTAGTGATACAGATTTCCAGATGGCTTTACAAGTGATCTTATTGGACATCACCAGCTCATGCCATTTACCCAAGGAGAAAGAAAGACATCTTCTAAGCACTAGTATACCAGCTTATGTGCTATGTGTGATTGGGAAAAAAGAAGAAGAAAAAGGAGGAGGAGGAGGAGGAGGAGGAGTCGTCTTTCTTTTTCAAAGCTCATCCATAGAACAGGAGTGACAGATGGGACATTTCCAGGGCTGGGGGTAAGACACACTCTGAAATCCACAGCTCTCTGTGGGAGAAAAAGACTTCAGGAAAATGGAAATTAGTTATCAAGTAAGAAGGAACCAGCTTTGGTGAAGGTGCTGCTCTACCAGGAGGGAGGGAGGTCCTGAAATAATGTATGGTAGTTTACCTAGGGGAGGAAATCAGGAAATACTGTGGAAATAGGCAAGTGGGGGACGGGAAGGCCCTCACAAAGGGCACTTTATAAATGGGCTTGCTGCTGTAGCTGAGGTGCAGGCTTAGGGGAGTGCCTAAGATGCAGGAAACCCAGGTTCAATGCATAGCCTTGCATTAATTAACTGGGTATAGTGGCATTATGCCTGTCATCCCAGCACTCAGGAAGTGGAGGAAGGAGGCTCAGAAGTTCAAGGCCATTACAGAGGGAGCTTGAGGGCAATCTGAAATACACATGACCTTGTCTTAAAATCAAAGTGTCAGTCAATTTGGTGAATGTGGGTTCACTGGACTCACAGCCTGGAGTTGAGGGTCAGTGTAGACATTTTCTAACCCAGTTGTGAAGAAGTCACAGCATGTACTTGCCAACTCTCATCAGCCATTGGCTGAAGGCTGTTCCCACCGGTGTTCACCCCCTCCACTTCCAGCCTTCCCTAAAGGCGGGCCTAAAGAAAGCCCTCAGCAGACTCTCAGGCACGGGACACAGAGGGGCGCAGACCCGATGCACAAGCTGATGGCATCCACCACCCTCCGCAGCAGCCTTCGCTACCAGCAAGAGCTGTTTACATCCGTAATTCCATCTTTAAAGTTTTAGAACAGCACTGGCAGCCCCCAGACAAATCTAAAACGAAAGTAGCCTTCATCATACTGCGTGTCTCGTAAACACTAACAGTTGTTCCAGCCCGGAAGCAGGGATCTGGGGAATGAAATCCACGTTTGTGACCGCCCTTGAGATGCAAATGTCAACTCTGGAAACGGAGTCAAGGCAGGGTGGCCTGTGGGGAGATCTGCATCAGCCTCTTCTGCCTTTTAATTCCTCTTCTACCACGCTAAGTTTGTTTGTTTCACAATGCCGGGTAGATTTTTTTTTTTTTTTTGACAGTGTTTCACTTTGTAGCTCTGGTTGGCCGGAACTCACTAAGTAGACTAAATGGCCTCGAACTCACAGAGATCTGCCCACCTCTGCCTCCCAGGTGCTGAGATTAAAGGCGTGCACCACCACACTCAGATAGTTGGATATTTTCAATGGGAACAAGTTTTAAAATAGGAATGTCAACTCTGAAGACCTTTTTCAAAGTCACTTTCTTTTTCTTTAGCTAGAAAGATTGAAAGTGCATCCTTTGGTGTGAGACACACAACACAAATGAAGGCCACTCGCGTCAGTGTGAGAACAGAGTTGTGGTTCCCCTCCAAGTTCACATGTAGAAGTGACCTCATTTGGAAGTAGGGTTGTCGCAGATGTAATTTGTAACATGCCCAGGATTAGAAAGACGAGTCCCCGTGGAACTGCCATCCAACAGGTCTGGTGTCTTTTTAGGAAAAAGGATTACCACGTGGAGAGATTCCTGCACACGGAACACGTGAACACAAAGTCAAAGACCAGCAGGTTGTGTCGATAAAACAGCTAAGACCTCAGTAAACATTCAGGAGCTGGGAGAGACACCGAGCACATTCTGTCCAGTGGGGCCCAGGAGGAGACAACGTTGGCCCTACCTCAGCGCCAGGGCTGTGAGACGGGCTGGTGTTGCTCAGCCACTCATTGGATTGTGGCGGCACTGCAGAGGAAAGTAAGTGTCCATGGTGTCCTTATGAGGACTTCCTTCTAGAGCCAACAATTACTGCCTAAGTGTTCAGAGAAAGGAGGACCATTGGTAACTGTGGTGCTGGTCCCTTGTCAGTCATAAATCACAGAGATTTAGGTCACTTACCCTAGCTCCCAGAGTGAATGACCCATGCCATCAGTTCTCAACCTGTGGGTCCTGACCCCTTTGGGGGGTCTAATGACCCTTTCACAGGGATCCCTTAAGACCATCTGCATATCAGATATTTACATTACGATCCATAACAGTAGCAAAATTATAGTTATAAAAGTACAATGAAAATAATTTTATGGTTGTGGTCACCACAACATGAGGAACTGTATTAAAGGGTCACAGCATTGGGAAGGTTGGGAACCCTTGACCTATTTGAATGTGTATTTCAGGACAGTCAGGCCTGGCCATTTTTTAGGACAGAAAATTACTTGAACTGAAGAAAACATCACTACAGTGATGGCTGGAAGCGGCCGATGACTTCGTTTACGCCTTATGAAGCTGCAGGACACTAGTCACTTATAACTTACCCGTCTGCTTGAGGCAGTGAGCCTGGAGACCAGAGAGGGTATGAGCAGCAGAGTGGGGTGGGGGGACCTTAAGTCATGTCACCAGGATGTTCTGCTGAGGGTGGGGCTCAGGTGGGATTTCAGTTCCAGCTCACCAGCGTCATTTACCATCTTGCAAGAAATTGTAGAATCTACTTTCAGTGGATGTTTGAAAATCCAGTGGGTGTGTGTCAGCGCGGGTATCATTCTGCAGACAGAACAAGTTGTTTTGTTTTGTTTTGTTTTCTTAACAATTCGAACTACAAAAAGTGAGGTTGAGCTATCTGTCAGATAGGACTGCATTTGGAAGTAGGGTCATTGAAGATTCTTAGTGTTTAATTTCCACTCACCCCTCATTCCCTCCCTCCCTCCCTCCCTCCTTTCCTTTTAACGTTTTTCTGTTTTTTTTCAGTACTAGGGATTGATTGAACCAAGGGACTCACACATGAGCCACATCCCCAGACCCCCTTTTACCTTTTGTTTTGAAACAGTCTCACTAAATTGCCCATTTCTTGTGGCTCTCCCTTCCTCTACATCCCGAAGACCTGGAATTACAGCCCACACTACCAGACAGCCTTTATAATATTGAAGTTCTACGCACCAGGCACTATGTTCAATGTTTCGTTATTAATATCCTGAAGTCTGCCAGGAAGTCACTATTGTGTCTGCTTTGCAAATTGAAGACAGGGAGGTTAAATACGTTACCCAAGTCACATAACTCATGAAGGATCATGTCTCGTGTCTGTGTGCTGTGGCCTTTCTTGCTCTAAGTCCTATCTCTATCCAGAGGCAACTTCTTAGAACTTGACTGCGGGGCTGGGTATATGGCTCAGCTGGTAGAGCGTTTGCCTGTCGTGCATGAAGCCCTGGGTTTGATCCCCAGCACCACATGAACCAGGTGTGGCAACATGCCCATAGTTACAGTACTCTTCATTTCTTGGGAGCTGAAAGCAAGAGGATCATAAGCCCAATTATATTGCAAGCTTAAGGCCAGCCTGGGCTATTTGGATTCCAGTGTCTGAAAGCTGATCATGGGCATCAAATATTGCAAGAGCATTCATATGCGGTGAAGGGGGTTGGACAGGGTGAGCTCTTTCCAGTTTCCAAGATGACGCAATACAGTGAGAAGTGCAAGTTCTTTAGAATCAGGGCCTTAGACAGCTGATGCAAGCGTGAAGCCTGGAACAAGACTCAGCCTCACAGTCCTTACAGAAAGTCTTCAGACTGCAGCAGAAACATCTTAAGACCCGAGTAAGACCACATCGTTTTTGCTTAAAAGCCCCCAGAACCGAATGGCAAATTCTAAACTGGACACTATTAACAACTAAACAGGGCTGAAGAGCACTCACCAGATAAACGTGGGATCATCTTGGACCAGGCTGGGCATTCGGTCAGCTTGTCCCCTGGTCACTTCTCTGAGGTCCCCTTCCTCACACCCCATCAGTCAGGCTCCTTGGCCACACCGACCCTGTGTTCTTGCTGATCCTTCTGCTAGGGTGTTTTCTCTGACTTCTACTTACCTCTCTCTCTTTCTCATTGTTTTAGACCTTAGTTCAGAGTTTTCTTCTGTAAGGAGGCTATTCTTTTCCTTCTAGTCCTCCTCCTTTTTTTTTTTGGAGACAAGATTTCATGAAGCTCAGGGTGGGCTCCAACTTGCTGTGAGGATGACTTTATACTAGAAGGCCCTCATGTCTCCCCCTTCCTATTCTGGAATTACAGGTGTCGGGAGCCATGCCTACTTGATAGCCTTTACTTCCATGGTAGTATGAATTACATGTTGTGATCATTACCTGGCTGTTGTGGTGGTTGTTGTTCTGCTGCTGCTAAACTACCAGCTTCTGTAGAGGCTGGGAAGATGGCTCAGTGGGTAAAAAGATGTCTATACAATTGCGAGGACTTGAGTTCAAATCCCCAGCACCTGTGTAAAAGCCAAGCATGGTGACACGTGTCTGTGATCTCAGCACTGAGAAGGCGGAGACAGAAGGATCCCCAGGAATTGCTGTCCCAGCAGGCCTAGCTAGAACAGTGATCTCCAGGTTCACTGAGAGGCCCGTCTGAAATATGTGAGAGATGGAGAGAAAAATAAGCTGACTTTGATGCTAGCTCCGTACGTGCATGAACACACACACACACACACACACACTCACACACACACACACACACTCACACACACACACTCACACACACACACACACACACTCACACACACACACACACACACACACACACACTCACACACGCAGGAAAGGAGCCATGCCTTTGGAGGGGCTTCTGTATCCTGACAGCTAGGCTTCAGTCCATCACCACATAAGGCTTGCTCGGTGAATGGGAGAGTGCACACATGTCCACTCTTCTCCCTGTATTTGCTTCACTCTGACACTCTCCTGGGTTTTTGCATCTCTGCCTTTATCCTAAAAAATATAACAGCTCCACACACCAGGCACCAGCACGGGGTTTATCGCCTTCTGATTCATTCTCAATTTCTAGATGTTAGGATAGCCTGCCATCCGCAATGTCGGTGCCAAGATAAAAATCTCCAGCATCTTATTAGCTCTCAACATCTAATGAGTCACCACATGTGGTACTTGTTTAAAAGTGTCTTGTTGGGTTTTTTTTTCAAGTGCCCAGTGCCAGATATCTGCTCTCTTGTCCTCATAACGGAGAATCTCCTTATTGCTGTCATTATGGTCAAAATTGGTAAATACACCTGCTGTCAGATTTTAGTGGATCTCATGGTGTGCGATCAGCTGTTGTTTGAATTCACTAATGTCAGCGTTAGAATATTGGTGGACTCTCCTTGGCGAAATGTTTCTTAGGGCTCATAGGGGCTGGTAGATGGTTCTAGAAGCAACCTAGATATGAACTGAAGCTATGATGCTCTGTGAAAACAGACACTAAAACCAAAGTCCGCAGATTACATTGTTCTTAATCTCAAAGGATAATGAGAAATGAATATAAACTGGTTATTCTCTTGATTTGGACCAATAATATGTCCCTAATTCTGTGAGAGGGGCAGGGTCCCGTATAATCCAGGCTGGCCTCGAGCTCACGATGTACCCAAGGGTGACCTTAAACTCACAAGTGCTAGAGTTACAGGCGTGCACCACCATGCCTAGTAAGTTTCTAATCCCCCTCCTTTGGTTGGTTTTTTGTTTGTCTGTTTGGAGACAGGGTCTCATATATCCTGGACTGGCCTCAAGCTTTGTATATCAGTGAGGATAAGCTTGAAGTATTGCCTCCATTTCTAGGGGCTGGGGTTTTAGGTATGTGACAGAATATGTGGTTAATGCAGAGCTGGGGATTGACCCAGGGCCCTGCGGATGCTAAGGCAAGCGCTACAGAGTGAGCGAGGTCCAATCGCAGCCCTGCGTCCCCAGTTCCTTACATACACACATACACAGCAACTCCTCCTCCTTATGGAGAAACCAGACGGTAGGAGCTCTGTATCAGAATTCCTGGAGGTCAGGTCTCAGCGTCATCAGTAGTGCTTTGTGGGGAGTGGAGGAAGGTCTGGGGATGTGAAGTCCTGAGTGAATGAGCCCGTTGATGCGGGCGAAGCCGTGTCCAGCACCCTAGACTCTGCTCCATGGGAGAATAGCAAACTCCTCCCCCACTCCAGGGTAGGCACAGAGGGAAATGGCAAAGCCTTCCCTTCTGGTCCATGTGCGGATGTTGGATAACATATACAGAAAGTGTTCACCAGACCTTTGTCCTCTCCCCTAGATGTGTACAACCGGAAGACTGCTGCTATTGAGATTAGCTGGGCATGCCTCCTTGATCCAGCTGTATCCCGTAAGGCCTGCTGCTTGCTCATCCATATGTAATAGCCCTGCCTCCCTGTTCCACTGCGTGTGGTAGCCCCACCTCCCTGCTCAATCATATATAATAAACATGCTGAGCTTCTGAGGTTACTGCGGTGTCTTCAGCAGAGAGGCCATACCGTCGGATCCCAGCTTTCTGTTGGTGTATCTTTCCAACATTCTCCTGGAGTGGCGCCAAACAAGCAGTGGCTACATGACACAGGTTGAGTGGCAGTTTCCTTGACAGCGAGATGAAGACAGTAGGGCTGTTGTGCGAGTGACATGCCCAGCCCAGGGCTTGGATGTCCAGCATCCTTCCTGTCACTTCCTGTCATCATCATTGCATTCGGAGTCCTCCTCCTCCTCTCCTTCCCCCCTCCTCCTCCTCTCTTCCTCCTCCTCTTCCTCCTCCTCCTCTTTCTTCTTCCTCCTCCTCTTCCTCCTCCTCGTCTTTCTTCTTCTTTCTCTTCCTCCTCCTCCTCTTCCTCCTCTCCTCCTTCTCCTCCTCCTTCTTCTTCTTTCTCTTCCTCCTCCTCCTCTTCTTCTATTTCTTCTTCTTTTTCTTCTTCTTCTTCCCCTCCCCCACTCCCCTCCTCCTCCTTTTTTTTTTGGGGGGGTTATTTTGAGACAGGGTTTCTCTGTTATAACTCTGGCTGCCCTGGAACTCACTCTGTAGACCAGGCTGACCTGAAACTCACAGAGACCCACCTGCCTCTGCCTCCCGAGTGCTGGGATTAGAGGCGTGCGCCACCACCGCCCGGCTATGCTTCTTATCCAGGATACTGGACAACACAGGAAGAGAAAGCCCGCTCGGAAGATATTTTTACATATGTAACAAAACTACCAAACTTTGTTAAACCGAAATAATACTTGCATCTTGCCTAGGGCCAGTCCCTCTTGGAAAAGGAAGAAACCATGAAAATCACTCTTGAGAGGTTAAAACTGTTCAAAAGGTCTGTGTAGTAGGCCATCCTTCCACGACTCCTGTCCTTGTGCAGTTTTGCTGAGCTGTCACCCTTCCTCCTTGCGCGGTCTGCGCAGACCACAGTCCACATGGTCTCTTTCTTATAACCCTTTACTATGAACCAAAGGAGATATTTTTCTTAGATTTTGTATATTTTATTTATTTTATGTGTGAGTTGGGGGGTTATGTGTGTGTGGGGGGGGAATTGTGTGTGTGGTTTTGGGGATTGTGTGTATGTGTGCGTGTGGGGGGCGGGGGGTTGAGATGTGCATATGCCATGTGGAGATCAGAGAAAAGCTTGCCAGAATCCGCTCTCCTTCTACCACCTGGATCCGGGAATTGAACTCAGGTTTCGAGGCTTGGAGGCAAGCTTCTCTACCCAGTGAGCCATCTTGCCGACCCAAGGAAAATTTAACATTCTTTCATTTAAATCACCACAGGAATAACACATTCTAGTTGTAACAAGTAAACCCAAGCCAAGCAGGAGTTACGGGAGAGAGCAACTTGGTTCATTCCCGCCCAGATCTGCAGAGGTCACCACTGACAGCAGCCTGGGGGGTCGGGAGTGTGCCTTTTCAGGGCTCCTCATACCCTATGTGTATCTCGCTCTGTTCACACAGGCCACTCACACAAATACATTCTGTGCATCATGTACAGTTTTTTTTTCTTCTTTAAAAAAAAAAATCAAATGTGATCTGATATGTTTTAAAAATAGCCAGGGCGGTTTCTATGTGTCAAAGAATGTTAAAATGATCCTTGTTTTAAATGATACCTTGCTGTTTTCTTTTGCATATTTAGGAAGCTGTTTTACTACAAGTCCCTAAAGAACCCCACTTTCTGGCATCAGTCTCTCTCTGTGTTCCCCGTTCTATACTGGCACTCCCCTCCCTCGTGTTTTGAAAACTTGGTCCCCAGGTAGGAAGTTCTGGAAACCTTGGTGTGGGAGACATGGCTAGCAGAGGTGGGCAACTGAGAGAGCTAAGATAGTTGTAGTGCTCACCCTTCCCAGCCGAGCCCTCTGCCTCCTGCCCACTGCGGTCATGTGACCAATGGCCCGCTGAGGTCATGTGACCAACTGCCCGCTGCGGTCATGTGACCAACCGCTTCAGCTGCCAGGCCTTCCGCTCCCTGCCATGGTGGATGGAATCTACTAAACCAAGAGTCAAAATAAACCTACTTTAAGTTGCTTTGTCGGGTATTTGACCACATAATGGGAAAGGCACTAATATACCAAGTTGCTTAATTAACTAATTACTTAATTAATATACTTACTTAATTTGACCAATGGGATGGCAGAAACTTGGTAGGAGCTACAGCACTGAGATTAGATGTCCTGGAGTTGTTGCTTGGAAGCCACCTGCTGTGTAAGGATTCTGACTTCCGGGGCTGGAGAGATGATTCGCCATTAAAAGCACATATTACTCTTGCCAAGCCTCTGCTACACAATAGGTTGAAGCCAGCCTGGGATAAACATGACCCTAACTGGGAAGCCAACCCCACGCCCCAGAAAAGGAAAAGAAAGATCAAGAGAGTTGACTACACTTCTTGTTCCCGTATATCCTTGCTATTTTCTCTGTTAAGTTTCTAAATTTGTGAATTATGTGGCCATTTTATCTCATCGAGCCTTGTTCTTCTCTTCCGGTTTACTGAGACAGGGCCTTATGTAGCCCAGGCTAGCCTTGAACATTGATCCTTTTGCCTTCCTTTCCCAAATGCTGGGCTCACACTACTCCATCACTCCTGACTCCTAAGTCCTTGCTTACTGCCGTCAAGCACCTTTGCATGAAATTAGCACCTAGCCCCATCTCTCTCTCTCTGACCATTTTTAAGTGTTGCTTGTCTCGTGTGTGCATTAAGGACGTGCACCTTCTGTCCATGGTAAGCCCAAAGCGTTTGGTGTCGGCCTGATGATTAAACCACAGGCTGTTGTTTGTGGTGCCTGACAGTGTTCACAGGTAACGAAATTACAGAACATACAAATTGTCCTTCAGAGTTTCTGCATTTCTTAGCAAACTTTGTAATGATCTCTGAAATAAAATTATTATAAAACTATTTTTTATTATATTGTCTTTTGGCTCACTTACCAAAAAAAAAAAAAAGATCTAAATGTAAATTTATCTTCAACTTGGTTTGTAGATAGTTTGAAGTAATTTTATAGTAGTACTTATTCAAAGCAGACAAGCAGTTTTCCACAAACTATTGAATAACTCGCCCTTACTTTCTTTACTCAAATGGCCACCAGTCCTAAATGTAACAGAGGTTTGTTCTGGGTACTATATTTTCGTTGACTTTCCCCCCTCTCTGTTCATAGGTAGCAGAGCTCTTAAAATCATCATGAGTTTTCTTAATAGCATAAAGTAAATCATTCAGTCTGTTCCAAAATTCGGAATGAGTAAAATTGTATGTGTTATCAAAGTAGGTTCATGCACATGTGTGCATATACCTGCATTTAATATCTGAAAGCTATTTAACACATACTTAGCTATTTTGTAAACTGGAATATATGAAGAAATCCATTTTATCTTGTAGCCATAAGGAGGAGCTCTAACAGGAAAACAAGCAACATCTAACGCTGATAGTAAATCTTAAAGGTTAATCTGACAAATACTTTTGTGATTTCACGTAAAATCGGTTTTAAATTTCTTAACACCCAGGGTCTTCAAAGTCTGTCTCCCCGCTTTCTTAGTCCTGCCAGCCACAAAAAGGTAATAAAATCTACACAGAGCGATGAGGGCACTGCCGAGAAAATTCAAGCTAGCTGGGGTGGAGGTGCCACGAATCTGCAGTCCCCATTATAAATTGTTTTGGTAACGGTCAGTCATGGTCATCAAAATATCTTCAGTTTTCGGGCTTGGGAGAGGGCATAGTGATTAAGAGGCTGCCAGGCAAGTGTGCAGAGTCGCCTTTATCTCCCAGGCATCACATAAATGCTGCGTAGTTGTGGCAACCCATCTGCAGTTCCAGCATTGGAAGGTGGAGACGGGACCCCAGAGCAAGCCTGCCCGCTACTGAGGTCAACCATATCAGAGAGCTCCGGGGTTGAGAGACCCTGTCTCAACAAATAGGTAGAAGACTGAGAGAGGATGTTTCCCAACATCAGTCTTGGGCCCCCACACCTGTACAAGTGCATTTGCACATAGGCACACACATGTCCACACACATGCAGACACACATACAGACATGCACACAAATCACACACACACAGAGTCAGACACAAGCAAGAACACAGAAAGAGGGAAAAAAATAATCATTGTTTTACTATTTTGTTTCTGCAGTCGGTCATCCAGAGGCTGGCATGGTCACATTTAGCTCTGTTTGATTTTACAAGATCGGTTTCTCCCTCATGTACAGGAAGCCCTCCGATTCTTTCTAGCTTGTATGTATGTTGTATGCTTTGATGTGTTCATTTTTGCCATTGTGTTTCATGAGTTTGGGGCTCTCTGGCAAAGCCATGTACTAAAATCCAGTTTCCTAGAGCGACAAGGAAGTGTTGTAACAAGTTCTCTGACACATACATTGATCTCAGGCAACCTGTTAAAACCCTAAGTGCCTGGAGCCTCGAGCTGCAATGGCCTGAGTGAGCTTTAGCCTCCAACTTAAGGTCATGCACTGAAAAACCTATACATGTACCCTTAGCCTTGAGACTTAGCTAAATGGACTTAATATTTTAAAAAATTTACCACTAATTGTGACTTCCCCATTTTTTTTTTAGCACATTCTGATAATTTCACGCTTTTCAAAAATGCTTTTCTTATTTAAAAAAGTACAGTTTGAAGAAGAGCACCAGGAAATAATTATCAATGGGGTTAATATCAAGAAGCAGCCGTTGCTGAGTAATTTTCTGTGGATTCTTAAAGTTGTTTCCATTGTTTAAATGTTCGTGTTCTCACTAGTAGTAAATCAAAATACATCGTCTACCTCTTTATCTCTGAAATACAGACACACACTTCTTTTATCTTTAAGACGTATTTGTTTTCATTTATGTGTATGTGGGTGTGGCTTCACGTGTTTATGTGCAAAACATGCATATAGTGCTCACAGAGTCTGGACGAGGGTATGGGACCCCTTAGAACTAGAGCTTCAGACAGTTGTGGAGCACCTGTTCTGGATGCTGGGAACCAAAGCCAGGTCCTTTGCAAGCACAGTAAGTGCCTTCAACTGCTGAGCTGTCTCTCCAGCTCCCAAACACAGACTCACTGGCCACCTCTGTTTGTGCCTCAACTTTCTAAAGATCAGCATGCCCATAATACAGTCTCAAATTTAGATTTCCAGGCAGATGTCATCTTAATTGCTCTCGTTGTTCAGATTTGGGCTTCTGAAAGTAAACACAGCTCCCCTCACTCTGTGCACAGAACTTGCAGGAGATGGATGGGACTGGAAAGTGTTATGTTAAACTAGACGCAGACTCAGGCAAAAACCAAATGTTCTCTTTCATAGTCTAGCTCCTAGCTCCTAGTGTTATATCTGTGTTTGTAAGTGTGGGTGAGTGTAGGTGTAGCTATGAAACTAGAAAGGAGAGCTTAAGAGAGGGAAGAGATATCGAGGAAGGTCGGAAAGACAATAGGATGGTGAACGAGGAGCTGGAAGGTCTGTACTGACACCTGAGGTTGCTTTCTGACTTCCAGTGCATAGGTGGCCACACTCCCTAAACTTCATATGCAGCACGAATGCACACATGCACGGATATATATATATATATACACACACACACACGCACATGCACACACACACGCACACACACACCAGAAGGGGTTTTTTTTAAAATACATTTTGAAATAGTAAAGTACATTGCCTGTTCACTTAAAATTTATGACTTTATATCTTGTGTTTGGGAACACATTCCTCTTCTCTGTTACCGATGAACTTCTCGAGCATAATAGTTGAGGCTCATCCGAGTGCAAAGGCTCTGATCAGAGCTTGTTCCAAGCACGACGAATCAATGCCCGAGTCCATGGGGAAGTCTAAGGCACTCAGCGAGGTTAGGCCAGAACCTCATTCTGTGTCCTCACCTCCTAGCTCAGCTTGGTGCTTTGCTCTTTTCTAAATTTTGTTTGATAAATAAGGAAACATTTTTTAAGTGATAAAATAAGCCCTTGGTACTTTTGAAATTACATCGTATCCTCAACAATAAATATGGTTATAAAGTTGCAAAGAAAACTCAAATTGGTTTATCATAGGTGATTTGTCATAAGTCTACAGCCTTGGTAAGGGGAGGGAGCATGTTGATTGGCCAACACGGGTCACGTGCCCAATTCTCCCGCTGACCGTGAGCATCAGAGACAAAGCAGAGGTGAATGCTAGTAATGGGGTATGTGTTTGATTCACCTTGAGATTCCTGTGGTTCCTGGACAGTTGCATTGCCTGGAGCAACTGCTCTGATATTTGATGAATTAAATAGTCTCGTTTATTAATCATTATCTACCCAATAGTGAGTGAGAAGGAAAACATAAACATTTTTCTGATCTGTTGAGCCTTCCGATAGACTAATGAAGAGTACACCAGCAGCACTCTGGAATTGTGTTTCCCGAAAGAATTTCATTGCATCAAGTATATTTGCAAATGGAAAGAAACTTAACAGGAACAGATGGCTTTATCTGTAGCACAAACAGCAGGGAGAGAAGAGGTACTTATCTGCTACTTAAAAAGAAAAGAAAACTTCCACTTGCCCTTTGTGATGGCTCTAGCGCCCATAGGCTGCTCTGTACGGGTGGTGGTACAGCTGGCCTTGCTCTTGGTTTTCCGGATGGGTGTTTTCTAACCCAAAAACTCTGAGGAGGAGCAGAGAGTAGGAAGAAAGAAGGGTTGAGTATTTCCTGGCCTGACCCTATACTTACTAGTTGGGTGGGTTGTAGAAGGCATAGTTCATTTCATTTTACAGTGCTCAGCTCATTTAATAATTGGCTTCTTCCTTTTGCCCCAGCAGGCCTAGGATAGCCACCAATTAACTACCCACCCTTGTTAGTTTTCATAAATCCTGTCTGCACTGCATCAGAATCACTGCGATGAGCTTACGTAGGTGCGTGTATGTGTGTTGATGTGTGCATGCACATGCTAGAGTTGAGCCCCAGGAGTTCTTTCTCGTGCCTTCCATGTCTTTGGTTGGTTGGTTGGTTGGTTGGTGTTTGGTTTTTGGTTTGAGTTGTGGTGTGGGGTTTTTTGTTTGTTTGTTATTGTTATTGTTGACTTGAGACAAGGTCTCTCATCTCTCACTGGCCTAGAACTCACTGACCGAGGCTAGGCTAGCTGGCTAGGTGGATCCAGGGATCCACCTGTTTCCTTTCCCCCACGGGGTTACAGGCACATACCACCACATCATTTTGTGTGAGTTCTGGGTTCTGAATCCGGGTCCTCATGTTTGCAAGGCAGACACCTTGCTCACTGAGCCATCTTCTCTTCTGTCCCTAATGAATCCATTTGGAAGGAAACCATGGACTGGTCCTAGCTGCCTGTGGCTAGGATGACAGAGCATCTGAGTCTGACAAAAAGGGAAGTGTCCCTCTCGTTCCCATCAGAGCGGATGCATATGAAGCTAGTTTGAATGGCTATCTGCAGCCATTGTTACCGGCACCAGCCTCATCATGTTCTTTGGTTTCAATGTGAATTACTTTTGCAAGGAAGGTAAGATCTATTATTCTCCTTTGACTGTGACATTTACTCCGAGCCTGTTTATACCAATGCAGCTGCTGAGTAAGTCGGGCTTTTTCTTTAGTTCTTTAGTTCTTTTTTTTTTTTCCACTTCTCTTTTCATTTTAAAGGCATATATGCAAGTCATCTGACCCAGGTTGTACACGAGCTCCACGGCATATGGTTGGGGGAAAGAACATCGTATCTTTTGTTCAATAGTTTTTGTATTTCTTTCCAGTCTTTTGCTTTTCTGGTCCTCAAATAAGGCTAATTACAAAAGGGGTAAAAAGAAAAAAAAAAAAAAAGAAAAAGAAAGAAAAGAAAAGAAAAAAGAGGTGGTACCGGTAGAGAGGGAGCCTTTAAAACCATTCCTTTTGCAACAAGGAACAAAAGACCGTGCCAAGGGCATGGCCAGGCCTCGACAAAGAGAAAAGAGAAAAACCACCTAATGAGGATGTCAAGATAAGTGCCTGTGAGGAAAACTGGCAAAAAAAGGCGCTTTTAGTCCACAATCCATAAATAAGTGTGCATCAGATGGGCCCTAGAAGAGTTTTAACAAGGCAAGCCACAGAAACTGCATCCGTCTATACAAGAGATGCATGCCTGAAAAAAAAGGATCTTTCTTTACAAGACGTCTTCTTTCAATATTAATTTAAAAAGCAATACTTGAAAATTAAGATGCTTTATTCATATCTCTGGATCTGTTATACTGTGCGTGCCGTATAAAGAATCAGTTCATAATTGTGAAGGCTGCTGGCCCTGTAGGGGGTCACGGGCTTTGCACGTGCACGTGAAGTTGTCCGTGGACAAGAACTGTGCACAGAACGCTTTGCCCCTGGAGGTTTCTGTTGCATTTTTTACTCTTAAAGTGGGAGAAGCAGTTCGGTACAGTAAAGAGCCTAGCATAAGGGGGAGTTTGATCTCAGACTAAGAAATTTCTAGTACTTTTTAAAGAAAGTTTCTAGATTATCCCACCGGGCAGACAGATTTCTTTATGCCACAAACCACAAAGCCATCCATGTGTCGACTTGTCTACAGCCTCGTTAGATTTCAATATTTGGACATATATAATGTTATAACGTTTTAGCTAGGATACAGAGATAGAAAGCATACTGTTGCTAAATAATGTTTAGTGGTTTTATAGCTGACTGTTACTGTGTTCCATTACATATGCTATAATTATTCAGTATATCAGATTAATATTTGATTATAGATTTTCGTATCAAGTATTTCCTACTTCCAGAGTTTTCTGTGTTTGGGGATCTTAATGCTGTTTCTAAGGACCATGTACACAAGGACTACACCATGTTTTACCAACTTCTCTTGTTTGAATGGTTGCTCATAGTTGTTATCCTTGTACACATCTAACTTTTAGAGATTGATTTGCCTGTGTGTGTTCAACTGTATGTGCACATTAGTGTGTAGGTGCCCTCAGAGGCCAGAAGAGGGCACCAAATTCCCTGGAGCTGTGTCGTTTTGAGTCATCACCTGATCTGGGTACTTGGAACCAAACTCAAGTTCTCTAGAAAAGCAGCACACTCTCTTAATCTCTGAGCCATCTCTCACCCTATAAGTATTTTCTCTCTCTCTCTCTCTCTCTCTCTCTCTATCTATCTATCTATCTTAGTGGTGGTTTTCTTTTGCATCATAGTAATACAGATTTTCATTTATAACAAACTTGGAAAAGTCATGCCTCTTTCCTATCTTTCCTATTTGTATCTTAAAATTACTTCAATTATGTGAAAACGAACAATTTTCTATACCTTGAATGCACTTAGATTTGAAATTCATCTTTAGCTCTTTGCTTCTCTCCCTATCTCTCCTCCCCCCTTCTCTCTCTCTGTATAGAAGCTAAATGTTGGTGCTATGTGACTTTCTCAATACTCTCTACCTTATATATTGAATGGAATCGATCGCTTGAACCTGGGCTTGCTCCAGGAATCTGCCTTCTGAGGGCCTGAATCACAGCTGGGCTGCCATACCCATCAAGAATTTACATGGGTTCTCAGTATCTCAACTCCAGTCCTCACAGTGGTGTGGCAAATGCTTTACCTGCAGAGTCATCCCTCTCTCCCTTTCCCAGTCTCTACTTTAAAGAGCAGTCTGTAGATCAGTGGCAGCCTCAGTCAGTATCTGCCTTTAGTGTGACTGAACATCCATCAGCATTTGAGAAGCATGTTTTAGGTGGTTCCTCTCCTCACCTGAAGTTGGAAGCCTAGCTTTGCCATGTTGGAAACAATGAGAGTGCAGTCACACAGTCGTCCCTTCTTAGCCAGCCATCGGTGCCTCCTCAGGTGACACTGTACCCCAGGAGTCAAGCATCCTAGTTTTAAGGTCAGGCAGACTTGGTTCAATATTTTCTCTGCTCTTTACTGGTTCTGCATTTGTAGAATCATTTAATCCCTGTAACCTCACTTATCCCCAACACCTTATACAAGCTGCACATCTGTAATCACAACACTCTGGAGGTGGAGGCAGGGGGATCAGAAGTTTAGAGTCATCTTCAGCTACACATGGAGTTCAAGGTCAGCCTGAGATACATGAGTCCCTTTCTCAAAAAGAAAAATACTATGAAAAGATTCTTTATGATCATTTGTAAGATACTTTAGTCATCTGGAGGCTAATAAGATACTAAAGCTTGGTGAACTCCTGAACAATTCTTCATTACACCAACCCATTCCATACAGTGCAGGACAACTGGTCTCCTGGCTCTGGCCTCTAAGAGCCAGTAGTGCCATCCAGTAACTGGAACTGTCAACCCCCTGGCCTCCACAAAACACACACACACACAAACACACACACACACCTCCAAAACACTAATGCTCCCATTGAGGCATGCCACCTTTTGCTGCTTGTACTGTTCTCTTCCAGATATTGTGTCTCTTGATATTCTAGCATTCAGCTGACAAGTTACCTGGTGTTGTTGTGTGCCATATGAGAAAAATGTAAAAAAATAGTTATGCACTGTTAGACTTAAAAAAAAAACAGTCAAAATTATTATTCATTAAAACTACAAATGGACCAACTAGTCTCTGTAGTTCAAGATGGGGGAGTCTACTTATGTCTGGAGATACTTTCAGTTACAATTCAGGGCATTTTCAGTGATGTTGTGACACTACAAATTGTAATTGACTTCTAGAGAACAGACTTCATCTTTGCAGTACCCCTAGGGTATGTGATCTTACATTAATACACACTTTGTCGAATCTGATTGCCTAATTAGGACCTAGAGTTCCTGTGATAGTTAGAAACTGCCCCCCTCCCTGACAGAAACTTTAGAATACAACATGGTTGACACGATTTCATGAGGAACAGTTTTTAAGACTGCAGAAATCAATGCATTTTATGGTGGCTGTTAACAAATAATTAAACACCATGGCAGATGTTCATCAAAGACGTCTTCAACAGATTAATTTGTTTATTTATTAGTTAAGCATCCTTGGGTATTGTGGTAACAAATTCAAGATGGAAGAGTTTGGGGAAAATAACTGAATGTTTTAGTAAAAACTGGTAAACCACAGCTATACTTAACAACCAATCTGATATTAGCCTTTGTATTTGTCTTTTGTCTTTGGCCCTTGGTGTAAGTCGCCTATGGGCTGCTTCAGAGTCTTTGCTATGGCTCATGAAAGTCTTAGTGAGCCCTTTGTCAATAGAAAATGTTCACATGTGTCCCTTTGATAAGCTTGATTTTCCAGATCTAGGATTGCCTCAAATACTCAGGCACATGACTGTGAATGGTGTCTTGTCTCTACAGGGGAAGCATTGCAAGCTGATCAGCAGCCTGGAGAGAGTTCTGCTTCTCTTTACTAGCACAGAACTGTTGCAGGAAGGAGTCTCTAGCCAGAGATACCACTTATCAGCAACTCTGAATCTAGGTGAGGTCAGATGACTGAGTTCTGTTCAGTGGAATGTGGATGGAAGGGAGGGAGGCGACCGCCTTCCACACCTGGCTTGTAATACCCTGGACCGTCCTCCAGGCTCCCTTATCCTTCATCTGCCAGAGCTCCTGCTGGCCTTTTGGGAATCTACATGTAGAAAATAGCACAGCCTCTAGAATGCAGATGCCAGGATGACTGAACGGATCAGCATCTCCCTACCCTCCACCTGTATTGTTCTTCTTAGAAGCCAGAACTATAAGTTCATCAGGAAACACATTCTTTTGGTTGACACCAGTGAAATGGAGAACTTTCCTTACTACCCCAGCTATTACCTTAAAGATGTTACTGACTTCCTGCCCTGTGTTAGAACCCCAGAAAAAGTAGCTAGAGCAGAGCATATACTCAGTGAGCAAATGAAAGCTTGCTCACTATTGCAGAACAGAGACAAATGGATGAAAGGATTCTGTGGTGTTTGGTGAAAGTCCAGCAGACCAGGTCAGGGATTAACCTAAAAGTTGGGTAGGTAAGACAGTCGATTGGGTGTCACTATCCGCTTATGTGACTCCAGGACCGGCGTTTCCTTATGTGACTTTGAGTGTGAGAGGAGAATCTGGTAGTAACTCTGGGTTCTTGGTGGAGGGATCCGTAAAGATGATGGACTTTAGAACAGTTTCACAGAGGGGTTGCCATGGCCATCAGTATCACAAGATGACAAGTTGTGACTAAGATGACTCTGGGTAACCACCCAACACCGAAATGCTTTCGCTGCCGCCGCAGGCTGAGGGGAAGCAAATCCGGCGTCTCTGCGCCGGCCGCCCTCCTTTGTGGGAAGCGATTCTGCCAGCGTCCACTGCCAGTACCGAACTCTTCCTGACGGATGGATGCCAGGGCCCTGCTCACTTCATGTGACATGCTGGAGACTTCCACACACACTTTCTCATGTAAGCTTTTACACGATGTTATCCCAGCTCACGTGTGCCGGTGGCCCGGGATTGCTGGTAACCTTACCGCCTCAGGGCCCGCAGCTGCGCAGCCCTCCGCTGCTTCTCCTCTTGCTCATCACTTCCTTATGCTCCTAACATCTCATCCTTTACTGGTGGCACTTTTTAGCATGTCCAGAACTACTAGGTTAGGGTCAAGAACAAACTCTCACCTGGTTGATCCAGCAGAGCTGACACTGACATGATCGCCTGGCTTTGGGGCGTTCAAAGGCAGGCAAGCAGCATGCCTGCGGTCGCTGGTTTTCTAGCTGTAAATTGTTTCCTCTGGGCGTGTGTGTCCTTTCCTTCTAACTGTCCTTTCTTATCAGGAGGTTCATGAGACACGGCAAACCAGAAACTGCATTCCCTACAGGTGCCTATCTTGGAAAAAATTGAGCCACAGATTCTCTGTTAGCAGCCTCTCTCTCAGGCTAAGCTATAGATTATGAAACCTTATCTGTGAAGGGATAGGGAGTAAATAGTTGAGGCTGTGTGAGCTGAAGGCTTCTGCTGCAACTGCCCAGCCCTCACAGTGTATGTAATATATTATAAAGTGTTTATAAATGTGCTGTCTGTGTGTGTGTGTGTGTGTGTGTGTGTGTCTGTGTGTGTGTGTGTCTCTGTGTGTGTGTCTGTGTGTGTGTCTGTCTGTGTGTGTGTCTGTGTGTGTGTCTGTGTGTGTGTGTCTGTGTGTGTGTGAAACCTTTATTTAAAAAATAGTCCATAAGCTAGATTTGACCCAGTGGCTGTAGCATGCAAAGGCCTGTTTTAAGTACATATCACTTTATGTACTTAGATTTAACTTCCCACACAAAGTTTATTTATTTACAATGTTCCCTGATTTGCCGCATTGATACAGATATAGGAACAAATGGAAACGCCCGGTCACGAGTGTTCCAGGACGGTTAGTATCCATACATACTCTACTTGAAAAGAAATTATGTAAGGAAATTTTGTATGTAAGAAATGTAAGAAATGAGCCAATGAGAAAAGAGATTCCTGGCACAAATGGGGTTTACAGACATAAGACAATGCTGGGTTAAAACGCAGGTAACAAAGATTGCTGTGCTCACTGCTGCTTTTGTGCCGAGCCCCAGGGATCACAGGGTGAAAAGGATGCAAAGGGTCCCTGTCATACAAAATCTATGATTTTTGTTGAGGCAGACACACATAAAAAAAAAAAAAGTAATTGTTCCAAGCTATGGAGATGTGTGCACCCAGCCTTGTCTTTGAATTTTATTATTTTTATCATCATTACTACTACAATTATCATCGAAAGAGTCTCAGGTATTCTGCGCTGGTCTCAAACTCCCCACTTAGTCAGCATGACTTTGGACTCCTGAACCTCTTGCTTCTGTGTCCCGAGTGCCGAAACTACAGGCGTGTGCCACCCTGTCCTGCTTTTTTGGTTCTGGGGATGGAAGGAACCTGGCGCCTTGTTCCTGCTAGAAAATCACTCTACAAACCGAGCTATACCCCGCCCACTATTTTTGAGTTTTTAAATTATCTTTCCAATTAACTGGGATGTTTGAGGGGTGGCGAGAACTGTGGGTAATAAAAGTTAGGAAGAGTCGGTGTGACTGGTGGAACCCTAAGGGGAGCTGGTGTGTCAGAAGGAGGGAAGTAGATCTTTGTCTGGGGCGGGGACTCAGAAAAGGAGTGGAGTGAGGGCCAGAAGGTCAGAAGGGATGGTGGAAAGCTCTGCATGCTGGGTAAGGACTGAGGCTGACTCCAGCAGGAAAGTGGAACTGAATAGCATCTGAGCTGGGCCAGTTTTAGGAAAAGATTGAGAGAGGGAGAGTTTGGAGCCAAGGAACACAGGCAAGAAACTCTCTGAATAGATTCAGACAATGGCGGGAAGAAAGTCATACAGTATTATGAAATTGCTTGCCTTTTCTGTAAACTCCTTTGAGCTAAAAGTAGGATCTGCTCATCTGTCTGTGGCACTGTTTCTCACCGGACGGAGAGCAGCACGCCATTCACTGGCTGCTGACAATGTCTCTTCTTGCGCTCTGCTATGTTTTAATTATGTTTGACATTCATCACACACTATTATCCAGTGGCAGCCGCTTGCGGAACCACAGCTTCCTCAGAAGTCAAACAAAAGCAAGGACACATGTAATTATGTGGCACTATATTGTCATTATTTGGAAGTCAGGAGATATTTAGGTTGAATACACTTGTGGCTTTCTCCCTCCCGTGCTGCTCATATGTCTCCTTTTGATTCAATTATAAGGAACCTCAGCCCATGATTTAATTACAAAACGCCCAAGCCAGGGACAGTTCAAAAGAATAAAGATGCTAAAATTAGACTGGAATCAGAGGAAGGTGATGCCTGTTTATTATAGCATCTTTGAAACATACAAAAGTAAGAACTCCCATGAATCCTTCTGTCTGCCTCTGTGATCAGCATCACACACCTGAGCTTTTTCCAGGCACAGCTACACCTACTACTTTTTATCCCTAATGGTTGTTTTAAAGTAAGTCTCAGTTATCCTATTTATTTCCCTCACAAAGACTCCAAGATGGATATTTATTTACTTATTTGAGTTCTCGAGACAGGGTTTCTCTGTTGTAACCCTGGCTGTCCTGGAACTCACTCTGTAGACCACGCTGGCCTCGAACTCACAGAGATCCGCCTGCCTCTGCCTCCCGAGTGCTGGGATCAGAGGTGTGCTCCACCACCACCCGTCTCAAAATGGATCTTTGCAAAACAGGTTTTGGGGCTGTAGAGATGGCTCTCAGGTTAAAATCATGCAGCGCTCTTGCTGAGGGCCAGATTTGGGTTCCCATGACCCATGTCAGGTAGCTCACGACCACCCGCCGGCAGCTGCAGTGCCAGGAAACTTGACAAACTTCTGGCCTCCTGCGCCTCCCACACAGAGGTGTGCGTATACATATGCAGATACATACTCACATAAGTCAAAGTTACAGTAACATATGTAAGAGAACTTTGTATTGGTGTATACTGTATGGGTTTCATTGTGCACTTTTTTATACCTATGTAATGGCGCCCTTCTGTTACCATTTCGTACCTCCAGTTGCTCTCCCTTTGCTTCTCCCATGCCCCTAATAGTTGTCTTTTGATTTCCCCATCCTTTAGCTTTTTACATGTATTTAGTGTGGATGGTGGGTGTCGTGTGTGGGAGTGTAGACATTTTGGCTACCCTAGAGAGCCCTTTTAAGCTGTTATTTTGTATAACGTGATGATTTCTGCTTCCAACCATTTTCATCTTCATGACTGACAGCCAGGTGCTGTGAGTGAGTTAATTAATGGTCTTCCATGAGGTAAGAAAAGGTGGCTACTTGTAAAACAAATGCAACCCTTTTAAGGTTTAGTTAGAAGCGAGCCATACACCTATTGCTCCGGCCTCCTCCACTGTTGCGGCCAAGACCGGATAACTTTCCCACGTGTCTACTGTGATATGTAGGGAATGATAGAGGCAGTTTCATCTAAATCCCACTTCAGAGATTACCCTGTAAAACCTGATCTCCCCGACCCTGTGCATGATCGTGTGTGTGTGTGTGTGTGTGTGTGTGTGTGTGTGTGTGCATGTGTGCACAGTCATACGTGAAGGCCTTAAGTGCTCTTCTACCTTACTTTTTTGAGGTGGGTTCTCTCAGTGAACAGCTAGGCCAGCCAGCCGGTGAAGCCAAGGATCTATGCTTGTCTCTGCCTCCCAAGTGATGGGATTGCAGATGCATGCCACTGTGCCTGGCCTTTACGTGGGTCCTGGGCGTCTGGACTCAGATCCTTGTGCCCATGCAGCAGACACTTTACCCACTGTACCAAGCCACCGGCCCTGAAATTTCTTAATTATTCCACTCGTGAAGATGATATCGGTCTGTAATATCCACAATCCCTAGACCTCTGATAGCTCTTTATTTACTTTTCCTATTACTATTTACAGAACTGGATTTCTGCTCACATCTACTCCAAGTTCTGGGCAAAACGGATCTAGGCCTGGGTGGGTGCCTACCACCTGAAATGATCTTCGAAGGAAACTTGGGGTCTTGAAAAACCATGACAAGCCCTGCTGGAAGCGCATGCTGGGGATGGAGAAGGGTATGGCCTGCAGTTCTTGTCAAGATGGAGGGAGCTCAGCAGGCCAGAGCCCCGTCGTGACCCCTGCTTTAGCTTCCTTCTGCTCTCCGCTGCTCCTCTCATTCCCCTTACCCAGCAGAGCGCTGTGGGTGAGACTTCACTCTCCTGAACCATCGGCGCCATCTGCTCCCATCTTCTCCCCTTTGATGTCAGATGGCAAGGACAGGATGGAGGTGGCACTTAGTCGAGTATGACACTCTGGGCGCATCAAGCCTGCGTGCATCAGTGCTGCTGAAAACCAGTTTAACCCAGTGTGAGCATAGTGATAGAGACTGCATCTTGACTTAGCCTCGAAGGTCCCCTTGGAAGTTACTGGAAGTACTTGCACCCATTTCAAAGCAAACGTCTAGGATGCCGGCGTGAACACGGATGATCATTTGAAAGGTAGGCTGGTAGATTTCTAAGTAAGGATGACAACTTGCTGGTAGTAACCTACCGAGGCCTCAAAATACTGTGGATAATTCAAACAATGTGGAAAGTCTTGCAAATGCGCCTGTTAATTTGACCATGTGTCAGAGCGAATTAGTCAACAGCTACCGCTAGTGCAGGGAAGAAGAAAAATTAATATCCATCAGCCTCTTGTTTACACTTGCGTTGTCAAGGTCAGTCAGTTTGCCTCAAGCACCATAGTCCCCTCTTATTAGAGCTATTAGTGCCCTTCTGTAAACGGGAACACAGGTTTCAGAAGTAGGTGATTTCCATGGACTCACATATTACAGAGATCCAAGCTTTTCCCATATTTTGTGTGGGATTTAGACATAAGCCTTTATTTAGCCTGACAGGTGATCCTTTGTGATAAACCAATGCTTAAAGATGGAGTTCATAGTAATGCAGTGGGTAATATTCTCCACTGTGTTGAAACTTTCATTTTTAACACAAACACTATATTTAGTCTAACTGAAGCAATCTTTCCCAGGCACTGGGGATACAAAAAAAATATTTAATTTTTGTTTACCTTGTATCCAACATTAATTGTTGATGAATGAATTGAGATTACAAAGTGTTACTGGAGAACCATGTCCTTAGGATTACGTAGCCGTAATTCTAGCAAAGGATATTTTCTCGTGATAAATACAAGGATGATTTCTGGATCTGTCACGTTGCTGGAAATTTCAGCTTTCCATTAGTCCGACTCCTCAGCCAGGATCCTCAGGCCCACAGTTGGTGTGGGAAGTGCTTCTGGAGAATTAATCGCATCTAATCATCTGTGAATGAAGAGACCAAATCTATAGCTATGATGGTGGTCTCCTTGGCTGAGATTTTGGTTTGGCTTCTCAGCTTTGCTGTCTACAATTGCGTTGTCCAGAGTCATAGCCACCAGCCATTTGCGGATATCAAATTAATATTTAAATCAGTTCAAATGAAGCTGAGCTTATCAGTCACATCTCCATATTTAATAGCCACATGCAGTTAGTTATGTGTGCTGTATCATGCAGAGCTAGGAGAGAGTGTTTCTCTCATCTCAGCATATCTAATTGAGCAATACCTATCTGTGATTAATGTAGAAACTGGAGAGACGGCTCAGCAGTTAGAAGCACTTGCTGCTCTAGCAAAGACCCAGGTTCAGTTCCTAGCACCCACATTGGGCCCTTGTCAGTCTCAAGAACATCTGTCCTTCAGTTGCTTTCCTGGAGATTCTGTGTTTGAAAGAGGTGAATAAAAGTATCCTCGTCTACTCTTGTCTTCAAAAACAGTCCTCAAACAAAACCACATACAATGAACAAATTAAATCTAGATGATGGGAATAACATAGAAACACAGAAGGAGATGGGGAAATGGTAACACTGTATCAGGTGGGAGGAAGGTGATGTCTCAGGGTTTGCGTGAGTGTGTGCATGTGGTCATGCTGTGTGCACACACACTCATGGAAGGTAGGCTAGCAACAGGCAGGCACTGGATACAGTTTTATGGGGCTTCCCAAACTTTTTCCACTCCTGATACCTGTTCACTGGAGGATTTTTATGTAACCCGGCGTGTGTGTGTGTGTGTGTGTGTATGATCTATATGGATAGATATATAATCTATATATATATAGATATATAATATAAATAATATATAATATATCTACAATATAGGTACTTTCTATATATAGATTATATATACAGATATATAATCTGTGTACATATATATACATGTATATAGTTAATAAACATTGACTAATAAGTTATAAGTATGCCCTTCATAGTGCAAAGTGCTTGAGTTTTATGCTCAGAACTGAGGCCACACTGAAGTAGCATAAAGCAACACAGGCAAGGAAACATCTTGGATACATTGTATGTCATTTTTAATTGAGTTTTGTTTATTGCACATTCAGAAACCTTTTACTGTTGTCAACCTTTCCAGGATGATGCCAGTGGACCCAATGTTTAAGCTGTGGTCCGTAGAGCAGAGAAACGGCTTCAGAGTTGGAGGTATGTTCTGAAAGTAGGGGTTCCACTCCTCACTGTTTGTCCTACATGACTGTGTTGTACATTTTACTCAAGAAGGAAAGTGGATGCTTTCCCTCTAGTTAGCAAAAGTGAGACTCTGGGTTGGAAACTCGAAGAAGGAGACAGTTTATGAAAACAGTGCTCCCTGGGACCCACATGGTGGCAGGAGAGAACATGTGTGCTGCAGCATGTGTACATTCACACAATAAAGAAATAAACTTAAAATTAATAAGGAAAAGAAAATTAAAGGTCTAATAATTGGTCAGTAGACAGTGGGGAAACATGGAGAAAACTGTATGGCGTTAGCTTCAAATTGTCAACTCCACACAATTTAGAATCACCTCAGAAGAGAGTCCCAGTGAGGGACTGGTTTGGATTGTGGAGGATTGTCTCAGTAAACTGATATGAGAAGACCCCACCCTCTGTGGGTGGTACCATTCCCTCCTCAGCCCACTGTGGGTGGAATCATTCCTTACCCAGCCCACTATGGGTGATACCATTCCTTACCCAGCACAGTATGGGTGGTACCATTCCTTACCCAGCACACTATGGGTGATACCATTCCTTCCCTAGCCCACTGTGGGTGGAATCATTCCTTACCCAGCCCACTATAGGTGATACCATTCCTTACCCAGCACACTATGGGTGGTGCCATTTCTTCCCCAGCCCACTATGGGTGGTACCATTCCTTCCCCAGCCCACTGTGGGTGGAATCATTCCTTACCAGTCCACTATGGGTGGTACCATTCTTTACCCAGCACACTATGGGTGGTAGCATTCCTTGCCCAGCCCACTATGGGTGGTACCATTCTTTACCCAGCACACTATGGGTGGTACCAATTCTTGCCCAGCCCACTATGGGTAGCACCATTCCTTAGGCAGTGGTCCTGAACTGTGTGAAAGTGGAGAAAGAGAGCTGATCACAAACAAGTGAGCATGCATACATTCATCCTCTGAATGTGATATGGCCAGCTGTCTGAAGCTCTTCCCACTATACATTTCCTGCAGTGATGGACTACAAATTAAATTGATTCTTTCCTAGGTTGCTCTATGTCAGGACATTTTACCACAGCAATAGAAATGAAACTAGAACAAATGATAAGAAGTAAACATGTAAGAATTTTCCTCCAATTAAGCTATGCAGAATGACACAATGCCTGAGAAAAGAATATACACCAAGACATATTATGGAAAATTTTCAGAGAATTGTGGACAAGAAAAGACTTAAGAAAGATGGGTTATAGTTAAAGGAAAAGGAATTTTTATGGAATTGAGCTTCTCAACAGCATTTGTACCTGTGTTCTAGAGGAATGCAGAGAAACCTCTGTGAGACAAGGTCTTACTCTGGCTTGCCTCAGACTCACAGTCCTTCTGCCTCAGTCTCCATAGTGATGGGATGACGTGTGTACTACAACAATAACCAGCTGAGAAGAGCTTCTCCCCATCCCCAATACAAGGCTTTTATTATTTATTTGAGAAGAGCTCCTTCCAGATCTGTTCCCCACCTGCCCACCCACTCCCAGCTTCCTGCCCTCTTTGTTTGTTTATTTTCAAATCCTCCACTGAGGCCAGTTTGTGCTGACTTTGTACTCCAAGGTACGGGGCCATCCACAGGAGCATGGTCAACACACCAGAGCCACATCCTTAAAAGAAAGCGTCTCGTCCTCCGCCGGAAACCATCAGCTGTCAATAGCTCCCCAGCTTCACGTTTAAATATCTGTCAAACGTCAGAGACAACATCCAAGAAGACATGCCTTGCCTCTGCAAAGACATAAACGTGACTACAGTCATCTTAGAAGCCATTTAGCTCTTTGATGTCTGAGGGGATGGCTCAGCCAATAAAGTGCTTGTCATGAGGACCTGAGGTGGAATCCTAGCATTCATATTGTTATTTAAAAAAGAAGAAAAAAGCTGTGCGTGAGGCACTGTGCTCTTCTGGATCCTTGTGACTTGCCAGCCAGACAGCCTAGCTGAATCAGGAGATCCCAGGTTCCATCGAGAGAAACCTTGTCTCAAAACTAAGGCGGGACCAGGGAGATGGCTCTGCAGTTAAGCTCTTGCCATATGAGCAGCAAGCATGGGGACAGGTGTTCTGATCCTCAGGACCCACACAAACGCTCCGAGGCTGTGGCAATCTACATGTGATTCCAGCACTCGGAAGTGACAGGGACCTCCCCGAGCAAGCCGTCTAGGTAGACCCTGTAGCAGTATGCTACAACCTTTTACCTTCAATTTAGGGACAGAGAAAGGAAGGATAGAAAGAAATCTTTACCATCTTTGTAAGTGGCCTTGATAGAGAATGAGAGAAAGGGAGAAATCCCCACAGCCTCTTTCAGGCTGTCCTAAGCTTGGAGAGGACTAGCTGACAGTGAGTCAGATTAGCGTCTCAGCTCACGGTTTGTAAACTCAGTCTCTCCAACCTTTGTTCTTTCAAGAATTAACACACTAACAACGCCAACCCAAACAAGGAACCACCAACCAACATTCAGGGCTTCAGACTTTTTATGCCCTAAGCCAAAAGTTCCCATAAACCCATGTAGCGCACAATCCCCCAAACAAGCTACACGTGCCAGAATGACTGCACCTAACCAAATCATAGCCACCTGCATCAAGCATTCCAAACCCAACACGTAAACGACTCATCCAACCCACCATACCTGGGGTGGGAACACAAACCTAATGCAAATGCTATTTTGTGTTTTTACAGAAACCAAAATAACAAAAACATCTTCCAGGTGTTCCTCTACAAGACTCAATACATGGGTGATCTTTGGGTTCCGTGAATATGATAGAAAACAACTGAAGAAGATTCCAAGTGTCACCCTCAGGCCTGTATACACGGGTGCACACACAGGCACCCTCATGCAAACACATATACATTTGAAAACAAAACAAAAACAGAGCAGATGACTCCTGAGAAACAGCACCCAGGGTTGACCTATGATCCCCCCACGCACCCCCCCCATTCCTATGCACCTACACTGACAAGAACATGCACATACACACCTTTGTATTTTATTTCAGTAGTTTATTTCCAAGTCTTTTAAGACTCTTTGGATCTAAAATTAATTTCATACAGTTTATTGTAGAAATAAAAATATAAAGCTCTTTCCACGAAGATCAAGAGCGGGCACAGCTGTTAAGAGCCTTGTTGCTCCTGCAGAGGACCTTGGTTCAGTTCCCAGCACTGACATGGTGGTTCACAACCATCTGTAACTCCAGTTCCAGGGTATCTGACATCCTCTTCTGACCCCCATGGGCACCAGGTATGCACACAGTACACACACATACATGCAGGCAAAACATTCAAACACATAAAAATAAATCTAAAGTTTTAAAAAATTTGGAGGAGATTCAAGATGGCAGTGGGGCAGCGAGCAGAATCCATCAGTGCTCCAGCAGCTACTCGGCCACCCCCTCTCAAGGTGGCTGCAGCCCCTCATATGTTTGTGGAATGGGAGATGCTACGTTGGCACCGGGTCCAGCAAGATTCCGGAGTGGTTGGTTTTGGCCAGCTGCGTGGAAGAGGCAAACCAGGAGCAGAATCTGGTGGAACAGCACTTCTGCTAGGCAGGCCCCAGGCGCCCCATCGCTGCCTGCAAGGCAGGTGTGGGAGGGATGGGGGGAGTTCCTGCCCTGAGTGTTCTGATTGTAGTCCTTCCCACAGCATGGAGGGATGGGCTGGAAGGAGAGTCAGGAATGGAGAAGCAGGCAGAAACCACAGCATAGAGACACTGGAGCAGGCCTGCCAGGCACCATGGCTACCTGACAGGGCAGGGCCGCCACTCAGCCCACGGGTACTACCAGACATGGAGGAGGCAGGCTGTGGGGGCAGTCTGGTATGGAGGACCAGAGCTGTGGACAGAACTCAAGATGGCGACAGGGCAATAAGCAAAATCCGACAGGGCTCTGGCCACTGCCTCTCTCCTCTGCCCCCAGCTCCTCATGTATTCGAGGACTGGGAGAACTCCATGGGTGCCTAGTCAGGGGGAGGAATTCTGTGAGTTAAAAGTGGTTGGAAAGATGCAGCGTCAGTAGGAAGGTCAGCTGCTGTGAGTGCAGAGGAAGGCTGGAGAGCAAGCCAGCAGGCATCACCTGTGTGGAGGGCATTGAACTGGAAACCCAGTTGCAAACAGGATAAATGACAGGGGAGCTGGGTATCTCCGAGAGGGAAGGGTGCTTGGGATACTGTGAGGCTGAGGTCACAACTGGGCCTCCCTATAGTGACCTGCCAGACCGGAGCTGCCACTCCAAAAATGGAGCACGCACACTGCAAAGAGAGGCAGACCCGGGGTCCAGGCAGACAGGGGAACGGCAGCAAGTGCTACTAGGAGACACATGGCTGGAGGCGGGGACAGGCATGGATGTGCACCAGGGCAGACAAGGGATAGGTCCTCAGACTGCCACCAGACCATCCTGGCCTCTCCACTGCCTGCCGGGACAGTTCTGCTGTTCCCATGGTCACAGCTGCCTCTCCTATTGCCCTCCTGATAGGTGGGGGAGAGTATGCACTGCAGTGCCACCAAAAGCTGCAGGCACAAAGGCCAGGCGATGAGGGCAGGGTGGGATGCAGCAGTCTGGAGTTGGACCAGGTCCTGCCCCCAAACTAACTGCAGAATCACAGGATCACTATGTTCTGAGCAACGGTGGTACAGCCCAGCTGAAGAGTGTCTCATCTTCTGGGCTGAGTGTCCACACAAGAGACCTGTCCTCTGGTTACCAACAGACCCTCCTGGCCACTGCCTACCAGGCCAAATCTGTCCATTGCCATGGCTGCTAGGCTGATAGGGTGGGGGGAGAGCATGGACTGTGGTATTACCTAAGGGCCGCAAGCACAAAGGCCATAGCAGCAGGATGGATAGTGATAAATGTGATAAGGGGTCTAGGCAACAATCAGAACTCAAGCAAGTCCTGACGCCGAATGTTCTGCTAAACCTTGAGATCACCCTGATCTTGGGCAACAGTAAGAGGTCCCAGCTGGGTGACTATGGGAGGGCTTGGTGCCTATGGGATGACCAGTCTGCAGAAGGCCCTGGTGAATGCCAATTACTGGATGCCTGCATGATGTCCAGGTACTTGTGTGGAGTCTGGGTACCTGTGGGATGCCCTGGTGCCCACAGGAGGTTCTGGTGCCTGCAGAGTGTCCAGGTGTGTGCCAGAGACCCTGGTGCCAGTGGGAATCCTGGTGCCAGTGGAATATCCAGGAATCTGCACAATGCTCCTGTGCCTTCAAGTCTCCCTGGTGCCTGTGGGATAGCCAGACACAGACACCTGTGGGATGCCTGAGTGCCAGTAGGAGGTCCAGGTACTTGCAAGATGACCGGGTACCTGTGTGATGTTGGTTGTCTGAGGATTGGCCCAGTACATGCATGATGCCCAGGAATCTGTTGGATACCCTGGAGCCTGGTGAAGATCCTGGTGCCTGTGGGCTGTCTGGATACTTACAGGAGGCCCTGGTGCCCGAGGGATGCCCAAGTATCTATGACATGTCTGGGGGCCTGCAGGATGCCCTGGTGCTTGCAGGATATCAGGGTACCTTCTTGGTGTCTGGGTACCTGCTGGAGGCCTGGGCACCTGTGAGCTTGGGCAGTGAGGTCCAATTCCAGGTTGAACTCCATTATGGTCAGTCTCGGGTTAGTGTGGGGATTATCCATCATCAGAGCAGCCTGCTGCCTCCAGGAACCGTGATGGTGCCCGTGATCCATGCTCCTGCCACACTAGAGGGACTTTTTTTTTCTTTTATTTTCTTTTCTTTCTTTCTTTCTTTCTTTCTTTCTTTCTTTCTTTCTTTCTTTCTTTCTTTCTTTCTTTCTCTCTTTCTTTTTCTGTTTTTCTCTTTTTTAAGGGCACAGGAGCAGGAGGGTGGGCCAGGAAGGAATGGGAAGAGGATGTTATTGAGATACAGTGTTTGAAATTCAATTTATAAATAAAAGTATCATTAAAAAATTTGGAAACCTCTTTCCATGAAAGACATTACAAATAATTTAATATCTAAGTTCTTAGTTTCAAGAATAAAGACATTCATTAATAAACGGGGGTTTTGGACCCCAACGTGAATCACCTACAATTATAGGTTATAAATCTAGTAAGATTGTGGTTCTCAGTATGGTATAAAGTATAGAATGTAGTAGATAATTTTCTGTGCCTTTTTTCATGGATGGATTTAGAGATACCATAAGATATATATCTGCCATTGGTATAATGCAATGAACGTGACTTTTTAAAAAGCAGCAGTAGCCACACTTCAAATCGTGCCCGCAGAATTCACAGTGAAGGGTCTCGCAGTCATTAGGCAAGCAGAGAAAGCGACCTAATTGACTGACAAGGAAGACCTTTCACGTCTAACTTGTTAAAGATGTTAATGCCAGCCAAGCCGAGCATCTTGACCGTGACATTGTAGTGTGTCAGTGGTTGTGTAAGAATTCTAAAAACACTCTTCCTTTAAAATAAAAGACAGCTTTTCTGGAAATTGAGATTACTAAGAAGAGGACTCCAAATGTATTGTGGCTGAAATCTTGAAAGGCCCGTGGTTTCTGTCTTCCATTAGAGAATTAGGAATGCCTTGGGTTTTAGTGGCATTGCAGAGAGTAAATCTGAATGCTGGGATTGAAGGTCAATGGTAGAGAGTTTGGCTAGCATGCACAGTGTGTTCAAGGGTCAGGACTGAACTCCTAGGAGAAGAGAGAGAGGAGAGGGAGAAGGAGAGAGAGGGAGGGAGGGACAGAGAAAGAGAGGGAGAGAGAGTTGATTTACATTATATTTTTATACTTTAGGAAGTTGCATAGGATCTTCTACCAGAATCCACACAGTCTCAGAGCAGATAATAGTTGCCTTTAGAGAGGTCTCTAGCTCATCATGCTAGATGCTAAAGATGAACAAGGTCAATTCCATTCCAAGAATGGCGAGGCTTGCTGTTTCCGCTGACCTGAGGTCTCTGGGCTTGAGACTTTTAGATGTATAATTTCAAACTCCGGGTTCCTCCGTAAGCAGGACAGGAGTACCACATTTGTCCTCTCGCTGAGCAGGTAAGACGAGTTTTACATTAATGAGGGAGACCCTCCAGTGCTGTAATGCTTGGTGTCTAACACATTCATTCGCTCACTTAGCTCACTGGCTCCAGCTTAACTCTTTTTTTTCTTTGACAGAGCCTCTCTGTGTATTCCTGGCTGGACCTCACTATGTAGACCAGACTGAGCTTGAACTCACAGAGATCTACCTGCCTCTGCCTCCTGGATGCTGGGATGAGCCCCCCGTCCCCCTAAAGAACTGCTGATACTGAAGAGTGGCTACACTTGGCATTAAGAATCTCATTTAGCAGAGACTATGAGAAAACAGATTATGACAGTCCCACCATGGTGCGAGTTCTTAAAAACATTATACATGAAATTGTATAACAGACTAGAAAAGACTCTTCTGGGATTGACTGAATCCAAGTCATGATCCCACCAACACTCCGGGGGATAGCTGCTTCATCTCCTTATGCACCCTCATCTGTGAAACAGAGACCCACCACAGCAGCTCTGTCAGGATGATTATAACCCGGGTAGTTGAAAAAACAACTTTGGCTTAATCCATAGGCGACAACTATTTAATTAGCAAGAAGTCTATGGTTAGTCACATGATGGTGTAAAGGTTCTATATTATCTGCGAATCCCTTGATTTTCCTCTCTGTCATTGATTAATGACAAATCAGCTCATCAATAATGTAAGTCCAAACTTTGATATTATAGATACTGGTATCTATCTCTTCAGGGCGAAAACAAAAAAAAAAAAAAAAAACAAACAAACAAGAAGGAGCGTGACAGTAGCCGCCCGTCGAGCTCCTCGCTGGATCCTGTACTCTCGAAACAGCTGCATAGCTCTCTCTCATCCTCGCCACTCTCGGATCTGAGCGTTCTCTCCTCCTTCATTAGGGTTTGGTTAGAGTGCTAGGAATGTGTTAGGTTGGTGTAAATGATATTTGCTATGTATGGTCTGTTTCCCCTCCCTACGCCTGCCGGAGGAGGAAGGTGTTACATCTCCAGAGACTCTTTTTTTTACTGAGTCCATGTTTTAAATAAATGAAACTTGTACAGACTCCAACACACCATCTTGAGATAACCTCGGGCCCTGAAGTGTACTGACAAGCAGAGTGAACTCAGCCAAGTCGTGCAACTGCCTTCGAAGGGAACAGCAGGATGAAAAACATCACCAGGAAACGAATCAGAGGAAAAGCTGTCCACGTCGAGTAGAAGGGCCCCAAAACCAAGGAGTGAGAACATATCCCCCCACTGCACGTGTCCTTGTGCTTGAGCTCCCCACAGAAGCTCGGCCACACAGCTGCTCACGGAAGGGCTCTGCTCATGCCCACACACGCTCATCAGCATTTCTCCAGTTCCCGTTGCTCCTTCACTCTTTTTCTCTTTGGTTTCCTGCTACTTGCCGAAGCTCTTCCTGTTCTGGTCACCGAGACTCTTTTAAATGATGGGCTTTTCTGGACTCCTCTTCTCTCAGCCTGAATCCTATTGTTGGGCTCGCACCTGGACTGGCTTTGCCTTCTCCTTCTCTTTTTCTATCTAGGCTGCTTCAGTGAGGCCTGACATCGCCACCTTTACCTGACGTGAAATCTGTGTTCAAAGTCGTAACTAATAGATTTCTAACGGAACATGCCTATAGGTAACTCACAGTCACGGCTTCCCCACCAGCTGCAGTGCACCTCATTTTCTCCCAGTTTTCCCGTGATCAAAGATAACATACCTAAAATCTGAGAAACATCCTTGAGTAGTCCTTTGTGTCACCGTGTATCCAGCCAATAGGCAGTTAGTATGTCCAGTCACCCTCCACCCTCCACCAATGGCCTCCTGGTGCCAGGCACTGGCTAATGGCCTTGTGGCAGTTCTCCCAGCTTCTTTGATCAGTTGTCTTTCCCTGTGCTCTTTCCTCGGTGGCCAAAATCATCTTTTATATATCGACAGCACGCCACATTACTACTGTCTACCTCATAACTCTTGATGTAGGGTGGAGCTAGGGAGATGGCTCCATGGGTAAGAACACTAGCTGTGCAAGCATGAGGGCCTGAGTTCAGATCCTTGAACACCCCTTAAAAAGCCCAGTATAGCCATGCTATCCTGTATTTCCAGCACCATGGGTGACGGAGACAGAAGAACATCTGGGACTCATTGGCCAGCCACCCTAGCTGAGAAGTGGTGAACTCCAGGTTCAGTGAGAGGCCATGTCCCTGGAGGATAAGGTGAGAGTGAGAGAGGATGGTGACCCCACAAACACACGAGCACACGCATACAACAGCCCTCGCTCCCGAGGTTCTACTATGTGCTAGATAAATCCAGACCTACTGCTGCGGTTTACAGAACAGTGTTAACCACCACTACCAACAGAAACAGCCCTCTCTGAGAGTGAGGCAAGGCCAGAGCTACATCCATTTATTGACTTAGTATCCCTTGCCCTGCTCCAATGATCCCCAGTTCTGGAGAGAGAGAGAGAGAGAGAGAGAGAGAGAGAGAGAGAGAGAGAGAGAGAGAGAAACTACAAATCTCATTGCAAAAGTATGGTCTCTCTGGAATAGAAGCCTTTCTCTTCTTATTTAGATCGACAGTTTTTCAGTAGGTCCCATTATTTCTTGAGGCATGTTGTCTTAACATTTCTCAAATGTTCTTTCTCTCTCTCTCTCCGTGTGTGTGTGTGTGTGTGTGTGTGTGTGTGTGTGTGTGTGTGTGTGTGTGCTGCTGTGTAGATCTTTAGGCAAACCAGGCTCAATTATTCAGGAAGGTTACAGAGATGTTAAGCACTGTGCTACACCAGAACTGACACTTTTAGACTCTGCTCTGGGTTTTCAACATCAACTTAGAGAACATTTAAAGTGAGAGCTAGACAAAGTCAAAGTCTAAGTTGGCTCTTAGAGCAACCTGTATTTTTTTTTCTTCCTGGAATAAGGAAGAGCAAAAGTGAAAAGGTCAGAGAGCTCCTGCCTAGTGAATCGGAAGTGATCGTGTAAATGCTGGGGACACAGAAGTCTTTGTAACTAAGTTCCCAAGGAAGCAAAAGGTACGGGACTTCAAGCCTCAAAAATCTCACTGTTAATTATTCATGAAGTGGGACAAGAATCCAGTCTTTTCTGTTCTGACATGCTTGCTGCTTTCTTCTGTACCCAAATAGTACGGAGTTTTAAAATTCACCGTAATCTGAGGCTAGGGAGGTGGCTCAGTGGGAAAGTGGCTGCCTGCAAGCATGAGGACCCGAGTTCAGGTCCTAACCTCCCACATCAGAAGCGCATGCCTGTAACGCCAGCACTGTTGGGCACCAAGGGGCTCAGGAGCTTGCTAGCCAGTCAGCCTAGCCCGTCGGCAAACTCTAGGTTCAGTGAAAGACCCTGACTGAGAAAGCCAAGGTAGAGAGAGATAGAGAACGACACCCAACATCAACCTCTGGTCTCCACAGCACACACGCACTTGCACACGCAGGTGCAGAACATATGCACACATGTAGTAAGTACACACCATGCACACACATACTTACACAATTCTTCTTTAAGCATGCCCCAATTTCAGGGAATCCAACACCTTCTTCTGGCCTCAGCAGACACCAGACACACAGGTGGTGCATAGACTCTATGTAGGCAAAACAATCCCCCACGCATAAAAACACATAAAATTCAAAGTTTTCCCATAAGCCGTGTTTGGTGAATCCGATTCAAGAGTAGACAAAAACTGGGAGACTGAGGCAGGAGAATCACCACATTTTTTAGAGCAGTCTTGGCTACAGAGTAAGACTCTGTCTCAGAAAAAAAACATGGAGAAAACTTGCTGCTTTACTCTAAACATGTTTTTTTTTTTTCCTGTTGTTTGAAGCAGTTGCTATACCAGCTAGCCTAGAACACCAAGGGTAACCTTGAACTTCTGACTCTCCTGCTTCCCTCTCCCAAGAGAGTGCAGATCTGCACCACCATTGCAGGTATATGCGATGCTGGGTCCAAAAACCGGCACTTTGAACACGCTACATCCAGTTCTTGTGTTAAGCATTTGACACATATGTTTTCTGTGTAAAGGAAGTTGACCTCTGTAAAGAGACGCACGAGACTGATGAATCTCAAGGAAGGAGAGCGCATAACATGTGTCATTTGATCAATTTCAAACACACAATACAAATGTCGTCGGTCTCTTTGGTGCTTTTAACTTCCGGTCCTCGTGGCAGAAGTAGAAACTGACACGTGGAGATGTTACTTACACATGGACACACCTCACAGAGCCATGTATCCCTCTAATGTTTCCTGTACAATTTATAACTGTACAAAGCTACCTTTTGTTTGCTTTCTTAGGCAAACCCCCCTCAAAATAAAAATGACTCTTGAAATCATCTGCTAATATTCTCTTCTCCTGTCCTTGCCTCCTGCCACAGTTACCGTCCTTGCTAGCCTCTGTTGAACCTTGACCTTGAGTAGATCTGCGGCTCAGCGTGATCTCAGCGTGATCTCAGCGTGAATGTTTGAGGGTGGCTTTGGGTGGTTCAGTTACGTGTGTGATAGAAAGCCGTTTTAACCTGGAGGACGGGAGAGGGTTAACTGACCGTGTCAGGAAGCAGCACAGGCCTGGGAGACTCAGCTAATGTCTCCCAGCTGTGCGGGGAGAGCGTGAACAGCTCTGTCAGAAGGGCTGCCTCTCTCCCTTCCTTTGCAGAGACTGCCTTCTACAAACCATCACTTCTCATTTGCCCGTCAGGCAGCAACGATGAACTGAGGCTTCGTCGCCCACGGAGAAGCACAGCGAAGAGTCTGGACTTGGCCTTGCTGTTGCCCTGGACAACAGAGGTTTGAGACTCAGGCCAGGTCCTGAGGGACGAGAGGAGAAGGCTGACAGAATACATACATTCACAGATCTGGCCTGGAGCTTGTGGGCTGAGCAGTGTGGAACGTGGGGCGAGATGCCATTTCTGGAGTCATAGCTCTTTCCAGGTGAGCAAATTAAATGCCATCACTTAGTCCTGGGAACAATCCAGCATCTCTTGGTAAATTTCCAAAGCATTTTTGTTCAGAACATTGGAGCTGCTATATGCATGATCCCGTCTGTTGGGGAAATGACAGAAAGGAACACAATAAAAATGCTCAGGGAGCGGGAGGCAAGGCCACGCAAGCATGAGGACCGGGCTTCAATCTCCAACGCCCATGTAAAAAGAAAAGCTGGGTACAGCGGTGGCGGCAGAGCCCAGCAGATCCTAGGACACGCTGGCCAGCAAGTTTAGCTGACTCGGTGAGTTCCTGGCCACTGAAATACTGTGTATCTCAGAAAGCCAATGTGGAGACCATCTAAACGATGACACCCAAGGTTGTCTTCTGGCCACCGCACACACATACCTACCCGTGCATACCTGCGCACAAAATAAGGTTTTAAATGCCTGGAACTAAACACTAAGTTTTGACTACAGACGCTGATGATTATCTTTGATGCTTTGTCTCAAATCAGCTATTGAATGACCACACCTGCACAACGCTGCTTGTGTCAGACACTTAGCAGACACACCCTGTATCTTCCCTCCCATGGCAAAACCCACTGGCCGTGATGGAGGCTGAAATATCTGGAGATCTCGCTCTCCCAGATTTCCTTGCAGATAAGATTGTTAGGTGTGATGTAATTATGAACCACAAAGGGCAAATCTGATAGGTGCATCCAAGACCAATTCTTCCGAATGATTGAACTATATGGAGAGGAGGGGCTGGGAAGATGGTTTAGCAGTTAAGAGTCCTTAATCTGCAGTCATGAGAACCAGATGTCAGATCCCTGCTCCCACATAAGAAGCTGTGCACGCAGTACATGCCTGTGATCCCAGCTCCTAGGGGTGTCAGGACAGGACCACTAGGGCTTACTGCCGTCTAGCCTGACCAAGAGAATAAGAGTCCCAGGTTCAGGGAGAGTCTGCTGTAGTAGATCAAAGGCAGTAGGTGATAGAAGAGGATACCTGACATCCTTTTCTGGCCTCTGGACAAGTACATAACCACAGAGACAGACAGACAGACACACACACACACACACACACACACACACAACTTTTTAAAGTGATGTGTATAAGAAAAGCTAGTTTCTTTCCTTTTAATTTTTTGATATAAGAATGAGGTTTCATGCAAATAGAGACTATCTCTGTTTCATTCTGTTCTCTACTTACTACAGTGTCTGGTACCTAGGAGTTTCCCACCGTATCACCTTCATCACTGCATGGTCGGATGCAAACGGTTCAGAGGACTGTGCTGATCAGAGCCACAGTAGCCATTTTGCATCCTTGAAGTCACCTGGGCAAGTGGTAGCCCTGTGCTATCCAATTCCCCACTGAGTTGAGTGCAGGATGCAACTAGCTAGGACCAACGACTAGAAATAACTTAGGTTCCCTCCAGGCTAACAGGAATAAACTTTGGAACAGGATCTCAGAACTTGGGTCCCTCTGCTGTGAACCCCGGGACTTTTGAAATGATCAATAAACCATCAGCTGAGGTTCCAGAGGGAGCAGGCATGGGCTAGGGCCCCCTGCTGATCTGTATGACAGAGGGCACACAGAGGGGGGAAGCTGTGTGCTGTGAAAAAAAAATCAGTAAACTTAATTTATTTTACTTTTATTTTATCCTGCGGCAAAATCCGATCTACCTTGACTGATATTCTAAGAATCTACGCTCAGTAGCCTGAAGGCCGGAAAAAGGACAGAGTTCATTAGCCACAGTTGGAGACCTGCTCCCCAATTTGTATAAAGTGGGGTGTCCTGTATTCTATTTCTCCTAAGGAAGCTCTTCTTGCCAGCCCATATCATAGTAGTAGTCCATTTCTCCAAATATGGGTCATTCTATCTTTTTTTAAATTGTAGCTTTGGGGCTGGGGATGGACCAGTGGGTAAAGTGGTGGCTGCATGAACGTGAAAATCTGAGTTCATACCCCCAGCACTCGTGTAAGGGCCGGGCTCAGCAGCACATCTCTGTACCCCGGCAATAGAGTCAGAGAGTGAGGGAGTTAGAGGCAGGATTTCTGGGACTCTCTGGCTTCTACCCTAGCCAGAATGGGTCAATGAATGCCCCTTTATCAAAACATTAAGGTGAGTAGCAATAGAGGGAGACCCCTGATATCAGCCTTTGGCCTCTACCTGCGACACACACACTCATATGAACAGAAGTATTAGGACCTTTGTTGAGATATAATTGGATGTAATTCATCTACCTCTTAACACATATAATTTAGTGTTTTTTAGTCTACTGACGGAATTGTGTAACTGTCACCATGATCTTATTTTAGAACATTTTCACCTCCTCAAAAACAAACCCTGTGCCCAATTAGCATTTACAGGCCCGTGCCTTCAGTTACAGGGCTCACGATCTACTTTCTGTCTATATGGACGTTCTTATTCTGCACATTCCATGTGAGGTGATGTTCTTTGTGGCAGTTTGCAACTGGTTGTTTTAGATTATCTGCAAGATGCACCCGTATTGTCACTAAGTGATGCCTGTCTGTGTCTGTAAGCTCTTGTGAATGGTGAGGCTGTGAATATTCATGTGCGTGTGTTTGGTTGTGTGTGTGCTTTTGATTGTGGGTCATTCTATCTTGAAACAGCACGTGGACCATCAGCTGTCCGTTCTATCCCCCCCCCCTTCGGGCCCTCCCCTCCAGTCTGAGATGATGAAATAATTGGATCACTCACCTACAGCAGTTGTATGTGGTTTCTGTTTTTAAAATCACCAGAATTTGGGCTTACCACAAATTTACCTTGAAGTTCTAGAGGTAAGATGTGCAAAATTCCTATCTCCAAGCCAGAACCAAGGTATTGACAATTTCCAGAGTAATCTGTGTCTTTGCCCTTTTGCAGTGTCCATTGGCTACCTGCATGTCTTGGCTCTGATCCTCTTCCATCTTCAAGGTCACACTGCATCATGGGAACTCTACCTCTAACCCTGCTGCTTCTTCTTTCACATTTAAAGGACCCTGGTGGTTACATTGGGCCACCTAAAGGATCTAGGATAATCTCTTTAAGGTCATCTGGTTACCTGCCCTAAGCCTTGACTCCCCCTTACCATACACCAGAGCAGAATATTTGCAGGTTCTGGTACAGACAACTTCAGAAGGGCATCTTTCTGCCTGTGACAGTAACTTGGCTGCCTTGGGCCCTTTCCTGAAAATAACACCCTCTCCCCTGGGAACATCAGTTAGCTGACTTCAAAAATAGAAACTCCTAAGGAAAAGCAAATACTGAACATGTTATTTGGTGCTTTAAAGAATCTGTCTGTTCTGAGCATGAACTATACAGTCACTGTGGAAGACAATTTGACAGTTTCTTACAGAACTAAATTCATATGTTTCTCATATGTTTCCATGATCACGCTGAAAACATGTCTATATAAAGAACTGCACAAATGCCAGTTTAATAGTTTTAGTTGTGATTTTCAGAACTTGTAAGCAACCAAGATGCGCTTCACAGATGAGTCAAGGAACCAGCTGGGACATCTGAATGGCAGACTGTCAGTGGCCAGTGTCAGTGCTAAACAGAGTGAGCTGCTCGCTCACAGAGACCCTGGTGGAAGTATAAATGGCATACATAAAGCTTGCATAAATGAAAGCAGCCAATGGGAAAAGGTGATCTGTCTTGTGATTCCAAATGTATGATCTTCGAGAAAAGGCAAAAGTGTGGAGACCGTAAGGAGAAAGAAACAAGGAACTAAAAGTGGGAATTTTAGGATAGTGATGCGGTTCTGAATGGTACTGCCATGATGGGCACATACCACCAAATGCTTCTCCAAACCCACACAGGGTACAGTACAGAGAACAAGCCCCGGCACCATCCATGGAGTCGAGGTTGCATGTTCAGCCTACGTGGGACATGTCTATCACCCACCCAGCCCCACACCCTGCCAAGACTCAAGAACATGAAGAAGAGGGGTGCAGGTTGGGAGGGGGTGCTGTGAATGCTGTGTTCTGGACAAGACGTGAATGCTGTGCTTATGAACAAGACGTGGATGCTGTGCTTATGAACTCACATCAGCCAAGATTATCTACAGAAGCCCTATACGAGCTCAGGCCAGGCAACACTCCAGCGTGGAGCTATCGGTGATGGATGGCTGCTGGAGAAGAGAGAAGGGTGCACGTGCCCCAGTGACACCCCACATCAGTGTGCCCGTGGACAGTGCTGATTGAACTCACTGGTTAATAAAAAGAGGTGCTGTGGGACATGAAGGCGGGAGGGGGAAATGTTGCACAGGGATTTAGGGGGGTGAGAGGGTGACTATGGTTGAGATACATTGTATTTGTGTGTGAAACGGTCAAAGAATATGTTTTAATTTTTTAAAATATTGATACATCTATTTTAACATGTTAATAATAGGGGAAACATCATGGGGAGTGGGAAGGGGGCTTCTGGGAAGTGTGTGCTTTCTCCATATTTCTGTACAACTAAGACTGCTCTAAAATAGAATTTACCAGCTGTTTAAAAATCCCATACAGGAGAAGCTCCTGGTCACCATAATGGACCAGTTCTACCCCAACCCCTCTTTTCAAGGACACAAAGCTATTTGCATCTGTCCTTCCCACATTCGCATTTTATAAATCTGTCTCCACATCTGTAACTAAAATCTCCTTTGGGTAGTTTTCTCCAAACAAAAGCCAAATTGGCTTAAAAAATAAGACTAAGGCTTTTAAAACTATGTATAATATAACAGTGCATTATTGCTTTTCATTTTGAGGTGTGTGTGTGTGTGTGTGTGTGTGTGTGTAAGAGTGTGTGTGTGTGTGAGAGTGTGTGTGTGTGTGTGTAAGTGTGTGTGTGTGTGTGTGTGTAAGAGTGTGTGTGTGTGTGTGTGTGAGAGAGAGAGAGAGAGAGAGAGAGAGAGTGTGTATGTGTGTTTTCTCCCTTCCATATTCTTTTAAGGGAGGGTATTCTCTGGTTGCTGCACACTGCAGGCTGGCTGACCCCCAAGCTTCCAGCTGGTTCTCCTGTTTCTGCCTCCTGTCTCACCATAGAAGTACTAAGATACTTCCACCACGTACAGCCTTTTATGTGGGATCCAGGGATCGGCTCAAGCCGTCAGGTTTCCATGACAAACCCTTTTACCCACTGAGCCACTTTCCTGGCCCCCCTATGACTTGTAAGTGACAGTTTTCCCCACTGGAGTCAAATAACTGAAATGTCAAACACCCTTAAGATCTCACATCTGTGCTGTGTGTCACAGATCTCAGATTCCTTCACATCCATGCTTACCGCAGAACTAGTCACAGTAGCTAAGTTAACGGAACCAGCTAGTCCACCTGTAGAAGAGCAGGCAAGGAAGGTGTGGTTTATATACCTATATATATATATAGTGAAGATTTTCTTCACTATAAAGACTAAAGTCACGCCATTTTGGTGAAAATGGATAATCGTATAACTGGATTGATCCAGTTTCAGGAAGATAAACTTGGTTCCTAGATTTTGTATAGTCACATGAGATCACGTGTGTGTGTGCTAGTAGAAGAGAAACTGTCTTGGGAGTTGGAGAGGGTAGGGCTGGGGGCAGGGAATGTACTCGACCTATGATATAAACCTATAAGAAAATTCTAAAAATAATTTTCAAGAAGAAATCTAAGAAAAAGTCTCTATCCTGTAGCGTGTGCCTCGCCAGAATCTGTAGAGTTCTGTCAGCTAGCAGCCATTGCTCACGTAGCCTCACGACAAGTTATTTTAGCACTTCCCAAGTCATCCTCAGACCCCTGGGGCTTCGCTCCTTCCGAAAAGCGGCAGTCTCCCGGAGAGAATCCAGAAATAGACATCCAAGCCTGGCTATCATCTCCTGCTCCTCCGTGAGGACTCAGGGCCGGTCAGACTTGCTCATCGTTATCACTTCTGTTCAAAAATTATGAAAATTCAAGTCAATCAACACGCAAAGTGAGTGTGTTTAAGTGTAGGCTGGATCTAGGCTGGATCTTCTGGTCCCAGGCCATATGTGGCTTGGTCTTACAGAAGGTTTAAACAAAGACTAGTACAAAACTAAAAGCGAGCTCACCGTGGGCGTTCTTTAGTGTTAATCTTGTGAGGCTTTCCTCTTCTTTTTTTTCAGGATGGCCAAGCAGTTCTGGTCAAGAGTCTCTGACTGCCATGTCTAGGCTCCCTCGAAGCACCAAGGAGCCTTCCCGGGCCTTTCACTGTTTCAGAATCTATCAGGCAAACTCCAGGGCGCTTACTTTGTGAGTTAGTGCAGACACACAATGTAGAAATATCTCACCTTATAAGATCCGTTTACTCAGGATTTATGTGAGAGGAAAGTGCTACCTCTCTGCCTCTGTGTTTTTCTATCACTTCCTCTCCCTGTACGTTTCCATTTTTTTAATGTAATTTTCCATGTAGGTGCTAGAGAGTGAAATGGGAGGCAACGGATCCCAGGAATCCCCGACGTATTTAATTATTAACTTTGAGAGAATGAGGCTCTAACCATTTGATAGGGTGGTGTGCTCCAGCTTTTCCGAATTACAAAGCTATTCCTCTTCTGTTATCACGAGGTATTTAAGGGGAGAAACTGTGCTGCTGCCTGATGATGTTGTTCCTCATCAAAGTGTCACCTGCTCACCTACTGCCCACCAATAATTCTTGTCCGGACCAAGCATGTCTGTGGTGATGGCTACAAAACTCACATCGTGTGTGTTTGTCTCTTTCCTCCTCTGTCTCTCTGCTCCGCTTCCTCTGCCTCTCTCTTTTCTTTGTCTCTTTCTCTCTGCCCCATGCTCTCTCAGCCTCCCTCCCCATGCTGTCTCCCCTCCTCCTCTCTCTCTCTGCCTCCCTCCTCTTTGCTCCTAGGTCTCTCACTCCTGCCCCCCCCTTTCTCTCTGCCTACCCACACAGCCATGCTTCCCCTCTCCCATAACCAATAAATCTTTCCTACAAAACTCACCAGCATGCAGGCGTCTAAGTTCCGTCCTTCGCCTTTTGCATGTATAAAGAACTATACCAGTGTGCCCTTAGTGAGTAAAGCACTCACCACACAGGTGTGGCGACCTGAGTTCAGAGCCCCAGAACCCACATAGAACCGGACATACTGTCGCATGTGTGTAATCCCTGTGGCAAGATCAGAGGCAGAGACAGAATGCCTGGAAGTTCATAGGCCAGCTAGCTTGAAATACCCAACAGCAAATAAGGAGAGATCCTGCTCTCAAAAGGTGGAAGCCGGGGACGAACAGGCATTATGACGCACACGCATCAGCACTGACACACATACACAAAAGAAGCACAAAACTCGCTACCTGTGGTGCTCCTGTCAGATACTCTGAAGTTTGATAATGAGGAAGCATCGGACAAGACAGGGCCAGGGATACGCCACAAAGAAATGGCTTGACATGTTGTTGTGGTTTTTTGTTTTTGTTTTTTGTTTTGTTTTGTTTTGTTTTTGTTTTGGATGTTTGTGGGGGTTTTATTTTTGTGCTTTGTTTTTTTGAGATAGTGTTTCTCTTTGTAGCCCTGGCTGTCCTGGAACTCACTCTGCATACCACAGCTGGCTCAAACTCAGAGACCTGACTACCTCTGCCTCTGGAGCACTGGGATTAAAGATGAGCAACACACCACTGGGCTGGCTTGTCATCTTTAAGAATTCCAGTGTCACAGAAGAAAGAAGAAAGGAAAGCCTGGGAAACTGTTAGAGAGTTTAAAGGGCCAGAAAATATGGCAGCTAAATGTAATACATGATTTTGGATTAGATATAAAGCCAAAAAAATTTACTTAAAAAGACCTATCGGAATACTCGGCAAAAATGGCATATCAACTATGCATCATGTTTTCCTCATGTCCAGTTTTACAAATATTATAAGTATATTGGGGTATGTAAAATATTGTTCCTCGAAAGTACTTTTGAATATGAGCAAGATTGGAGTGATATTGGAAATTTATTCTTGAAGGGTTCAAAAACTGACCACATGTAAGGAAAATGAGCCATTAGGCTGAGGGGGAGTATTCACTTATTGAAATGGATGAACTTATATAAAGGGTTTGTGGAGCTCTTTGTAGTAGTTTTTCGACTTTCCTCTTAAGTTTGAATCTTTTTCTACAGTTAAAAGCTGGGTACAGTGGCACACACCTATAACCTAGCACTCAGGAAGCCGAGACAGAAGGGTTAGGAGTTTGTAACCAGCCTGGGCTGCATAGAGAGACCATACCAAAAAGGGAAAAGTAATCCAGAAAAAAAGTAACTTAAACTATTTCTCAACATAAAAAGAGTCCACGTTTGATATGGAAAAGCTTCCTTTACTAAAAAATATTGTACTACTTAGCTGCAAGAATAGTGTTTCTCTACGCATTTTCAAATTACAGAGAAACCATTATTATTAAAAATATCGTCAGTGAAGTGTAAGGGATTAGCATCAGGTAAGGGACCCCAGAAATAAGGGCACCGTCAGACCTCCGGAGACCTGTAGCACTATCGCTGCCATCATGATTCAGGGGCCCCCAGAAATCCAGCCAGCCATCTTTGCATTCTTGCCAGAGCCTGTAGGCATTGATCTGTGGCCTATGGACTGGCATTCTCAAGGCCTGGCTTTTGTCTGTCTCTTCTACCTTTCCATGATGTCTGCTACCTCTTCTGTGTTTTGCACTCAGATTTCTCCAAAGGAGGGTCTTGATTGGCTTACTCAGCCATGGTCTAATATTGAGCACTGTGACTGGGCACCGTGCTCGCACCAGTTCCTGACACAGGCAACTGGAATTTCACGGCTGATCTGATTTGTAGAAGAATCAACCAGACCAGATTTGTGGCAGCTTCGCTAACGGAAGACATTCTGTTACATCCTGTCTGATGATGGTCACAGTCAGGGCATCATGTCTGTAGAAGGCAAGGAAGAGAAGCCAGTGAGCAAGAACTCATCACCTCTGATCACTTTCTCTGAAGAGCTTCCCACTGTCCCAAGCTTCTGAGATGGGCTAGGGCCTGATTCCGATTCCACTGACCGTTCCTTATGTGAGACCTAGAGGCTGAACTGATTGATAATGGCCATTTGTGACATGAAGCAATGGAGCTGGTTGCCTACTCACTCGACCTTTCCTAGCACCATCACCTAAAGCTTGTTCTCTTCATCGGTAAAATAAAGACAGCCATAACAGGCTGTCGGAGAGTTCATGGGTCTTACAGCGGGGGCAACCACGGCAGCTTCGCAAACCTTCCTGATGAGTGAGAATGGCCCCTACGTAGCCCTAAACCTTCCTCTGCATTCTAAGGCATGATTATACTAACTCCATGCGCAATAAAGAAAGATGGTTAATGTGGGGAACTGTGTGGGAAGAGAAAGGATCTAGTTCGTGACAACCCCCAGGGAACTCGCTCTGGTGCTGTAGGGACTCCTCACAATTCTGCTTCATGTAGCTCTTTGAGGGGCCGTGGTCATTTTACTTTATGAGACAGTGTCTCACTCTATAGCCTAGCCTGGCCACAAGCTTGTAGGACTCTCCACCACTGTTCATCTGCATATAGACACTGCAAGCATGAGCCCCACACCCAACTAAGACTTACTCAACTGAAAGAATTTTCTAGGACATAAATGACAGAAAAGTGGCTTCTTTGTCCATCCCATTCTACGCTTTCTTCTACTCTTACAAGATCCCCTGGCACGCAGTAGGGCCTCGATAACTATTTGTCGGCAGGATCAAAAAATGTTAAGTCAGTTATTCAGTTTGAAATACGGTGCACATCCACCTTTAAAGAAGAGAACGTGGAGACTAGAGAGGTGGTTCAGTGGACAAAGCGCTCGCCACAGCCACACAAGCGTAAGGGCCTGAGTTCACATCCCAGCACTCACCTGAATGCCAGGAGGACCTGGCAGGATTGGCCAGCTCTGAGTTCACCAGGCCCTGCCTCAGTAAAAAAAAGCAGAAAGCAATCAAGGAAGACACACGATGTCTGGCCTCCATATGAGTACATTCAGGCACACACACGCACACATGCACACTTATGCACACGCACACACGTGAATGCACCTAGGCACATACACATAAAAAAGTGAATTTGTTTATTTGAGATGTTAATATCTTAGATAACTATATGTTAGTGATGCCTCCTTGGCAGGAAATAAATAGTTCATTTTCTGTTACCTTGGGTTCCCAAGTAGGGTGATTTTTTTTTTTTTAAAGAGAGAAGAGGAACTTGATCACAGAACATCTGCAATGGCCACCATTTTTTCAGGTAATGAACGTGTAACACCGGTAACACGGTAGTCAATGCTCCCATCCAGATTTTGTGCACATGACTAGCAAGCCTCGGTTTGAACAGTGTCAGTCTAGATTAAAAACGTGCCAGGTTTATTAACACCACAATTAACAGACTTTTTAATGAAGTTGCTGATTCTGTTAATAATGTAGATGACTGTTGTTTCGAAAAAGAGTCGCATAAGCATTTCTTTCTGTTGTATTGTTTTTATAACTTATTCTGTAAATTTCAGGTGTGGAGTCGGGGAACATCTTGATAGATATGCAAGAATCCAAGCAGAATTTCAAAGCACTGTGTATTGCTCTAAAGATAAAAATGATTTGTCCTTCAAAACCTAAGTTGGAAATTTTGAACATGCTATTGGGTCAGTTAAAATTTACTTTTTGGTCTGTACAGGTTGATCCTTCTAGAATCCTGGCTCTAGGACTGATGATTGACAGCGTCTTCAGTGGTGTTTATGATCAGAAGTACATTGCTCAAGCTGCTTTCTGCCTGTGAGGATTCCAGCTTCCACATCGGACATGACAAATGCCACCCAGCAAGGTACTTGCATCCGTAAAAAACAGACATGATGGGATATTCCCGTCTAATGACCTCATTCAGACAAACAGTAAAAAAGCAGAGACGCTTTCTGCATAGGAAGGGGAGGTCCCAAAGTGCTTAGTGTTTGTACTTTGGAGCTGGTGCTGTCCAAAGGAGAAGACTCTCCTGAGGTGTGTTGCCATCCCCGCTGTTAGCACTGCCTGGCAACATCATGCTGTGCATCTGACACACCCAGGGCGCCTTGGACCTTTACGACTAAAGCTAAGGTATTCTATATTATAGAGAAATTGTCATATTCCCTTCCTTTGCTCCCACCCCCCTGCTCTATTTCACTTTGTTTCATCGGTCTGGTTTTGGAATTTGAACCTGGGGCCAAACACTACACACTGCCCTGCCCCTCTCAGCTTCTGTTGCATATGCATTATACTGGATATAATTTCACATATCAAATTAGTGATATATACATATATGTGTACACACACACACACATACACAAACACACACACACATATATAGTTTGAGGGTGTGATAGTTAATATTGACTGTCAACTTGGCAAGGATGTAGAGTCACCTAGAAGACAAACCGCTGAGCAAGCCCTGAAGCAAGTTCTTAGATCGAATTGAGATGGGAAGACTCACCCTGAGTGTAGGTGGCAGCATCCCCAGGGAGGGGATCCCAGACAGACTAAAAAGGCAGAGGCACTCACCACTCTGCTTCCTGACTTTGGGTGCCCTATGACACTAGCTCCTGCTCCTGCCCATGCCTTCCCCACCACGATGGATTGCATCTTCTAACCGTGAACCAAAATAAACTCCTCCGCTCTTCCTTCAGTTGCTTTGCTATAGCGGTGAGGGCAGAGGCTACCACGGGATGCTGAGGCATTGCGTCAGAGCGGTGAGAGCCCAGGCAACCACTGAAGGTATGAATTCATTTAGTGGGAGAAATGCGCACAGATTTTGATGGAACAGGCTTTTCTTATAAGACACAAGCCATCTCAGCCCTTGTAGTTGGTTGACCACAAAACTATTTCCACGTTTCCCCTCTTCTTCTGCGCTTGTCTTTTATGGTGTGTCTTTGTGGGGGGAATCTATCGTCCCTTCATTGTGAAACTGGGCTGACTTCATGGCCTACTCTGATCGACCGAGCAGCAGCACTGAGGTTCGTAACAAGCAGCTTGTTACGAGGCAATAGGCAGCTAACACGGCCTTGACTGTCACTTGTCCTGCTGGCTGCAGAGGTTCTTAAAGGACAAAAATAACCTATCAGAAAACTGTGTATGACCTACCCATGCTCCTAGCATCCAGAAATTCTCATTTGCCGATCTAGGCAGCAGGTCCAATAGAGTAGATGCTCAAAATAAATGACATAGGATATCTTACTAATGCTTCTTTCATAGTTTCAGAAAGAAACACACACAAAGATGAGGCTGAGCAGGCGGTGTGTGCCCATAACCCCAGCTCTTGGGAGGCAGAGAGAGGAAGAGGAATGTTAAGTTCAATGTCACCCTGGTCTACATAGTCAGTACCCATCCAGCCAGGGCTACATGGTAAGACCCTGTTTCAGTAAATAAATGAACAGGGAGGGAAGAAAAGAAAGGGGAGGAGAAGAAAAGCAGAGGAAGAAGAGGAAAGGGAGGAGGAAGGGGAGGGGCAGAGACAGAATTAATTTTGGCAGACAACGTACACTTTTCAACATGTATTTGTTTATTCATTGTTTCGTCTAAACCAATTAACTTCTTACCAAAAGCTGAGTACTTTGATAAGGCTCGAAAGTATTAATAAACTAGCCGTGTAAGAACTAATCGGAAAACAATTTATATTTTAGGCTTTGACATGGTTGTACATTAGTAAATACTGGACAACTTGCAGAGCATAGATGTTAGGTTTATTTTAGTAATCCTTTGATCCGGAATGCACAAAGAGATGCTGTCCTGTCTGTAGTCAGATTTCCAGGAAGCTTCTGCAAGGAAACAGGACTCCCTGTTCAACTACTTCCTCTGTCCCTCTCCAAACAAAGCAGGCCAGGCAGAAGCACCAGGATCGTGACAGACAGCTTCGCTTCGGCGGTTTGGAGGCCGAGGCAGACACCCTGGGTCGGTGCACTTAGGAGACCAAAGCTTATCTGTTTTTTAACTTTTTGACAAGCTCCCGCCATCTCAATATTTTTTTTCCAGTCCCCGAGAAGACAAGAGCAGACCTGACCTATCCTCGAGGCTCCGTCACCGTGGGGCTCGGGTGGACAGACTGGCATCTGCAGGCACATCGTTAGCGAGTTGGCAGCCTCTGTGCCCTGTGCAGGTTGCAGTCAGACCTGCCTTCTACAGCAGCCTCTTTCCGGTTGATTAACTTTAATGTAATTTTAATTAAAAACCACAGTGTCAAAGGGTTTAGCTACTCGAGAAATGAGCACAGACTGCGGCCCAGTGGCAGCAGTCACTTGGAAAATGGAAATGCGTCCTGACACTGTGGTGCGGGGGGCCAGATAAACAGGGTCACTGCGGTGCCGGGCTCCACGCGGGGAGGACACAGGGGACCGTCAGGGGCCAGCACCTTCTTGTGCTTGGAGGTTCTGGGGTACCCATTTTCAGGTGTCATCCACAGTTTTGAGACCTGTCTTTCTGTCCTGGCACACAATCACATCCTGCACAGCAGCTGGCTGCAACCACTCTGATCTCCTGTTGGCACTCCGGGTTCTACATCATCGCACAAAATCTGGGTTAGAGATGAATCAAATCTGAACCAGGAAAAAAAAAAAAAACCAAACTAAAGACCAGTCACACTTTAGTATTTATTCAACCATCAAATGCCTGGTTTTCTCACCATCTTTTATGGAGATGGGGTCATTTGAATATCAGAAACATGCTTTCCTTTCAAGAAAGCACTTCCCCTGGGACATACTCTTCTACAGATGTCAGAGGAAATGAATGCCATCTTCCAAAGGTAACCTTGCTTCGAGGAGGTGGTCCTGCAGATAGATCTCTTTAGCCACGTGACATGATGTCTTAAAAAATGGATTACCTCCCTTAACTTAATTACGTATTGAAATACAATCACCTTTCAAATTTCTGCTGGGCCCACAGAATCTGCTCTTTAATTCCCATTTTCCTGTTAACAGTGCTCAGAAGCAAGGACTGAAGGGAGGGTCAGCGTGGGCGGGGCGCTCTGCTAATGCCAGTGGAGCGTCTCTAGTCCTCGGTGAAATGCCCTTTCGTGTCCCTCAATGTAGCTAATTTTTCAGGGCACAAGTCTCAGGAGAACACCCAGTGACGTCAATTCTTCGGAGGAGAGTTTCCTGCACCAGGTCTGTGGTTACGCGGAGGCTGCTCTGCTGACAGATGGGGCCGGTACCCGTGGGCCGGGAGCCATGTGAACAGAAGGGGCCCCTGGACCCTGACAGAGAGGATAGACAGAACCGTAGGGGAGAGTTTAGGGCGGTGTGCGGGAGGGAGAGAGGAGCCGTGGAGGGCTTCTACAGCAAGTCCAGCAGAGAGGAAGAAAATCAAAACCAAGCAGATGGGTGGACCGGGAGAGGCGATTTGAATTGTGTAACTCGCTTAAGAGACTAATAAAAAAAAGCCGTCTCTGGGGAGAGGGCTTCGCTGCAGGCAATTTTGGAAAATTGGAAATTTAGCTAAGATGGCCGAAGTGGGAAGCTCTGAGAAGAATAAACAGGGAAGAACACAGTGAACAGAGTGGAGGCTTTGTTGCGGAGAGCGAGCCTCTGCGGCCTCTGCACTGTTCGCATATCCAGGAGGCCCGTTGCGACTGCTTTTTCTAATAGAACACAAGGTTGGATTTTTTTTTTTTTGATCATCAGTTCAGCAGAATAATTAATCAAAGTGGACTGGAGAATGACCTAATGCGTTGAGAACGTTCCAATGATGCAATTGTCTTTTTCTCCCCCCTTTTGTCTTTATTTGTGGTGCTGGGGCTGAAACCAGGACCTTTCCCGCTTTGTAATAATTTAATATCATCCTCCCGCACCTGGTGTGTGTGTGTGTGTGTGTGTGTGTTTGTGTGTGCATGTATGTGTGTTTGTGTGTGTATGTGTGTGCATGTATGTGTGTGTGTGTGTATGTATGTGCATGTGTGTGTATGTGTGTGCATGTGTGTGTGTGTGTATCTGTGTGTGTGTATGTGTGTGCATGTGTGTGTGTTTGTATGTGTGTGTATGTATGTGTGTATGTGTGTGCATGTGTGTGTGTATGTGTGTGTATGTGTGTATATGTGTGTATCTGTGTGTGTGTGCATGTGTGTGTATGTGTGTGCATGTGTGTGTGTATGTGTGTGTATGTGTGTGTATATGTGTGTATCTGTGTGTGTGTGCATGTGTGTGTATGTGTGTGTATGTGTGTGCATGTGTGTGTGTGTATCTGTGTGTGTGTGTATCTGTGTGTGTGTGTATGTGTGTGCATGTGTGTGTGTTTGTATGTGTGTGTATGCATGTGTGTATGTGTGTGCATGTGTGTGTGTATGTGTGTGTATGTGTGTATATGTGTGTATCTGTGTGTGTGTGCATGTGTGTGTATGTGTGTGCATGTGTGTGTGTATGTGTGTGTATGTGTGTGTATATGTGTGTATCTGTGTGTGTGTGCATGTGTGTGTATGTGTGTGCATGTGTGTGTGGTGTGTGTGTGTGTTGGAAAGGAAGGAACCAGGGCTTCGTGCATATTTGGCAAGCACTCTACTACTGAGCTGCATTCCCAGCTCCTCTAAGATGGAAATTTGTTTGTTTGTTTACTTACTTACTTACTTATGGAGCTAGGGTTTCCTGTCTCCCAGGATGGCCTCAAACTCACTATGTAGCCAAAGCTGACCTTGAACTTCTGATCGTCCAGCCTCCATCTCCAAGTGCTGGATTATAAGCCCCGACCACCATATTCCATCCCCAAAATCAAACCCAGGGCCTTATGAATTCTAGACAATCATCCTATCAACTCAGCAACATTTCCAGCCTATGAAGGTTTTTGAAAAAAAATAAAGAGGACAATCTGAATAAGTAGAAACAGAAGCTCAAGAAAAACCTTAATTTTCATTGGAGACACATATGTATTTTTAAAATAGCTCTATGAGTAAATGTGAGGAGGACTGAGTTATCTGTCATACAGATATCTGTAGATAGGTAGATGATTAATAGATGATAGATGGATGATAGATAGACTAGTAGAGAGCTGATTGATAGGTAGATTAGTAGATAGATGATAGATAGATAGATGATAGATAGATAGATAGATGATAGATAGATGATAGATAGATAGATAGATGATAGATAGATGATAGATAGATAGATGATAGATGATAGATAGATAGATGATAGATAGATGATAGATGATAGATAGATAGATAGATAGATAGATAGATAGATAGATAGGGATGGTAAGTAGAAAGATGATAGATTGGTGACAGGTAGTTTTTTGTTATTGTTTTGTTTTGTTTTTATTACAGGACTTTTCAGAACCTTCACATAAGTTTTCTTTAACTCTGGCAGTGGAACTCTACTTAAAAGGTGTTTCCTGGGGATACTGTCAAATGCATATGTGTGGCGCACTGTCCTGAAGAATCAAAACATTGCAGCCTATGTTCAGCTGGACTGGAATTGCCTGTTCATCTGTGTCTCATAGGTCAAAATATCTGCTCTGTAATAGACATTTTTAATTAGTTTGTTTCACACCTGTGGACTCTCAGTTTGAGGCCAGTCAGAGCCACTAGCAATTTTGTGGATAGCCTGGGCTACATAGTGAGATGATATCTCAAAAAAAAAAGGGTGTGATCTGGGAAGACTTGGCAAAGTGCTTACCAAAACACTGGGATCAGTCCCCAGCATCCAATTAAAAGCCAGGCATGGTGATATATGCTTGTGGTCCCAGCACTAAGGAGGCAGAGACAGGCAGATCTCTGGGGATTACTGACCAGCCAGCTTTGCTTAGTCTGTGTGCCTCAGGACACCTGTCTCTTTACACCTTTAATCCCAGCACTTGGGAGGCAGAGGCAGGCAGACCTCTGTGAGTTCAAGACCAACCCGGTCTACACAGTGAGTTCCAGGACAGCCAGAGTTACAGCAGAGAAACCCTGTCTTGTGAAATCAAAATGAAATTCTCAAAAAGTAAGGCTGTCCGTGCCTGCGGACAACACCATAAACTGCCCTCCGTCCTCCACACAGGCTGCTCGTATATCTGCATGCACACATGCACCTTCAGACTTCATATTTGGTTAGAAGTTAAAATAAATACCTTGTAAGCACTGACTTCCTGGACCGAATTCTGGTCTCATCCACCACCACTCTGCCCCACCCCAGTGACAAGCCTGAACCTGGTTCTCATTTACAGTTGACCATGTTGTTGTCGACCATAAATAACATCAACACGAAATCCTCCGTGTTCTAGGAGAGCCTCACCGCCACGTCCCAACACTTGCCACCCGAGGTTAAGAGGGAGTTTCTCCTCCACAAGGACCACAGTCAACTCCGCACGTACCTGGGTCAGGCAGCTCACAGCTCCAGGGGGATCTGACGCCTCTGGCCTCCATGTGTCCCCACACAAGGTATTAGCACACATATGCGTGTGACTAAAAGTAAAATAATTATCCCTATGGCTGATGGGAAATACTAGTGATAGCAATAAAGCATGAGAATTAGCACCAAATGATCTGATGTTTGTGGGAGATAACTTTATGTTTTGCCTATTTTTCTTTTTTTTGAGACAGGGCCTCACTATGTAAGCCTTGGCTGGCCTGGAAGTCACTATGTAGGCCAGGCTGGCCTCAGACTCATAGAGATCCGACTGCTCCTGCCTTCTGAGTGCTGGAATTAAAGGTATGGGCCACCAGCCTCAGCCGTTTCTTTTCCTCTACTAAAATAACGCTTTGAGGCTCCTGTGCTGTGATGCTAGCACTTGGGTAGCTGAAGCAGGATCGTTGTGGGTTCAAGGCCAGCCTGGGCTTCTGCTTCACTCACTGTCCTGATGCTGTGATGAAATACCATGACCAAAAGCAACTGAAGGAAGAAAGAGTTTTTTTTAGTCTTTATGTCCAGGAAGGAGAGGGACCTCCACGAAGAGGAAGGCATGGCATGGTACCCAGAGCAGGAAACTGGATAATCCCATTTTCTATCCATACACAGAAAGCAAATAGAGAACAGAAAACAGGAAAGAATGTAGACCCTCACACCCACTCCCAGAGATGTGCTTCCCCCAGCAGGTCTGTAGCTCCTACAGTTTCCTAACTACCCCAAACAGTGCCTGCAGCTGGGATCCAGGTATTCAAATGCATAAGCTTATGGAGGTCATTCACCACAATCGTGTGTGGGCTATCCTGGGCTACAGTGAAATCCTATCCCCCTCAAAATAACATTCTCAGGCAATTATGTGCAAATAATTCTTCTGTGGACTTGGGAAGGTAAGAGATGAGTGTAACAAGAGAGGGCCTCTTTAGGAAGCACCGACTTATGGGTCTGGTGACTCTAACTCAAATGGGTGGGGGTGGGGAGATAGAGTCCCGCTCAGGGAGTTGAAGGGAGTATTTGAGTTGAACTTGGAGGTGGAGAGGAATTATCACAATTCGGTTCCATTTCATCCATATGGCTGACGTTGGGTTTACTCTCCTGGATGGAGACGGTAGAGCCAGCTAGAGCAAGAAGGGAAAGGATGTTTGGTGTGATCTTCATGTGAGTGAGCACTTAGGAAGATTAGGTCCTGGGAAGCAACTCCAACGGAGTCGAAGGCAGTCAGAATTTCCCCTCCTGGATGGTTGCCATAGTTCCCACCTTTGCAGAACATGCTTTCATGTTTATTTTGAATATACCGGTTCACTTAGTCTTCAGAACAGATAAGGTTCTGGGTGGTGCCATGCTTCACGACCTCATCCAGCAAGTCTCGGTTAGAATCACCATGGAAACACACCTTTGGGTGTGTCTGTAAGGATGCTTCCAGAGAGATCTAACTGAGCAGGGATGATGGCACCATACAATGCTGAGCTCCCTGGCTGAATAAGGAGAAGAGAGCCGAGCACTAGCATTCATTTTCTCTCCTCCCTGACCGCAATTGAAATGTGACCAGCCACCTCACGTTTTGGCCACCATACCTTCTGTGACACAACAGACTGTACCCTCAAACTTCGAGCCAAATCGAACCCTTCCTCGCTTAAATTTATTTTCTCAGGAACCTTGTCACAACCAGAGAAGTAGTTAATAAAGTATTTTTATTCTCAGTTTACAGCGTAAGAAATAGATGTTCAGAAGAATGAAGTGTCCATGGTCCTGCCACTGCTGGGATCATGGTCGGACTCTGGCTCCCGAGCCCTTCAGGCCATCACAGTGGCTGTGAAGACAGCTGGCTGAGCCGTCCTCAGGACTTCCACTATAGCGTGGGCAGATGAGGAAATCCAACAAACACCCAGGAGCCGTATGTGGCGATGCTCCACATGGTAGAACATGGCGGGCTTGATCTTTTGGTTCTCAAATATCTTCCAATGTCTAGTTAAAAAAAAAAAACAATGTAACAGAAATTTCAAAGAGAGAGATACAAAGAGAACACTGCCCAAACCTGTCACCCTGGGTCATCTGTGTGCATGCTCAAGACCTAGACCTTGGGAAATCCCAGCAGAGGCTGTGGATCATGGCAGACAGGCCCCACAAAGGTAGGGCAGGCAAATTACAAGAAGTCAAACAAGCAAAAACAGAAATGTGAACTAGAGCATGAAGATAGAGCAGAATGTAGAAATGGATAATACACTTACAGTTTGAAACAATAGCAACAAAACCACAAGACATGCAATAAAAAGCTAAGTGTGGCCCCTATGCAAGGAAAAATACAGGCAACAAAATCCTACTTCATGAGGGCTCAGATGTCAGACAAAGCCTTCAATAGAGCCATCCCAAGAGATGACTCAGTGGGTAAAGCACTGACATGCAATTGTGGGGACCTTACTTTGGATCCCCAGACGGTACATGAAGCTGAGCACCACAGTGTGTGTGTCTGTAATCACAGCGCTCAACAGAGAGATGGAAACAGATGATTTCGTGGAAGCTCACAGGCCAGCCTGCCCGGTGCACACAGCGCGAACAAGAGAGACTCTCCCAAATTCGGTAAAGAGTGAGGACCGACGCCTGAGGCTGTCCGCTGACTCCGCACGTGCAGCCCGGGCTCCGTGCAGCATTCACACACAGGAACACACACATGAAGATAAAAATTACCTAACGGAAGAGCTGCGGAAGAAGGGAAAGAAGCGATGAGAGCAATACTGTATCGAAGCAGACTGCCGGAAGGAGACAGACAGACAGAGGCTGCGGGAAGGAGACAGACAGACAGAGACTGCGGGAAGGAGACAGACAGACAGAGACCGCGGGAAGGAGACAGACAGACAGAGGCTGCGGGAAGGAGACATACAGAGACCACTGGAAGGAGACAGACAGACAGAGACTGCGGGAAGTTGCAACAACCAAAGAGAAAGACTCACAAGAGGGACTCAGCGGTTTTGAACTGGCAGAAAAAGGGAGATGGCGGACTTGAAGACAGGCTGATAGCAGTTGTGAGCACTGGAGAATAGACAGACATGAAGAATGCAGGACCGTGAACAAGGCTCAGAAAACCATGGGATACCATTGAGATGGCAGCATATCACAGAAGGAGGATCGTGAAGAAAAGAGGTAGAGAGAAACGGGGGTGGGGGGTTAGGGGGGAATCTTGAAGAAATATCTAGAATCTTCAAAATTTTGCTTAAAAATGTGAGTCTGTGCGTCCAAGAAGGTCTCAAAAATCTGAACGGTGTAGTTATGAAGACGTGTTCTGTAAGACACGTTGAAGTAAATGTGCCAGAAGAAAAAAAGCAAAGACAAAATCATGGAAAAAAATCAAGGAAAAAAATCATCATATACAGTGTTCAGCTTGACAAGATAAGCAGCTATGTTTTCACCTGGAACAATGGCGAGCAGACATCAAAAATGCTGAGAGAGGAAAGGGGGCCAACCACAGATCTTGCATTACGTGAAACTGCCTTTGAAAAATGGAGGTAAGAAAAAGAAGGCGTCCCCAGAGACACACCGGTGTATCGTGAGCAGGCCTGCCCTGCAGGGAGGTGCTGAAGGAAGCTTGAGATGAAAGCAAGCAGTTCTGCAATGGGACTTGACGCATTAAAAATAAATAAATAAGCACTAGTAAAGGTAAGTTAAACACTGCACAAAGAGGTAGAGAGGAGACTATGAGGAGAGAAGATACCCAAAGGAGACAGCGGGAGGGGAAACCAGAGGGTAACGGAATGCATGGGAGGTGAAAGCGGGAAGAAGGGAACCAGCAAGGCCAGTGGGATGTGCTAAGAGCAAAATATCCCTTCTTCCGCCATCAGCTGTGGGCAGGAGAGCGTCTGCAGCTGTGGTGTCAAAGACTGCAGATTCATGGCAGAGAATAAGAGACACGGAGGGCTTCTGGGCCAACCTCCCCACCCAAAATACATTGCAATAGAGATGCTGAGGTGCAAGCTCTTCACGGTTGGTAACTTCTCTAAGGCTCTGCCCACTTTGAGTCTGAACATTCCCCAGTGAGGTTATGGCTACCACACAGGAGGAAGGGAAAAGATGGTGTTAGTGGATATTTTCTCCCTTTTAGTCTCTTGGGTTATTTAAGAAGATATCTAATGCACGTTTGTATATGCGACACTGCTAGGCCAATAGCGTAAGCAATGTCATGTGTTTGACAATACTTGTAGCACATTGCTGTGACGACTCAGCAAGGAGACAAGGAGGCATTTTCATAGGTGGAAGGAAGCCCCGCCAGACCTCAGCAGAGGGAACCACCATCATGACCAGTGCCACACTTGACAGTAGAACCCCAAGAGTCTGAGCTCAGGTGTTTTTATTGATTCAGAACCCCTCAGCTGCCGATCATAAGCAATCAAACATCCCCCACAGAAATCCAACACCTGCAGACAACACAAAATGCCAAGGCCTTTGCATTTCTTTTTCCAACAGTGCACAAAAACAATTATTTTAAACACAACTAAAAATAAGCTTCCATAACAATTCCCCTTTTCTGTATTAAAAAAAAATGCTTTACCTTTACAACACAATTTAACACTACACCAGCAAAACCATAGGCTTCTAATGCACATGACCAAATGATACCAAACATCTAGTAAGCTTTTCACAATGTCTTTGGACAGTATTAAAATATTCAATGTCCAATTATCTGGAATTCACTCACAATCTTCTGGGCTCCTCCAAAGGGCTTTGATCTGACTCTGCCTTCCGCAGCACACACAGCTTGTCCTCCAGGCTCCAGCTGGCTCCACTTCACTGCTGCTGCTGTTCTTGGTGGTCATTCCACGGTCTGGCATCTTCGGAACACTGGAGTCCCTTGCTGCAACTGGGCTGCACTTTCACCAATAGCCTCTCCTGGGCTCTCTTCATGGTGCCAAGCCTCAACTTCTTTTCATGACCCCTTCATCTGGGTCTTCAACTACTACTGAGGCTGTACTTTTAACAATGGGCTCTCCTAGTGCCAAGCCTCAGCTGCTCTCCATGACCCCTTCATGCCTTCAAAAGCAGTAACACCTGGGTGACTCTTACAGTACCAAGTTCAGCTGCCAGCACAAGATATAACCTCAGCCAATTCTCACCACTGCTATGGGGAAATATATACCCTTCATAGACCTGAAACACAACATCTTGAGCTTCATGCAGACACAAAAAAGCTATCAACACACTCAGTTTATAGAACATACAAGTCATAAAGGGTGTCACAGTTAGAGTTTTATTGCTGTGAAGAGACACCATGACCACAGCAATTCTTATAAAGGAAAGCATTTGACGTGGACTGGCTTACAGTTCAGAGGTTTAGTAGTCCATTGTCAGCATGGTGGGGAAGCATGGCAGCACACAGGAACACATGGTGCTGGAGAGTAGCTAAGAGTTATACATCCATACCTGCAGGCAGCAGGAAGAGAGTGTGAGCCACTGGGCCTGGCTTGAGCTTCTGAAACCTCAAAGCCCTCCCCCAGTGACACATTTCCTCCAACAAGGCCGCACCTCCTAATAGTGCTATTGGAGTCCTATGAGCTATGGGAGCCATTTTCATTCAAACCACCACAGGGGTAAATGGGGGTGGGGTGAATACAGACCAGTCACGAACATAGCACCCCTGGGGGAGCTGAAACGACTGCACTGGTGTCAGGGGAGAAAGGGGGTATTAAACAAACAAAGTGACCTGAGTGTGGTGATCGCACCTGCAATTCCAGCACTGGAGAGGCTGAGGCAGGAGGACTGCCATGAAGTGCAGGCCAGCTTGGTCTACATAGTGAGCACCAGGCCAGCCTGAGTTTCAGAGTGAGAACTGGTCTCAAAACAAATAGGAGTGGGCACTGAAGAGAGGGCTCAGCAGTTCAGGGCACTGTGTGCTCTTCCAAAGGACCTCGATTCTATTCCCAGCACCCACATGGCAGCTCACAATTGTCTGTAACTCCTGTTCCAGGGGATCTGACACCCTCTCTTAGCCTCTGCAGGCAATGTATTCGTGTGCACAGACATACATGCAGGCAAAACATCTATACCCATGAAAGAAAAGAAAGAAAGAAAACAGGAAGGAAGGCAATATGGGGGGAGGGGTTGAGTGGAAGGACAGAATACAGAAAAACAGTGTCTCTCTACAAGTGGTTGAGTAAGTAGTCCAGGGCCTACTGAGATTAGCCGAGCCTGGCTCCGTCTGTGGGTAGAGGGGGGCTGGGATGGTGATCTGTCTTAGGTGACCAGTAGACCCCGAGAAGAAGATCAGAATGTGAGTGACCTGTTGCAGAACCATGTCTAGGAGAAACCAAAACAGTGAATGGGGAGAGAGAGAGGCAATTCTGATGGTCTTCTATTATCTGTATTTTTGTAGTTTATACTCTTGGTTTGTTATCAAAAAGCCATTGCCTATTGTGAAGCTGCAAAGACACATGCCTGTGTTTTCACCCAAGTTTGGCCGCTCCGGGTCTCTAGCGTCCAGACATCATTGATGAGCATTGTTTGTACAATAGTTTCAATAGCACTTAAAAACCGAGCCAACGATGCAGAGAGTTCACACAACACCCCACACAGTTTCTCCTGCAGTTAACATCTTGCGTGAGTGAGGGAGCCATCTGTTTCAAAATCCTCTTTGCAATCTCTCCCAGGAGGCCTAGCAGGACTTCTAGGATCCTGTTGTGGAAGTTGGAGTTTATAGTCGGGTGCACCCGCTAAACTTACGCTGGCCTGCCTATTCCTGTTCTTCTCCTCCCTTGTCTTAGCTAACTCCTGAACAAGATAGATATGCTTACAAAAACTACTTGAAGAGGTATGCCTTACTAAGGAAACATGTTGTCAACGAGGCAGCGTGGCTGTGTACTTCTGGGATTTGGAAAATTGTCATAGTTCCCAATGTGTTTCAAGGTCTAGAAGGCAGGAGGCCTAGCGCTTACGCCTTGGGCAAGGCCTGCAAATAATTGACTCATGTCTGGTATTGTTTTCAAATCTGTATTTCCCGGTACAAGTTCTATTTAGCTCTGAAGCCTCAGTGATTCTATCTTGGAAATACCGTAATTCCAAACCCATTTCATCAATAAAATCATTTTAGTTTAAGCTTTTGTTCCTGTATCAGTTAACACCAGTGGCTTACGCACCAACTGTATTATTATTTCGTGGTCGGGAACCCACCTCTAAGTTGGCAGGACGGCACTTCCTTCCCACTTGGTCATTCGTGTGCTTCAGGTGATCTGGTCAGAGCAAATCCAAAATGACTTCTCCCTTATGCCTTGGAGACATTCGTATGTCTTTGCCACACAGTGCTGTTGGATTTCTGCAGCAACTGGAGGTTCCAAGAGAGGAAGTCATAAGTCACCCATCTTCTCGGAGCTGGTCCTGGGTCTTGATGCACTGATGTGTCAGCTGCTGTCTCCGTTCGGCTCTGCTAGCATGCTGTGTGCACCCTGCCTCTCCTGAGACACTGCGCTGCAGCGCTAACACTCTGTGCACCCTGCCTCTCTCTTACAGCATTAATTTCATACTTCAGTGATTTAATTCCTGACAATATTCATATTGTCTGATTGTGTTGACAAGTATCACAATCTCTGAACGGAGGGTGGGTTCTTTAGGCAGGTGTATAGTGATTTACACCTTTAACAGTGTGCTAAAAGGTATACCCATTTGCAGCCACAAACAGTTGTCTTGTCTCCTGTGGACAAGGTGTGTCTCATATGCTCTTCAGCGTGTTTCCTACTTTACATTGTTCACTTTGTTGCTAAGACGGAAGAGGCTGCTGGGAATACAGATTATCTCCGTTCTTCCAGGCCCCTACAGCAAAATTCCTTAGTCATTTAAATTTACATTTAATTTGTGTGTGTGCGTATGCATGTATGTTGGCATGGAAGTCAGAGGATAACCGTTTGTCTTTCCACAGTCTAAGTCCCAAGGATCAAACTCAAGTCATCAGGCAGGCTTGGTGGCAAGCGCCTTTATCCACTGGTCCTCCTTACAAGTGACCAAATCTTGTTTTTCATAGTCCTGAAAGCTGGGAAGTCCAAGGTAGAGGTGCTGGCAGTGTCTGCCCTGAACCTTCTCGCTGTCTTGCAGGGTGAGGAACAGACGCGCTTTCCTGGGCCTCCTTTATAAGAGCACTAGTCCGGTCCCCAGGGCTCACGACTGAATCCACCTCCTGTTATTATCACAAGAGGGACTGGGCTTCAGCACAACAATCCAGAGAGGGGCACATATACTGAGACAACAGCAGTTTGCTTAGAGTGAACGCCCAGCCCCCTCCCCAGAACAATCTCTCTTTATGTCTAACCTTATGAAGCCCACCAGAGTTTCCTATCATTCTCCAGAGTGTTCTGGCTTGGATTGTAGCGTGAACTGTTTCCCTAAGGTCAGTGACACGAGCTATTTTATTTACTTATCTTTTCTGAGAAGTTCTCATGGCATAATGCCGTCCTGAACAACCGCAATGACTTTCAAATTTTTGGCTAAAATTTTTGGAGAAAAGTACATTTTGATCATTGTCACCATACTCTCTCTTACACACATATACAGATACATATACACACATACACACATATATACGTATATATACGTATATATACATATGCATATGTGTAAATACATGTATATGTACATATATTGTGTATATACATGTATATGTACATATATTGTGTATATACATGTATATGTACATATATTGTGTATATACATGTATATACATATGTATGTATATATAAACATATACACATATACACATGTATATACATGTATATATACACATATGTGTGTGTATATATGTATATATATACATATATACACATGTGTGTGTATATGTGTATATATATACATATGCGTGTGTATACATGTGTGCATATGTATGTATACATACAACCATATACACATATACATATGTATATAGGTGTATATATACATGTGTGTGTATATGTATGTCTACATATGTGTGTGTGTGTGTGTATATATATATATATATATACGCATACATATATAAATACAAGTATGGTCAGAAGGTAGAAAATATTTTTGTACTATTAAAAACCTGTGATCTATACATAAAAAAATATATAGTGTTACATAAGTTAATGAGCCTTGCACACACACACACACACACACACACACACACACACAGTTTCAGGAAATAGCAGCTGGATATTTTAGGTGTAATATACCGTATGTTTTAACTTACAAATCCTCATTAAGTTGCACAACAGGAGTTTTCTTGAGAGTGAAACCTCGCCTATAGGCTTCCGAGTGTAAAATGTAAGCCCGTTTGGAAAGCATTCCAAAGAGAAGCCACGTGTCTACAAAACAGAGTACTGAAAAGAGACTGCTGCTCCAAGAGGTCCCACTTACAGGGCTGCCTAGAGAAACGGTTTTTCCATTTGGCTATGTGGGTAACAGGCTGCTACAGCCGCAACCCGATGCGGCCAAGCTATACCCCTGAACCGGCAATAGAGCTAGCAATCACCCACATGGGCTGGTTTTTCAGACATGCAGAATTCAAGGGCTATAGGGTCATGGAGATTCGCACCAAGATTCCAAGGAAAATAAATAAATAAGAAGTAAGTAAAAGCAGGTAAAGCCTAGCAGGGTCAGATTCCCCGAGAGGGTGCTGTGTAGCGTGGAGCACGTGAAGCCTGAGTTACAGTAGAACTCTGGGATGGTGGAGATGCCAGGGCATGGGGGAGTCAGCCTGAGAGAGAGCCAGGTGTGCTGACGATGACAGGGCTGCAGGGTGGGGCTGTGCGTGTGTCCTGGGCCTCTGCTGCTGCTGCTGTAAGCCCTCAGTGCCGGACAACAGCTGCGGGGCTTGGTGTTCTTCCTACCTACTTCAGTGTTGCTTTGGTTGAGTCTTCCCTTGTTGTACCCCTGTTCCCTTGGAAATGGAAACATACACAATATGTCACTGTATATTGGAAGTGCCTAACATGATTTTTTATTTGGAAGAGCTCACAGCTAAGTTGCTTGGGTCTCAAAAGGCTTTCTGGACTTTTGGACAGTGTTAGGACTGCTAGAATTATGGGGACTCTTAAGTTGGGCTGGATGCACCTTGCATTATGAGATGGCAGTGGGGTTTGTATTCTCATCCCCAGAGGTTCACGTGTTTGAACGCTTGGGCCTCAGTTTCTGGCATTGTTTGGGGAGGTTGTGGGACCTCTGAGGCAAGAGGTGTAGGTAGAGAAGGTGGGTCACTGGGTAATAGCCCCATTTCCACCTCAAGCTCTCTTCGCTTTCTCATCAGACATGATATGAGCAAGCTACGGGCTCCTAGCACCACGGACTGAGGGATTGCACCGTGCCAACCCACCATCATAGACAGCATTCCAAATGCGAGCTAAAGGAAAAGTCCCTTCTCCTTTAGTTTACTCTGTCAGGTGTTATGACTCAATGACAGGTAACTAGTATACTCCCTGACCTCTGCTCCCTGACCTCTGCTCCCTGACCTCTGATCCCTGACCTCTGATCCCTGACCTCTGTCTGGTTAGTGGTTTTAGGTGTGTTCGTAGGACATGCATTCACATCTCACCATTCTCATTCACCGAATGGCCTTATGAAAACTGCCTACCTTCCTCATTTGTTTTCTGTTATTGTGATAAAACACTGAATAAAAGCAGCTTGGGGCAAGGAAGAGTCTATTCAGATTACACTTCCTGGTTGAACTCCACCATTGAAGAGAAGTCGTGGAAGGAATACAAGGCCAAAATCTGAAGCAGAAACTATGGCACTGATGCTACCTGGCTGCTCTCTGGCTTGCTCACTGGTTCACGTGAGGCTCGCTTTCCCACACAGTCCAGGCTCACCTTTCTAGGGATGGTGCTTCTCACAGTGGGCTGGGCCCTCCCACGCCAGTCAGTAATCAAGACAGTTCTTCGTAGACTTGGCCACAGGCCAGTCTGACCTGTGAAAGCCCTTGTTGAGATGCCTTCAGATGACTCTGAGCTTCATCGAATTGACGGTGGGCACTAAGCTACTCACCTCCTCTAAAACATTGTCTCACCTATTCATGGCGGCAGTGGGCAATTGGGCAGATACGGTTAACGAGCCTAGTCGACATTTCAGATGCATTCATTTCTTCCCTTCTGTGTCTGAGCCAACAGAAGCTAGTGGAAGGCCACAGGTTTTTAACACTTCAAGACTAGTTTTCCATCCTGTGACCTCTAACATTTGGCTAAAGTTTAGTATCTGTTGACACACTCTTACCTCTTTGTTCAGATAATGGAGTCGCGTTTCACCAGCTTCCGGTCAGCACGGTCAGAATAGAACCTGTAACTTCTAAAACAAAAGAAAAAACAGTCACTGCCCCCTCCTCCCCCCCAGGAAAGCCAGAAAGTCACTTATTACTGAAAGAGAAGAGGACGTCGAGTACATAATGGGTAATGACAGACAGGGCTTATGCTTCTGTTTCTGTTCCCAAACTAGCAATTTTCACACAGCCCTGTCCATTAATGAAGCATATCTTCTCGCTCTTAACCTTGGAAATAAAATACCAAACAGGAACATGGTGTTCCGGTCAGAGCTGTGGTTGTTTTGTTTTAGGTGTGAACGGGGAATGTAAAGGAAGAGAAGCCCTCTCCCTCCCCATAGGATATCTGTGTACACATGTGCGCCACATAAGCAGTAAAGGAGAAAGATGGCACCCGGCTAACAAGGTTCTGATGTCCGGTCATCCACAAAGCCCACAGAAGCAATGAAACCGGATCTGTGCCCCTGAGCTGCCAGAAAGCAACCTGATTGCAATTGCTGGTTTCCAGGGCTCTCCCTGGTGGGCAGCTCCTCTACACTGTTGCCGTCTAGGGACCCGAGGAGAGCGCCACAGTTCGGAAGGCTCTCCAGTCGTCTCATGTCTCCTTGGACCCTACAATGGGAGATGCCTGTCTCTATGGAATCCTTTGTGGAGTTGTCATCCTAGGACCGTGTGAGACCTCGAAGCTGGGGAGATGGCTCAGTTGGTAAAGTTCTTTTCTTGCAAGCCTTAAGACCTGTGTTGGATCATCAGAACCCACGTAAAGAAGATGGCTGTGAGCATTTGGGATCTCAGTGCTGTTGATGTGGAGACGGGTGGATCCCAGGAGCTCACTGGCCAGCCAGCTGAGCCTAGCAAGGGTGCTAGCGCTAGAGGAACAACACTTGAAGCTGACCTTTGGCGCGCACACACACACACACACAAAGGTCATCTTGCTTTCTCATCCTTACATAAGGATTTTGGATTTTCTTCCAACTGGAACCCCTTGCCCAGAACTTCCTGTGCAAGGGCAATTAATATATGGTGCTAATGAGTAAGTCATTCATTCAACACATTTTCTGTGTGTGTTTGGCGACCACGACAGAAGTCCAGGAGATATTCACTGTCAAATGATAAACAAACCAGCATTCCTTGTTGACCTTTGTCATCTGAGAATCTCAGGGCCTGCCTGTTCCCAGACTTATTGAGATATTTTCCTAGCTCCTTTCCTCAGTGATTCTAAGTGACTGAGTCTGCTCTCTCTAGTGCATGGCTGGCTTGAGTTAGAGCCAGTACTAGAACCCAGGCCTGTGTACAATCGAAGAAAAGAAACAGCTTGAAGCTTGACGTCTCTCTTCACTCAGAGCAAGCCCAGATGGGCTTTCCTAGTCACAGTGCTTCCCCTGAGGGCATTGTTCTGACCCTGTCTAGTCAGAAGACATTCAGAGGGAATTCTCTCCTTTACCTGCCCCAGGGAAATGCAGTGTTTGAACCCTTTACCCCAGAGAGTACTCACTCTGGAAGTGTCACTTAAGGTAGTCCTTTAAAAGGCCCTTCTGTCTTTATTGTGACAGTTAGGCTGGCCTAGTCTGCCGAGCATATGAGGTTCAAATGCTATTTCTTTTTATTCAGAGTTTGAATTCTCTACAGAATGAAAGGGTTCTTGGCACAAAGTTGGCAATTATTATCTCGGTTTTCTCTATAGCATAGGTTTCTTTAGCTGAGCATTAACTCAATGGGCATCAGGCTTCAATGAAAATACTCGTGGCTAACATGAGCAGAAATAAACACACTTCTAATCAGTTTAACTGTTGACAAAAGCGTGTGGTTTTCTTGCTTGAGGCCAAAGTTTTAAGTGGACTCTGATTTCTTGCAGGAACACCCCCTCATTGATGGGTGCAAATAGGGTAATTAAGTGTCCAATTACCAGATTTGCATTGGCAAATGGGGCCTTTGTGTGGGTAAAAATCTGAATTTGGGACCAGCTGAAATTTAGGTGATTTTTTTTTTTTTTTTTGTTTTGTTTTCAAATTGGTTGGTCCTTCTAACAATATCCTGGACATGATAAAGTTCCCATCTTGCTCTCATCTGAAGCCTGACTAAAGACGTCTGTTTTTTACAATGAGCCAGTGAAACAGGGAGCCGAAGTTACAATCTGCAGTTTTTTCTGCAGAAGAAGAAGGAGGAGGAGGAGGAGGAGGAGGAGGAGGAGGAGGAGAAGAAGAAGAAGAGGAAGAAGAAGAAGAAGAAGAGGAAGAAGAAGAAGAAGAAGAAGGAGGAGGAGGAGGAGAAGAAGAGAAAGGAAGAAGAAGAAGAAGGTGGTTGAGGAAGAGAAGGAGAGAAGGAGAAAATGAAAAGGAGAAGAGGGAGGAGAAGCAGGAGGAGGAGGAGCAGGAGGAGGAGGAGGAGAAGGAGAAAGAAGAAGAAACATTTCAAATATTTCGCACTGCCCCATTCTCTTTCCTCACCAGCTTTGGCGGAGTCGGTACCCCTACCAATATGCATTATAAAGGTTTTACCATATACAGAAAGAAAGTTGAAAGACCACTAAACAACCTTGTTCCTTCCTCCTCCAGGTCTTGGGTAAAAACTGAGATGAGCTCCAGGACTCTCAAATATCAGGTGATATTTTCTGGCTCCTTTTAGTCATTAAATCTTTCTCCTTCTGGTAATTGAGATATCTTGTCTGGGATGTCCAGCTAAAAGTGGGGTGACTATCATCTCTCTCTTTAGACTCAATTATAAACCCTCCATGGTAGGCACACTGCAGTTCTAAGGGAAGCCTAAGACATGAGAGGTAACAACTGCTTTGGGAAAAGAAACAAGAACACTGGGCGGCAGCAGCCGTCGAGGGAGGGGCAACAAGGGCGGGGAGACACGAGCAAAGCACGACCAAGTTTTATCTGCACGGAAACATCATAAGGAAATCTGATATTCCATATGCTAAATTCACAAAAAATAAAATTCGAAATAAATTTTAATTGAAAATACCATTGTTTTGTAAGGCATGTGGCTGCTGAGATGGTTCAACAATTTATTTATTGATCGATTTTGTAGATAAAAGCACTTGCTGCACAACTGGGTCACCTGAGTTGGTGCCCAGAACCCACAGTGGAAGGAAAGAACTAACTCCCAAGCGCTGTCCTCCATCACGCACACGCATGTGCACACACACACACACATGCACACACACACACACACACACACACACACGCGCGCCGCGCGCGCGCGCGCGCGCGCCTACATAAACTGAAAGTCACAGAGAATCCAGGATTCTGAGATTATGTTTACTATTAACAATTTGTTATTAATTGTAAACATTGGCTGAACCAAACCCGGTGTACCAGCCCGGTGTCTGACGCCACAGTTCCCAGTCTCGGGAGGCACATAGCCAAGTGATGGTTATGAGAACAGACTAAAGATAATCTCGGAAAAAGCCCTCTCAGTAAGCCTTCCAACAGCCTTCAGACGGGCTTTTCTCCATACTAATGCCTGTGTGAAAAGTGTGAAGGACTCGGTCAAGGTGTGTGTGCATGTGTGTGTGTGTGTGTGGGGGGGTGCGTGTGAGTGTGAACAGGCATCATTTTATCCTGCAGTTTACATCATTGCTTCTCGTGTCTTCTGAACCCTGAAAACCCTGCATAATTCCTGTATGCAGCCACATGGTGAACAATTGAGTTGGAGAAATTCTGAAGCCCTACTGTGCTTTAGTCTCAATTAGCGGGCACGGGGCGGGGCCAGGTGCTGCTGCTGCTGCCGTTGGTCCAAGGATCACGTTTTTCATTTATTTGTTTCGTTTTTTTTTTTGTTTTTTTTTTTTTTCGAGACAGGGTTTCTCTGTTGTAACTCTGGCTGTCCTGGAACTCACTCTGTAGACCAGGCTGGCCTCGAACTCACAGAGATCCTCCTGCCTCTGCCTTCTGAGTGCTGGGATTAAACACGTTTTGAGTAGCAAGAGTTGTCACGTCGAATGTGTGTGCACGTGTATGTGTTCACGAGTGCCTCTGAATGTGTGCATATCCTTCCGTGGCTGATGTCGCTCTCTCTAAGACGGTGCACATGCGTGTGGAAGCCAGAGGTCAACCTCAGGTGTCTTGCTCAGTCACGCTCTGCAGTGATTTTTGGGACAGGGTCTCTCACTCTTAGCTGGAACTTTAATTCAGCTAGGCTAATGGCTAGTGAGCCCCAGGGATCCACCTGTCTCTGCCTCCCCAGCGCTGGGATTTCAAGGAAGTCAATGCACGCGAGTTTTGGGAGTCCTACGCAGGTCCTTGGTGCGGCTCCTGACCAACGGAGCACCTCCCTGCTCTGTTCACACTGAATCCTCTCCCACCTCATCCCTCTCAAACCAAAGCTTGTCTCCTCTCTGGATTCGGAACACAGGCCTGCATACTCTCCCCAAGGTCTGTCTTGTGCGGAGGACATCTAATGGAGCTCCTGCATCAGGACCCTCCCTGCTGACGCACGCACTCCTGAACCCTACTTATGCTGGCTCTCTCGGCTCTTCCATAGGCTGTTAGCTCAGGTTTCTGCTCAGATGTTCTCGTGCTGCGGGCTGTGAGGGTCTCCACTGATAATGGCACCCAAGGGCATTCAATTAGCACATTTCAGGTTTCTCTGGTCATAGACGCCTCATGATTCTCCACTAATGCAGTCGGATCTTTTTCTTTTTCCAAATCATTAGGCATCTCTTCCATGCTACTTTTCACTTTCCAGCCCATCGTGGAGAAGGAGTCTATTTTAATACGTTGCTAGCGCATCTGCCTGTTAGGGTAATTCAGGGAGAAACCAGGCGCTAACATTTTTTTTTTAAGTTCGTTTTTCTGAATCCTACTAAGACATTGATCCCGTCTCCTGTCGTTACTTGAATCTGAGCATGAAGCCTTGGCATTAATAAACAGGTGTGAGGAAGGCTATATGTCTGGCAGTAGAAACTGAGTCTGGGAAGATGGAAGGGCTTGGTGGGGAGGGGCCATTGTCTGTGGGAAGAAACCTCAGGTAGTGAATTCTTCATTTTGATCTGAATTCTGCTGTCTTAGGAAGGAGGTGCAAAGCAGCAAAGATAAGACCTGGAAACATCTGTGATGTGAGCTGAGCAAGGATTCCATGCTTCAGGATACACACACACACACACACACACACACATATATATACATGTACACACATATATATACACACACGCATATATATATACACACACACACATATATATACATGTACACACATATATATACACACACGCATATACACACACACACATATATATACATGTACACACATATATATACACACACGCATATATACACACACACACACACACACATATATATACACACACACATATATATACACACACGCATATACACACACACACATATATATACATGTACACACATATATATACACACACGCATATATATACACACACGCATATACACACACACACATATATATACACACACACATATATATACACACACGCATATACACACACACACATATATATACATGTACACACATATATATACACACACACATATATATACACACACACACACACACACATATATATACATGTACACACATATATATACACACACGCATATATATATGTACACACACACACACATATATATGTAAACTTTTATACTGTCCTTTGATAATACCCTCTTTCCATCCCTTCCTGGTCCACCCTCCTACCCTTGTACCCACAAAAAACAAACAAACAAACAAACAAACAAACAAAATTAAGACCAGCTTGTGTGGTAGGAGCATGGATTCCAGGCCTCACCATGGTTTGGGGAGGCAGCAGCTGCTCTGATGGTGTACGTTCACTCCTTGGGCTATCTTAGCCTGAGATCAAATATAATAAAGTGCAACCTGAAGTTGGGCTTCACTGCCCAAACCTGTAGGCACCCAGACATTCTGAAGGCACCAGGACATCTCACAAGCTTCTGGGTTTCTTAAACCCTACCAGGCACGAGGACTCTCCAGAGGAATCTTGTTTATCACGCAGTGTTGGAGCTGGGATGTGGCTCAGGTGTTAGAGAGCTCACCAGTGCACAAGGCCCCAGGATTGAGCCTCAGCCTTGTATAAACCGGGCAGGGTGCTTCGCAGCTGGAACCCAGCACTCATTAATCAGTGGTTCCCGGCTGAAGTTCAAGGGCATCTCAGCAGCTTCGCCAGCTCAAGACCAGCCTCAGGGGCAACTCAAGACTGACAAAAAAAAAAAAAAAAAAAAAAGAAAGTTTTCAAGTTCAATTACTTGTTTATTTTAATGATTAATGAAACGACTTACAGATGGCAATGTTATATTTCGGTGTACGGTACTGTGGGTTTTGTTTATTCGGCTGTTTTTAAATGATTTTTAGGCCAGCTAGATGACTCTGCGGATAAGGGCACATGCTGCCGAGCCCCATAATCTGCTCTGATCTCTGAGACCAACAGGGTAGAAGGAAAAAGCTGGCTCCCACATGTTGTCCTTTACTGCACTTGTGCCAAGGCACACATACTCCGTGCACATACACAGTCAATCAGATCAATCCGTACAATCTAATTTACAAGTTTCCTTTTTCAGTGAAATTGTAGGTTCAAGATGGAGCGGAACGGTAAGTAGTGTTCCCACGTGTTCTGCACCCGTGGCTGCCCAGGCTACCCACCGTCAGTATCTCAGAACAGCACCCATCCCACACCAGGATCCTGCTTTTCTGAATCATAAACACGCGAGTCCACTGTCACACTGTGGTTCATCATTATGCTGTGGTCGCATGTTCTACAGATTTTAAGAAATGGCTTACTTCCCGAGAATCCTGTGTCCTCTGCCTTTCTGCTCCTGCCCGAACCCTGCTACTACTGCCACCCACTGATCCTGTCACTATAGTTCTTCATGGGTAACTCATCTTTCCCTCCGCCGAACAATCTCCCCTTGCTGGACGCACCGTAGTGTGTTTACCCGTTGTCCTCCCGGAGGACGTCTTGCTCCCTTCCAGGTTGTAGTGCTTACAACTAACGCTGCGATAAGTATCCACGTGCAAATCTCACATGGCAAAAAAAAATGTTCGAATCCCTTAGGTTAAACAATAGTGATCGGGATTACCGGCTCATACATGTGCATGTCTACGTTTATACGAAATTACCGAGTATCCACCAGTGTGCCCGCACTGTTTTACCGTGCCACCGGCAATGAATGGGGGCCTCTTACACCTGCACCCCTGCTGGTGCTGAGTGCGGTGGTCAGCTTTTGCAATGTCACTAGTCTATCTGGTATCAGTGACACCCTGTTAAGTAGATCTACAACTGCTTACTGATACACCACACTGAATGTTTCTTATACTTAATTGTCATATTATGTCTTCACCAACAAGACAAAGAGCCGTTCGGTTGTGCCATCCTGAGTGGCCCTCAACTGATTAATAAGCAACAGAAATAGACATATAAATGCTATGCCTCCCTTAGCCCTCGGATGGTGTAAGTACAGGCTTGGCTTCCACACTGTCACCCAGGGTCTCTCCATGGAATCACAAGTCACCACACTGGGCGACTGATCCACACAATGTCACCGTCACACACACAGACCTCTCCTTCATTTCCTCCCTTTCTCTTTGTCCTGCCCCTCCTCCCTCAAACCTGCTGCTACTTGCATCCTTGCCTGCTTTGAAAAACACAAACTGGAACAGTCTGGATGCAACAAGAACTCAGGAGATGAGGACAGGATCGGGCCTGGGCTAGGGAAGTGTTACGGAGGAGAAAGGAGGTAAGATTTCACTGTCTACACTTTCCTCGCTATCCGTTAACAGTGAGAGGAGGGAAGGATACTCAGATGTGGGTAATGTACTTGCCTTGAAGTAGGAGGACATAAATTAGGTCCCCAGAACCCGTGTAAAAGCCCAGGCATGACAGTGTGCCATTGTAATCCCAGCACTGGGGAGGCGGAGCCAGGATTCCCGGGGCTCACTGGCTGCCCACTAGCCTTCTTGAGTTCCAGGTCAGCAAGAGACCCTGAATGGAAAGGTAGTTAATTAATTAAGAATGGTGAACCATACCTGAGTAATGACAACTGACATTGTCCTCCGGCCTACAAACATGCGCATGTGCGTACACATGCGCGCGCACACACACACACACACACACACACGCAGACATGCACACACATGCATACACACAGAGGCACACATACACACACACACGTGCACATATACACGCAGACATGCACACACATGCATGCACTTACCTACACACACATGCACACACATCCAGGCACCCCCACATACACCTGCACACATGCATACACATACACACAGACACATGCACCCACCACACACACATGCACACACACACACACACACCTGCACACATACATACACTTGCCTACACACAAGCATACACAAACAATAAAAAGATACTCAGATGGCACTAAATGTCCCCCAACACACACAAGGCTTTTCTCTTTCTTATAATGAGCCCTGTGTCCACCTTGTCACCCTTTTCTCGTGGAGTAAGAGTGGGAAACTGTCCTTGGCAGAAGAGAAGGGGCCTGGGGAGGGAGCCCATGGAGCAGGCTTGCTCTCCTGGTCTTCACCTGTCATGGAGGGAGAGAGGATGTAGACTTTCCTATCCTTTCTATTTGTGGACACAGAATTCAGAGACAGAAGGCGGCCTGGTACTCACCTTGGGTCAGACTCTGCAATGTGTGAGAGCCTCATAAACATGCTCCGTAGGCCAGGGCAACAGTTTTTAGCAGCAAGCCAGCAGGAGTCTCTGCCTGGCCAGGTTGGCCCTGATGGCTCTTCAGCCCCTGCCTCTGACCTTCCCAGCCATCCCAAGGCAGGGCCTGCAAGAACCCAGGATGCACACACCTCAGGAGTCTCCACTGGTGCTAACCACAGGTGTCCCCAGCACCCTGTGTCAGGAGAGAGAGGAAAAGGAGAGGAACGCTAAACAGTCATGGGTCTGAGAGACTGCACACCCAGAGGCTGTAGCTACCAGAAAGACCATAAGGGATATGGGCAGGCAAGCCCAACAGTTCAGATCGTTTCCCCATTGGGAAAATCATGGAAGAAACTTGGCTAGCTACAAATCAAGGCAATTTGAAGGGGAGGCAGTCTGGTGAGCAGCATATGTGTCACCTAAAGGGCTGGAGAGGTGGCTCAGCAGTTCAGAGCACTTCCCGGTCTTCCAGAGAAGAACCCAAGTTCAGGATCTTCCAGCACCCAGAGCTGACAACCACCTGTAAATCCAGCCCCAGGGGATCCAACAGCATCGTCCGGCCTCCTCAGGCACAGATGTAGAAACACACACACATTTTTTTTTTTTTTTTGAATTAAGGGTAACAATTGTAATTGCTTCAGGCTGGACTCAGTCAACACAAAATGCTTGCCACCTGAGTGCAGATCCTCCGCACCCACATAAAAACCCAGATTCAGATTCTGCACCCGTAACTCCAGGAATAGGGAGGCACAGATAAGATCCCTGGGGCTTGTTGGCCAAAACAGAATGTTCCAGATTCCATGGGAGACTGTCTCAAAAACCAAGGTGGAGTGCAACAGAGGAAGACAACTCAACATCAACCTCTGCCCCATGTGCACACGCATACTACACGTGTATGTAAGCACTCGTGCACATACATGAACACGTATGAACATGCACACACACACACACACACACACACACACACACGAGATTATGAGTAATGGCTATAAAGAATCAACCAAGAACCTGACCTATGGTAAGAGCTCAGAGATCGGTGGCTGCTGTCACTGGGATGACACCTGCCCGTCTCAGTGGCTTTTGCTGTGGTCAGGCAGTGGTAGCTAATGTTTAGGGTAGCAGAAGAAATCCCAGCTCTATTGTTATTCTCTCAAACACCCTCAGTCCTGGCGCAGCTGAGGGGTCAGGATTCTAAAAAACATGGTCTTCCAGTTGGATGGAGCCATGGCTTGTTTCTGGGGTGCTGCTTGATGAGAATGGTCTGGGCAATCTGTTCCAAGTCTGGCAGACGGATTCGATCAGCCGATATCGAAGGGTGCGTGTCAGAGCTCACCCGCATTGAGGTGTTGTTAGAATTCACTTGTAGGGAAGAGTTGACATTCAGTGTAACTAAACCTAACCCTCAGCCAAGACTGAACTCAGAGATCATTTGCATGCTGTTTCTCCTATTGGTTTTAGATCCGACACCTACAAGAACCACACAGCAGGGACAACAAAGGCCGCGATGCACGGCCAAGCGGTTTCTTGCTTGTTTCCTACGACTAAAGGCAGATTAAAAAGGCATCGTTTTCTTTGACATACGCAGTACCCAGTCACTGGTGTCCATTAAATTTGAGTGGAGCACAAGAATACTGAAGTGGGGGGTGGGCCCTGAGGAGAAATCTGCATATGCATTCCCATTAGGGTTAAAGACATTTAAATCCACATTACCCTCGGCAGGCGGAACAATGAATGCCCCATTATGGACGAGGCTTAGTGCGTGTTGCCACTGCCTTTGGCGGGTTCAAGTCTTGCTCTGGGTGTAATATTTAGTGACTCATTTTTCCTCATGCATAGGATAATAGGCTTTAACTTTGCTAAGCTTTTCTGCCAGCCCTGGACCCCCCTGCTGTGCCATTATATTGAACTTGTAAGCAGGAAGCTCTGTCCAGCTCGCCCAGATTACCACAGCAATAGGCCCGCTGAGGGCTGGTGTCAGGGTAAGTGTTAGAGAGGAGGCTGCCCCATCTTGGCATGCTGTTCTCATCTTATTAAATACAGCTTTGTGGAAGCAGGGAGCCTGCCTCTCAGTCACACGGGCTCAAGCCCGGTCCAACTGCTACTGTCAGACAATATGAAAATAGGAAGCACCACAGCCAACGGCAGGTGCTGCTTCCCAGCTGAAAAATAAAAGTCGGAGGGGCTCTCATTACGAGCTGACTTCACGAGCCGCATGAGCGGGCTTTATTTTACTCTTCTAGACGCTTCTCTGAGTCCAAGATCCAATTCAGACAGCCCGGTGCCTTGGGGGGAGTGAGACAAACCGCATTCCGTTTTAGTAGTGTCCAGCCTGTCTCGGGGCGCACGAGGTGAAGGACGGCTGCCCTCTACCTTCCAGCTGCGAGTTCCCGTGGGCCTTTCTGTTTTTAAAATATAACATTTTTGTTAATTCTTTGAGAATTAACTGACGCAGGCACACAATGCGTTTTGACCATAGTCACCCCCTCCTCCCTAACTCCCCCCAGATCCACTGACCACTCCCCAGACCTCTCCCAAATTGTTGTCTTTTTCGGCTGCTTTTTTTTTTTTTTTTTTTTTTAATAACCTACCAAGTCCAATTTGTGCTACCCAAAACATCATGGGTATGGGGCCCGTCAGTGGATCTCTCTTAAATGCTAGAGTCAACATAACGTGCACATCTTTAGAGACGTGGTCTTAAGATCTCCATCTTAGCATAGCAAGGTGGAGGCAGGAGGCAGACAGATGCAAACGCCAAAATGAACTGATCACAGCCTGGGAATAAGCCGTCGTTTGGGTCTGAGAGTCTCTGCCTTCACTCCAAACATTGCCTTCTCGTGTGTTTTGCTGCAGGGCAAACCACTATGTTTAGCAGCTTAAAGTGTCGGCCATTGTTAAAGGTTTGAAGTGCAGTGTCCTTCTAGGGTTTGAACACCACCCCTCCAGCAGATGGAGCTGTCTGGGGAGGCTTTTGAACAGGCCCTTCATTGGCAGATGTGGGACCACAGAGCAGTCGAGGTGGGGCTTATTGGTTTGGGCTTGACTCTCTCTGCTTCCTGATGGGCACCATATAGCAATCAGCTACCTCAGCCTCTACCACCATAGAGCAACCCGTCCTCGCAGTGACGGACTGGGGCCCCTCAAAGCACGAGGCAAACACAAAAGCAAGCAGACCTTCCTCCTGTAAGTTGCTTCCGTCAGCAGCAACAAAAGTAACCGACGCCGCCGGTTTCTCTCTGTGAGCTGGCATCTGAGAGCAATACTGGAGAGAGTCGAGTTGGCCTGAGCCTCAGCAGAGAATGGACTCTCTCACACAGGGTCTGCTCCGCAGCTGTGTTCAGATTATGCATGAGGCTGGGATGCCTAAAATACTCATGAAAGTCTCACTGGGGCTGGTGATACGGCTCACAGAGTACAAGCGCTCCCTGCACAACCCTGGTGAGCTGAGTGAGAGCCAGGGTCCGCCGCTGGAGGAGAGAGCCGGCTCCTGAATGCTGTCCTCTGACCTTTCCACACACACTGGGGCATGTGCGAGCATACACACCACGTACACACATGTCAAAACCACATGTCATATACACACACACCATACATAAGCATATTGTAAAATTAAACATTGCTTAAATGTCACCAGCACCTTCGTAAGGACTCACAGAACCTTAGCCGGTAGGGGAGGGAGGTTGCTGGGTCTCTCTATCTCCATTGCTCCCTCCCCTCCTTCCTCGACTATGATGGTGTCGTGAGAGCTCTCTAATCCAGTAATTGGACTCTTTAACTTTGTGACTCTAGGCTGCTGATCTGAGAAGCCTGGGCCTTAGGTACTCAAGAAACCATGGACCTGAACAGGAGGATGGGTGCTTAAGGACATAACGAACCAGGAGCAGGAATATCCTTCAGTCTAAATATCCATAGTATGTGATACTGAGGAATCAGTCCTGAACCGTTTGCGTACGTGTGTGTGTGTGTGAGTGTGTGTGTGTGTGTGTGTACGCGCACTAGAATCCAAGAAGGTCCCTGTTGCTAACATCCCTTCCCTGGGAGAAATGTAAGCAAAGTCTATCCTTCCTCTTAAGGTGCCATGACAAATGGAGGTACAATTCCACCTGAGTTCACTCTGGGAACCCAATGAGTCTACCCTCGCAGAGCTTGGGTGAGGGTACCGCAGGAGTGTGGGTGGGTGGGTCTTTGCCAGCTGGGATGAGGCCTTCCCCACAGCTGTACAGACTGCACCCCTCCCCCAGTGACCTCCTCTCCAGCTCTATGTACTCTACCAGCCCCTCCCTGAGCCCTGGGGTTTGGGCAGCATTGCATACCACAGTAGGGAGTGGCGGGTACTGAGCTGAGGGTCCCGTGACCCTCCCCGCTTCTCTGTGAGGGGGTGTAAGCAGTCAGCAAGGCCACCTAGGATGACCTCTTGGCAGTGGGCACAGCACAGCAGAACTCCCATAGATGGCAGGTGTTTGTATTGGGGGATAGTGCTGTACAACACCCACTGAACTCCACAAACACGCTCATACGCATGCGCGTGCCCTGTACCGACTCACATGTTGCTAGAAACCCGAGAGTGCTGCTGGGTTGCCCATCCACCTCTGATTCAAGAGGAAATGGTTCTCCTGCGGCACTGTCGACTCATGTAGATATGAACCCTCATGACTCCTTAATGCTGCCCAGATCCTACCCTTCCCTCTTAGCTTCTCCCTCCCTACTCCTCCCTCCCCCCTCCTTTCTGTCCTTCCTTCCCTCCATCCCTTCCCACCTCTTTCTTTATCCCCATCCCCCTTCTTTCCTTCTCTCCCTCTCTCTTTTTTCTTCCTTCTCCCCTACCCTCCCATCCCCTCTCTCCCCCTCCCTCTCATCCCCTCTCTCCCCCATCTCTTCATTCTTCCCTGCACCCTGTTCCCTTCCCCCTCCCCTCTCCTTTCCTTCCCTCCCTTCCTCTCCTCTCCCCCTTCATTCAGCAGTCAGTGAATTCTCATTAGATGGATGTCAATACGTGAATACAGACCCCTTTTTCTTTTCTGAGCTCCCCTTTAAAATTTAGAAGGACCACGAATTCAGAAAAAACGTCAAGTGAAAACAGATACAAATAATAAAGTCTGAATTATCCGTGTTGTATTTAGGACTTTCAGAAAAGTCTTCAACTAACAGGGTTATGAAAAACCTTTAAAAGATACTGCGTGGACATATGGCTTAGCTCCCTTTTAAAGGCTTTCAACTCTGTAAAAGCACGGAGAGCCAAGTAACCATTCCTCGTGTACTGAACACGCAGCCTGGTCAGACCTCAGAACCTTGCCATGCTCGCTTTGAAGAGCCTTTAAGTTTTGCTTTGCTCTCTGTCTAGGCAGTGCTGGGGGCTGCCAGTGTTTCTGAGTCTTAGGTAAGAGCATCAAATACTGTGAAACCCCTGTGTATTTGCTCTGGCCTCCTTCGTTCCCTTCCTTCTTCCAGGGGCAAATTACTCTAAAGTTGGAGTCCATGGTTGTTGTGCAAGGTTTTTAGGCTTATTGTATCCATGTCACAAATCCCACTTAGAGCATTCCCCATGCTTTCCCACTCTTTAAAAGGCTCACATCCCTCGGGTCGCTCTACTTCTCTTCTCCAACAGAACAGTGTTTTGCTTCTGAGGTTCCCGTGTTGATCCATGAGATTCTCCATCACTGCAATTAGCACTGCGAGTGCTGTATTTGTGCCTACCGAACACAGTGCACAGTTCACTGTTTGTGAACTTTTCCTGTAAACACACACACACACACACACACACACACTGCCTGAGGAAGTTCCCTCTTCTCTTGGATAATCACTGGAACTGCAGCGATTAGGTCAAGGGTAGATGTATATTTAACGTTCTAAAGAACTGAAGCACAGTTTTCCAAAGTGGTTAAATGATTCAGCATTCCTTTCGCCTTCGAGAGTCTATGCACTCCACATTCATAACAAGTTGTGTGGGTTCTTTCGCACTTGCAAATTTTTGTTCTTTAACATGTTTTGTGTGTGTGTGTGTGTCAGAGAGAGAGAGAGAAAGAGAAAGAGAGAGAGATGGAGGGAGAGGAGAAGGAGAGGTGCATGACACTTGTAAATGGGTACATGCTGAGACCAGAAGGGTGTCAAGTTCCCTAGAACTGGAGTTAAAGGCAGCTGTGAGCCATCCTACAAGGCTTCTGGGAATTGAACTCAGGTCCTCTGCAAGATCAGTACACGCTTTGAACTGCTTGTCCCTCTATGCAGCCCCTTTGTCCATTCTTTGAAATTTTACTGAGCTGCAGGGACAGGTATGAGTGCCCCAGTGTGCATGTGAAGGTCAAGGGCAACTTGAAGGAACCAGTTTTCTCCTTCCATTATGTGGGGGTCTCGGGGCTTGAACTCAGGCTCAGTGGCAGCACCTCTTCCTGTCTGCCACTTCACCAGCCCCCACATTTGTCTTCCTAGCCCTTCTGGTGGCTTTAGTTTGAGCTGCAGACCTCTTCTGGGTTAGATGCTGGCGTGTGTTTTTGTTGCTGTTTTGTTTTGTTTCCACGGAGAATCCCTCAGGGAAAGAGTCATAGATGATCAAGCTGGGTCCTTTCTGCCTGCTCAGCTGGTCGTTCTGCTGAGTTACAATGAAGATAAAGGTCTGAGCACAATGAAGCGTGTACTAGAAAACAGCCTCATCTTGTCAGACCACGGGACTCTTGCCGTGACGGAGCCGCTGTTGAGGGGCTAACATAGGGCAAGTGAACAGAGGTAAACAGCATGTTTACATGCAGTAAACATACAGCAAGCGTGTCGATGCAGTAAACAGCACGGAGGTGGTTTGCATAAGACTCAGTTACGGGGGAATGAGGGCCGTTGAATCTGAGGTCAAACCTCACTAAATCTGGAAGGACGTTAAACCTCCATGACCCTCGGTTTGTCTGTGGCAATGTGCTAACAATAAAATCTACATGTTAGAGCGGATGCAGTTTGTTCCAAACAAGTTAACCTGTCTGTCCCTACGTCTGGCGATCCCAAGGGGCTGGGAGGTTTCAGAGCATCGACTATGATCGGAATCTTGAGCCGTGCAGTGTAACGATTCCCACTGGAACATAGGGGAAATACGTTTTCGGAGGTCGTGTGTAACATAGACTGGGTAACTCTTCCCCAAAGCCAATTCTTTGTACATCAGGGAGAACTCGGCTACATCTCACCTCCTCCTCTGTCTGAGTGACTGAGCTGAGAGGATATAACAAGCACCCATCTTGGTTCACCAACCTTACCCCCTTGATGCTTGTGCTGGACAGTTTTACGTCAACTTGACACAAACCAAAGTCATCAGAAAGGAGCCTCAGTAGAGAAAATGTCTCCATAAGATCCAGCTGTAAGGCATTTTCTTAATTAGGATTAATGGGAGAAGGCCCAGCCCATGTGTGCCATCCCTGGGCTGGTGGTTCTGGGTTCTGTAAGAGAGCAGGCTGAGCGAGCCATGGCGAGCAAGCCAGTAAGCAGCACCCCTCAATGACCTCTGCATCAGCTCCTGCCTCCAGGTTCCTGCCCTGTGTGAGTTCCTGTCCTGACTTTCTTCCATGATGAACAAGGATGTGGAAGTGTAAGCCGAATAAACCTTTTCCTCACGGGTTTGCTGCTGGTCATGGTGTTTCGTCACAGCAATAGTAACCCTAAGTAAGACAATGCTTGTTTCTATTTCCATCCATCAGACAATAGGAAAGAAGTCCCTGTAGCCCTAGGATATGAGAGACCCATGAGAAGGAAGAGACGGGGACCCACTCTCCACATCAGAAAGGTACAAAGCGGGAGATGAGCCTGCATGTGACGTCAGCGGGATGCTGAGTCAGGACAGCGCCATTCCCATCTCGCTCATCCTGCAGGCCGGTTCCTTCAGCTCTCTGTAAACTGCTTAATGCGCTAAGCCTGGTTCCTCTCTGGTGCTAAGTACATGTTGAAAGAATCACGGAGGAAAAGGAAAATAATTGATTTAAAAAAAAAAAATTAGTTGAGAAGGGAAAATTAGTTCCCTTATAGTATGGCTCTGGTCTAAGCAACGCAAGAAGAGGCGACTTTCTCTTCTGTTCTCTACAGGCTGGACAAGTGTCTATCCTCTCACGGGCAACAGCTGGGGAAGGTAATGTCAAAGATTATTATTGGCAGTTGATATTTCTCTTTTTCATCTCCACTCCTCTCCTTTAAATGGTCTTATTGCTGTAACAGCAAATGGCAGGGAAAAAAAATTCAAACCAAACCAAGGAAGACAGTAACCGTATTAAAAACAATAATGCTCCCTGGACTGTAGTTGAGTCTGAGAAAGACAGTCTCCAGCAGCCTCGACGCTAAGGACAGAATGAGTTTTTGAAAAGTGCTGCACAGCCTAACCCCGTGTGTTCAGTGGTTCTCACCTCCTTAATAACCCACAAACTCGATCCTTCTCACAGAAAACCCAGCAGACTCACCTCACTTCTCCACCCAGAGTTCTGGCCAAGAGCCGTAACGAGGCCTCCCAGAGGGCCAGCTACCATCATGCTCGCCAAAGATGTTACGCATTTGCTGAGCGAGCCTTGTCAACAGAGAGCGTCTCTCTGGACAGAGTTCACAGGGTGATTCGGTACACTTACATCTTTTCTTTTTTTTTTTTCAATTAATCCTTTCTCCCCAGAAATGTGCTAATCTGTACCGGGCTCCCTCGTCACTGGTGTGAATTACCTGATTTTTACTGTTTCTGAAAGCATCTTACATGTTCATAAAATGTGACCGTTTAAGAGTATAGTGTTAGCCCGGAGTGAAAGACTCAGAAGGGAGGCTGAAGCCAAAATTAACTCACTGCGTTTCGGGTGAACTGACTAGAATCGGAGCAGAGACAGCAGGAGACAGCAGACTGATCGGGCTCCGTTAACGTTCAGAGAAGTCAAGGTGAATTATGGCGGACTGATGATTATACCGGATAGCTGTATGAAGCCGTGGGTTTTCTGATTCATTTAAATGAAAGTAAGCTATTCGTAGTACATAGAGAAAAAAGCATGTCTAGATCCAATATGGGGGCTGGAGAGGCAGCTCAGTGGTTGCAACCACTTGAGGTCTTCCTGTGGACCCGAGTTCATTCCCAGAGCCCTCATGAGTCAACTCACGAGCACCTGAACTCGGGCTCCAGGGGACCCGACCCTCTTCTCGGGCTTCTCTAGACACAGGTACGCATATACATCGTTAAAAACAAATCTTCTTTAAAAGCTTAGGTGTGGGTTGGGTATAATGGTTCGGACCCGTAATTCTAGCCCTTGGGAGACTGAAGCAGGAGGATCACAAGCTTGAGGCCAGCCCGGGTTACATTATGAGACCTGTCAAGCATATGCCAAAAAGTCAGCCACAAAAAATTAAATAATGCTCTTTTCTGGAAAACAGATAAAATCAGAGACTAGCTAATTAAGTTAAGTAACTCAGAAAGATGAATAGAGCATGCATTCTCTTATTTGTGAATCCCAGATTTTATAGAGGGGTAGTGTCGTTTCTGTGTGTATATGATGACTCAATGGGGGAATGAAAACACATTATGGATTTTGTGCTGTGCTTCAGACAATTGATAAAAATCTTGTAGGCTATTTTTCCTTTAAAAAAGATTGTGTGTGGTGGTGTCCATATTAGTGCAGGTGACCATGGAGACAAGGGGGCAGGGGCCAGATCCACCGGACCTGTAGTTACAGTGGTTGTGACCCACCGGATTTAGGTGCTAGGAACTGAACCCTTTGCATGCATAGTGTGAGCTCTTAACCACTGAGCCATCTCTCCAGCCCCAAGTATGCTGCTGTTGTTTTGTTGTTTTAAAGCAATGAGAGCCACCAAGCTACCCATCTTTATAGCTGAAGAGAACAGCACAGCTTAGCCTTAGGAGAGAGGCCCAAAGGTTCTTTCTACAGCTGATGGGTTCATAGAAGGAGAGCAGGAGCAAAGGAGGAAGAATGCGTTGGGTTGGGATGAGGATTGCAATGAATCATGGAATTCAGGAAACAGTGAGAGAAGGGACGCAGAGAGCGTTGATTGGTCTGTGCAGCTTTGGCAAACGTTAACTGTTTAGCCTTGCCGCGCAAACCCACACTGAAGCGTAGCCGACGGCTGCTCAGCCTGGTGTCTGGTTAAATACCCAATTTTGGATCTCCAACTTCTTTCACAAGTTTCTGTTATCACGTGAGTGATTCATAGGATAGCTGAGTTTCCTCAGACAAGTGCATCAGCACCCGAGCCATCCCTCCAGCCCACATCAGAACACCTGTACCCTCCGCTCACTCTTAACGTAGGGCCAGCAGTAAAGGAAATGTCAATGCATGTGTGGTGCGTGCACGCGCGTGTGCTGGTGTGTGTGCCTGTGCACTTCTGTGGAGATCAGATCAGGCCCTCAGATGTCTTTGTCTGGCACTTTCGGAGTTACTGCCTTGAGATGGGGTCTCTTGCTGAGCGGAAGCTGGCTGTTTCAGGGAGGCTGGCCGAGTCACTGGGATCCACCTGTCTGTAGCCCCCTATCTACGCACATATCCACGCCCCATTTTTAACATGGCGCTTTATGTTCAGACACAGGTCCTCATGTTTGCAGAGAAAGCACTTTTACTGATCTGGCCCCCAGCCCATGGTGCTGCCCCTAGCCTAACGTGATACTATGGGTGTGCAACCCGTGATTCATTGTTTTAAAACTTGAGTTTGGGTATTATTAGTGAATAAGATACAGTCAAAATGGCATTTGTCCCAATTTTGTTTTCTTTTCTACCAAGGAGACCATTTTGTTTTCTTAGCATTTTGGACACAGTAGGCTCTCAGCAGTGATTACTGATGGAATGCAAAATGGAAAGATTGCTCTGTCAGGACCGGGGCCATCAACACATTCCATCGTGGGTTGGGGAGGGGCCCATAAAACTCCACCCCTCTCTGAGGAGCTTTAGGCGATCGATGGTTGCCGGGGAGGGTAGTCACATTCCTGATTGGTGTAGCTGCTTCTAAGTCATACTCAAGGCAACAAAGCCTCATCTATACTCATGCAGGCAACCCTCATTAAAGGCAGGGGACCACAGTGGGGACAAAAGGCATGAAACAGGAGGGGTTTTGGGAGAAAGGGTTCAGTGGGAGGGGAGGGGATAAGAGGGGATAACGGAGGGAATACAATCAAAGTACAGTATGTGTGTGCATGTGAAATTGTGAAAGAATACATTCTTGAATCCTTTGAAAGAACTGTGCTCTTTGCATACGAAGTGAAAATGATTCTCTGGTTAGTTTTCCAACCAGCACCTCACAAACTCAGAGAGTAACGTGTGCTGAATCACAGGCCAGAAGAGGACATCGGGTCCCCTGGAACTGGAGTTGCAGGTGGTTGTGAGCTGCCTAACATGGGTGCAGGGAACTGAACTCCTCAGGTCTTCTGGAAAAGCAGCAAACGCTCTTAACCACCGGACCACCTCTCCTGGCTCGCTTTCAGCTTTCTTTAGGAAACGAATACACTGCACTCTACACTAAGAATCTTCAGAGTGTCCAACTGTCTTCAAAACTGGAGATACGTTTGATGGCCTGAGAAATGCTTCCTGCAAGAAGGGAGGCTGGCTCTGAATTCTAGATACCTTGGAGAGTGTTCCATGTCTGAAAGCAAGTCGCAGCTCTCCCTCTGAATGCCTGGAACGGTATTGATGACAACTGATGCCTGTGTGCTCTGTATCTACATGTGGAAAGACCCTAATTTCTTTAATCCTCCCATTGACTCCTTGGAGCAGGAGCTGTGATTCCCACTTGAGTTTTATGGTTGTGTCCCCTACAGCAGTAGAGTTATGGGAGCATGTGGTTTTCTCGGGGGGCCACTGGGGAATCTGAACTCAGGACCCCATACCTGCTTAGCAAGCCCTCTCATGTACTGAACCAACGCCAGCCCCTGTCATAGATACTTTAATAGCTAACATAACACAGACATGTGCTTCATAAGGACTTGACAAGTCCGAAGAATGCGCGATCTTTCTACTTGGTTCCCGTGTTCTATTTAAATCAGGGAACGGATGTCACCCATTTAAATACAGGTCAGGTCTGCCTCAGCAAGGTGGTGAGGCGGACACCTTCCCACAGAGGTTAAGGGAGTCGAAGGTTGAGTGGTTCAGGGTTTAGCTATTTGAGATCTCATTTCCCAACTAAACACTCTCTCCATAGGCTTTCTCCAACTAGAACGAGACAACCCTCTGAAAGCTAAGGGACGGAGAGAGAGGACTGTAAGGGCCAAACTTGTGTTCACCACCCCCACCCCACCCCCAACAAATCATCCTCTAATTGATATGTCTTCATCAACACAAGCCTAGTTTATGGCACCAGGCGGGCAGCAGTGTTATTTTTAGAAGAGCGATGTATACAATGGGGGTGGGGGGCAGATTGCAAACGAGAGCAAAATGGAACAGACAATTGCTTTCGGGGACGGCGCAGATTAGTACATCATTGCATACTAACAAAGTGCTAATTGCCCCTTTTGACCACGGGCCCAGTTTACAAAGCTTGTGCACAAATGTGCTCTGTGCACTAAATTACAAAACTAACACTGCATTATTTCTCAGTACAGCTTGCAAATTCTTGTAGGGCAGGATGTATTAGCATTCATTAAATCAGAGAGACAGGGAGAGGGAGAGGAAGGCAGGGTAGGATGGAGGGAGGGAGAGAGATAGAGACAGAGAGACAGGGAGAGAGAGACAGAGAGAGGGGGGAAGAGACCAGACACTAATCACTCAGATCACACATGTCACTCTTATCCTAGGACAGCATCAGTCAAAACAGACAACATCTATTTTCAATACTTGCGTTTGGGTAGGTTTCAAATCAGCCATGAGTAGAACACTGGAATTGAATATCTAAAACAATAAGCTAGCATCAGTCTTAGCAACCACGCTCCGCTGTGTGCGCGTGACCCCGTCTTGAGGGGGACCGTGCGTACTAACGAGTCACGTACTGTGTTCTCCAAAGCAGCCGGAAGAATGTGCCAAAGCCAGGCGAGTTCCATCTACAGAAAGCGTGTGAGGTTTGGTGCCACAGGGCTCGCCTTCTTGTTTCGTGTGGCAAAACGGCCTTGAGACATTTCCTAAATACGAGTCGGCGGCTTCGCTATGGGACAATACAGTACCTGCTGAGACACTGATCAGCTATACAAATCCTAGCACCTCAAGCAACCTTAGGACCAGCAATTCCATCATTTCAGAGACATCTGTTGAGAGACTATTTATGAGCTAAGCCCAAGAGCTGCAGCTGCATTCTTTTTTTTTAATATATTTTTTCCAGTTTTTCCTTTTTTATTGACATTTATTAATTATACAGAACTATGGATTTTATTACAAATTTTCAAGTCAGATATAACAACATACGTCATACATTTTAACTCTGTTGTTTTTCTATTGCTGTCCTAAAACATCATGACCAAGATAACTTATTTTAAAAAAGAGTTTACTTTGGCTTACGGTTTCAGAGGGTTAGAGTCTATGATGGAGGAGCAAAGACTTGGTTACAGGCGACTGGGTACAGGAGCTGTAGAGCTTACATCTTTACCTGAAAATAGGAGGCAGAGAGAGTCACACTGGAAATGGCAAGAGTCTTTTGAAACCTCAATCCCTCCCCCAGTGACACATCTCCTCCAATGGGACCACACCTCCTGATCCTTCCTAAACAGTTCCACCAACTGGGGACCAGGAATTCAAATAAGTGATCCTTTGGGGTTGTTCTCATTCAAACCATCACCATGTCATCCATTTCTCTACTGTACTTTGGTCATATACACCTCCCCCTTCCGCTGCTCCAGCTGCCCTCCCTCTCTTGCCTTACTTCCTGCTGGTCGCCATCCTCTTCCCAGACAGTTCCGAGCCACCCCGCCAGCCTGCATATTTGTCTTTCAATCTGCCTTATTTTCCTTAGCATAATGATTTCCAAACCCATCTGCTTTCCTGTGAACAGCACTGATTTTACTTTTCTTTAAACCTGAATATGCTCTGTTGTGCACGTGGACCACGTTTGCTTTCTTCCCTCGTCTGTTGATGAGCACCTGGTGGATTCAGAGCAGCTTGTCTGCAGTGACTGATGCTACAAGAGATACAGCTGCTTGGGTATCTTTGTCATATACTGACTTTGTTTCCTTTGGGCATATTCCCAGGAGCAGTGTAGCCTGAGCTGTATGCAGCTCTGCGTTTGGTTTGGTTTGGTTTGGCTCTTAGGAACCACCGTACAGATAGAAGCTGGGCATTTCTTCCAATGGTGTGTAAGAATGCCTTTCCCCCTGTGTCCTGTGATGTTTTAACAGTAGCCATTCTGACTGGGGTCGGATGGAATCTCTGTAGCTTTGATTTGCATTTCCTTTATGGCTAAAGAATCTTATTATTATATTTTATGCATACTTGTTTGTCAACTTGACTACATCTAGAGTTAACTAAAAACCCAAACCTCTAGGCAATTTTAGTAAATTGGATCATTTGAGGAAGACCCGCCCTAAATGTGAGCCACGCCCTCCCATGGCAGCCTATGTAAAGGACAAGGAAGAAGGAAGTCCATCCCTTCACTGGCATTAGAGCTTACTTCTCTGGGATCCAACATACACTGAAGATCAGCTGAGACATCCAGCCTTGGGGACTGAACAACCACTGGATTCCTGGCTTTCAGTCAGTAGACAGTGTTGAACTAGCTAGACCAAAGCCTGTAAGCCACTTTAACAAATTCCATATATATTTCCCCCCACACACAAATATGTGTGTGTGTATATATATATATATACACACACACATATATATATTCACTCTATCAGTTCTGTTCCTCTAGAGTAGCCTGACTGATACATGCATTTATTGGTGACTTACACATTTTTTAAAATTGTTCAGTTGCTCATTTATTGATTGGACTGTTTGTCCTTTGGGGTTTAATGGCAAAGATTTTTCTCCCATTTTGTTGTCTCTCTCTTCACTCTGACAACTGTTTCTGTGACCACACCATGTCTTCTAATGTGATAGCGTCTCAGTCAGTTCTTCCTATTGCTCTGCACCCCTTGAGCATTCCAGAGTCCTGGCCTATACCTATATCTTGAGGTGTTTTCCTGAGGGTCTCTTCCAGCACTTACAACATTTTAAGCCTATATTCTGGCATTCATTTCTCTTTGAATTGGTTTTTGTGCAGAGTGAGAAACAAGCGTCTGACTCCATCCTTCAGAGTACAGATCCACTTTTCCGGGCACCGTCTCTTAAGGAGACCATCTGTTTTTTCCAGTGTCTGTTTTGGCCACTCCTACCCAAAATTAAGTTGTGCTGTGCTGATTTGGCTCCTTTGTTTTATTCTGTTAGGTCCACAGGTCTGTTTTTCTACAAGTCACATGTTGTCTTTGTGACTATGGATCTATAGGAAAAATTGAAGTAAAATATTATGGTATCTTTAACACTTAGCTTAGACTTGTAAATTTTTAAAACTTATTTTTATTTTATGTGCATTGGTGTGAGGGTGACAGATCCCCTGGAAATGAGGTTACAGGTAGTTGTGAGCTGCCACATGGGTGCTGGGATTGAACCTAGGTCCTCTGGAAGAACAGCCAGTGCTCTTAACCGCTGAGCCACCTCTCCAGCCCCTACATATGAGTTTTAAGAGTATTTTCTAGCTCTGTGTAGAATGTCATTGGACTTTTCACTGGGCATTGTGCTGAGTCTATGGACCACTTTTGGTAATGTAGCCATCTTCACCGTGTTAATTCTTCCAATCCATGCGTATGGAGAGAGTCTTTTAATCTTCTAGTGCCTGATTTCATTTCTTTCTCCTGTGTTCTAGACTTTTTAATCACAGAGGTCCCTCACCTCATTGGTTAGGTTTATTCTCTGTTGTTGTTGTTGTTTTGGTTTTTTGTTTGTTTTGTTTTGTTTTGTTTTGGTGGCCATGGTGAAGGGGATTGTTATTCTTGATTTATTTCTAAGAATATCCATTATCTGTATACAAAAAAGCTACTGACATTTTCCTGCACGTTTTGTATCCTGATACTCAGCGGAAGGGATTTATCAGCTCTAATAGTGTCTGCGGTAGTCAGGGTCTGCCGATAGAGGATCCTACGATCTGCAAATGGGGATAATTTTAATCCTTCTGTTCATATTCCTTTATCTTACTTTATCGCCTTGGCTAAGATTTTAAGAACTAGGTGGAGACCGAGGAGAGAGGGGACACCCTGGTCTCATTGCTGATCTTCGCGAGTGACTACTCTCCTGTATGGGGACCTCAAGGTGAGCAGATGTTAAACTCTATAATTTCAATGATTCTGAGTTGTTTTACTAGCAGCCACATCATCCCCTCGGGAGCAGAGGGCATTTTGGGAAATAAAGCCAAACATGTTTGTATTTGGGGAGTGATGGAAAGGGACCAGGAAGATACATATTTGCAATAGGTGGGCTGGTTCCCAGGAGTTACCATCATGGGTGGCTACTACGTAAAGCTAACGGGCAGATTCCAAAACTCAGTAGAATCCCTCTCCATTCCCCTCCCGAATCCCTCTCCATTCCCCTCCCGCCGCTCCGCTCTGGGCAGTTGGGGCTGACCTTAGAAGGATGACTCACTGGCTTTGTGAGATCAGAGAGCACCCCCTCCGTCCTGCGCCATCTTCGTTCTCTGCCAAACGCTATGAACCCTACAGGTTGGCAGGAAAGACCACCTTCTGTAAAATATGTACTGACTCTTTTGATTTAATCAAAATGAATATTGATCCAAATCAAAGTGATTACTGCTTTCAAAGAAAGCTGAACTAAGTTTCAGTTAATGGAAAGAGAATGTGGCACTCTGTTGCTTGGTTTTCAGAGGTCAGAAGTGAAGACACTGTCAGGCAGGCGTATAGTTATGAATATAACTTTTCCTTTTAAAAACAGTTTACTTTTATCTGTGTGTCTGTGTGCATGTGCATGCACACACATGTGTGCAACTTGGCCACAGAGTCCAGAGAAAGATTGGCTGCCCTGAAGCTGTCATTGCAAGCAGTTTTGAGCCTTTCAGTGTGGGTCCTGGGGACAAACTTGAGTCATCTAGAAGAAGCAAGGAGAGCCCTCTAACCCCTGAGCCATCATTCCAGCCCCACAAATAGAACTTCGTAAAGCCAGGCTTTATTTTATGGCCAAGAGAGCCAAGTGTGGCTTGAGAGAGAAGTGTGGGTCTGTTTCTGGCTGACTAGTGTACTTGTGGCGAACTGAGAGCTGCATGTTGGGTTGAAAACTATGAAAGGTGAAGTGTTTCCCATAGGAACTGAGCCATTTGACTGTTTGACCGCAGATTTTGTTATGTTTTTTGTTGTCTGTTTGTTGAGACGGGGGTCTCGTGTAGTCCAGACTGGTCTCAGACTCACCATGAACCTGATGACCTTCGGAATTCTGATCTTCCTGTCTCCACCTCCTGAGAGCTGGGGACTAGAGGTTTCAATAGCCAGTTCTTGATAAAGTCGTGTTTCTTTGTCTTTGAAAGTGGGAGAGGGCAAGCAGGGAGAAGGATGTAGATTTTGCCTTCAGTCTCCTTGCAAATAATGTCTATTCTTGTGAGATTCTGAAAATCTTTTTCACCAGGTCTTGAGATGGAAGGATTAAATATTTTTAAAAATAAAATGACAAAATCTGAGTATTTGAAATGGCAATTTTTGTCTGCTCGGATTCCTGAACACTATCACCTGTCAAAGGACTCCAAGACAATCTGGCTTCGTGGTGCGATGGCCCAGGACATAGGGCCACAGCTGACAGTCAGCGGTAACGCAGCTAAGATCTGTGCTAAGAAGCTCACACGTGGACAGAAGGCCCGACCCTGGGACTGGTTTTTCTTACCTAGGTGTCTCCTTAGCTGTCTCTCTTTGCTCGTGTTTTTGGTGTTTTTAATGACATTCTGAAAATTCTCAACTATAGTGGAAGCAAATGGTGGGGGGCGGGGGGCGGGGAGTTCTGTATCAACATCTCCCTGTTTGTTTTCCTTTGTCTGGTGTGGCCCTCATGCCAGGCTGTTGCTAAGCTGTCACTTCGGGCTTGTTAGTCAAATTATGGTGATTAATGCAAACAGCCAACGTGAACTTTGAGCTGTTGAGATGCTCCCGCAGCCCACGTGCTGGCCGGGCGCCATCCTTCCACAGCTCCTAAGTGACTCAGACACCTCTCAACACCGAGGAGGCTCTTCCTCAAGCACAGAGTCCCGTGACTCGTAACTGACTGAGACACCTCTCAAACCCAAAGACAGCTCTCTGGTATCTGACATAAATGTGACGGCCGAGATCCCTTCAGACGATAACCTAAATGAGGACGTTTGAAAACACACGGCCCCGCCCACGGGCAGAAGGCTTTCCCTTCCTAGGGGCTTGGAAGCATGGTGAAGCCCCATCACCCTTCCGTCCTCACGTGGCGTTCCCTGTGAGCGGGTTTTATATTTTTACTCGTGTATATTCACGTAATGCCATGTTTCCTACATGTTCTTTCTGGTATTCCAAGCACTTGAGAATCCACACCATCCCCTGCTTTTAGCTCATCTCCATTTCCCTCCACCTGGTCTCCTCTCTTTCCCTACCTAGCTGCCTTCTGCTTCATTCGTGTGTGTATGTGTGTGTAGTATGTGACATATGTCATATATATGTATACATACACATATATGCTTTCTATCTCTATAAAGAATTCTATGAACCGCAAATGAGAGAAAAAAAATGCAGCATTTATCTTTCTACGTTTGATTTATTTCACTTAATTTGATGACCTCAAACTGCACATACGTATCTTCTACTTTACGGCTGAGTAAAATTCTGTCGTGATTTTTTTTTTTTAAGCCGAAAAACTAGAACTACTAAACGACCTGGCTATACCCCTTCTAGGCGTAGACCCAAAAGATGCACCCACGTTCATTGCAATGCCATCTCAATGGTCAAGTTGTGGAATCAGCCTAGCTGTCTGTCAACAGATGTAGGCTTTAGTGTGCAGAGAGCCCACCAGCCCTCCTGTGTACCCTTCTTATGTGGTGAATGTTCATGCATGTCCATTCTTTCTTAACTCTAAGCAGATAATTTGGAGATTAATGCCCGATACTTAGAACTTTGAAACTTTCTCTAGTAGCTTGAAGAGTGTTTATAACATCATAAAGGCACCCCGGGTCTGAAATTCTCCAGAGAGTGTACCACTCAACGTTCTGACATAACATGAACTTTGAGCTCTTGCCTCCCCAAAGGGATTTCCCGTAGATAAAGAAGCCTGCTGTGACAAAAATGTTCCATCAACACAAACTGAAGTGATTTTTTTTCTTGAACTGGGAAATACCCTGTGAAATCAGCTCCCACCAACACACTCCACTCTTCGAGTTGAGAAAGTGGGTTCAGAGGGCCAACTCAAGAAAATGCTGATGGCGTTGGTCTTACCCAGCTGTGTATCACCAAGGCCCACCCTCCGAGACCAGACTCGAAGATTCGCTTCTCATTGTATCCCCGTCATTCACAGCTTGCTCAGGCCAAGTCGTTCCATCAATCTCAATCGGTCAGTGACGCCATCTTGGGGAAGCAAGGCAATGCGATATGACGGGCTTGGGCCAGTGGGAACGTGTAGCCCTCTGGATAGCATGGCCCTGTGGGACTCTAACTGAAGATATGCATCTCGTTGTGGCTTCTGTTAAGTAAGGTTGGGCTTTTGTGAGGTTTCCTTTTTACTTAGAGTAAAATCCACTTTAAACATATTTTATCGTTTTGACAGTCATATCGTGACAGTCACTGTCGAGATCCAGAAGATACCACTCAGAAATGCTCCTCACACCACGTGTCCACGATTCCTCAAACTCCCAGCCCCAGGAGCCACTGATTTGTTTCTTTTCGACACCATTGTCCCTTCAAGAATATCATATCCATGTTCTCACAGGGGATGTAATTTTCGAGTCTTGGTTCCTTTGCTCAGTGTGATTACTTTGGGTTTATCCATAATTGCATGTGTCAATGACTCATTTCAAATTTATTTATTTTTTGTTCATTTGTCTGTTTATTTATTATTTTGTGTATGGGTCATCAGGGGACTGCCACACGTACATGTGGACATCAGAGGACAACCTGCCTGAGTCAGTTCTCTGCTTCCACTACGTGAATCAAACCCAGGTTGTGAGGCTTGGCAGCGGATGCCTGTACCTGTTGAGCCATCCCACTGGCCCTGATCCGCGATTTTATTACTGGGTCACATGCTATAATATGAACAAGCCATGGTTTATGTACTCATCCACTAGTTTATTGAGAGATCTTTTCCTTGTTGTGACATTTTTGTATTGGTGACAAACGCCTTCTAACTATTTATGTACGTGTTCTTGAGAGAGGGGTGACTTATTACTAAGGCAAATATAAGTCAGGTGTGGGGGATGCACACCTGTAAGCCCATTCTGTGTAGCACGCCATGGTGATGTGCACCTGTAAACACGTCCTGTGCAACATGTCAGCAAGAAGATCAGCAAGCCTCAGCTACATAGAAAGTTGAGTCAAACTGGGGCTTCATGAGACCCTGTATCAAAATAGTTTAAACCCTACAACAAAATATCCTAGTAAATGGATATAACATTACATAGATATGATGAATTATTAGGAAATACATATTTTCCAGGACAGCCAGAGCCTCACGGAGAAACCCTGTCTCAAAAAGCAAACAAAAAAAAATATTAAAGCCATACAGGTACAGTAGGCTTGGTGTGGGTGCGGGGTGTCCCTGGAGCCCAGGTCATCTGGCCTTTTCTTCTCAACAGGGAAAAAGCCATCTTGCCTACCGTTTCACTTCTTAACACTGCTCGCGAGGCGGTGACTGCAAGGCGGTGACTGCTCCTGAATGGAGGCCAAGGGTTTCATGCAGCACACAGAGTGACAACATGAACGGAGTGCCTTGGACGCTCTGTCGTGGAATTCGTTGCTTGATTGGTTTTATTGTTGTTGCTGTTTTTAATTACGTGTATTTGTGTGTGGGCGTGTCTATGTGAGTACAGGTGCCCATCCAAGCCAGAAATGGATGTCACATCCCTGGAGTTGGAATGACAGGTGATAGGTTGCCCGTATGGGTACCAGGGACCACACTCGGCTCCTGCAAGAACAACGTATGCTCTTCCCACTGAGCCATCTTCCCAGCCCTAGAGTTTTCTCTTCGGAAGGCCTGACATTTGAAGATGGCATCCAAGATCTTACAGGAGGAGAGAGCTTCATCCCTTCTGAGAAATCCATCGCTTCAGCACTGCGGAGCCCTCCCGTCCTCTCCCCTCCCCTCCCCTCCCCAGTTCCAGAAGGTTGTTCGGATGTCACCCTCAGAAACAATAGCAGCTGTGACAGTAAAAGGCGGACGGAAGATGGGGTGGCCCGAATCCTGCATCCCTGATTCCCACTTCGGGGTTGACAAGCTACGCTGAGGCCTACGGCCTGGGCTTGGGACACAGCTGCTAAAAGCACTTTCTTCGACTGCTCCTCAGTGGGCTCTGTGATGACCAGTGACTGTGAGTGCTTCAGACAGGCCCAGCTGTGGGCGAGTGCAGGCCCATCTTGTTACATTTCTATAAAGAAAACAAGCTGACCATGTATTGGAAGCCAAGGATGCTGCCCCTCTCTCAAATTTAAAGCGTTTTAAAATTGTTTCTAGGCAGAATGAAAGCATTCGGGCAGCAGTGACCAGATTTTGTCCAATTTATACATTTTTATCCCGTGCTTTCTATAGGATCGTTTATTATTATTATATTACTTCACTGTTAGGAAAATGACAATGTTATCTATCAGGACGGTTCTGAAGTCTATAAGGTGTTGCCCTCCCCTTGCTTTCTTTGTTTTCTGAGTCTCACGTGGCCTAAGCCAGCCTCTTGAACTCCCAATCACCCCTCCTGCTCCCGGGTGTTCGAATTACAGACGTGGGACTCCGTGACTGGCAGGATCCGGTTACTTTCTGATGACGTGACTTGCTGACAGAGCACGTCACCTGCACACCTGTCTGTCTCCCGATGATTGTGATGCAGAAAGTCTAAAGAAGCCATATTGCCTCATCTCCCCAACTCCTCCCTACCCCGATTCCTGTAGAATCCAGCCGATTAATGCTGTTGCCAGAAGCCGACTCACTGTTACTTCCTCTCGTCCCCGTTAGAGGTTGGGTGTGTTTTCAGAGTCACAGACAGATCGAGTCTCTCCCCTGGCTCACTGCCTCTTCAGCTCTGCCTACGGCCCTCGCTCTTCTGCCTCTCCGGGGCCCTGGTAAAGCATTTCTCCTTTGGAAGGCATTTATGCATTTTCAGCTTGAAACCTAATCGGAAAGCTCATTTTGAGGACTTTCACATCTTTACTGTGATCGTGTGTCTCTCCCGGTGTTTTTTGTTTTCTGTGTGCTGTGGTTTTCCTCTCGTTCCTGCCACTGGACTGATAGAGTTGTCTTCATTCCATTTTCTGTTTTCTTTTGGTTATTTTCCTGTGGGATTTTGTTGTTACTGTTTGTTGGAGGCGGGGGGGGGGGGGGGGGGGGGCAGGAAGTGCCCAGGCTGGCCTCAAACTCCCAATTCAGGAATTCAGGTGTTGAATTCCTGATCCCCTTACTTCTCCTTCTGAGACCTGAGCTGACAGGTGAGCAGAGACACACACGGTTCTCTTCCCTGTTTTGCCTTGTATCACATCATCTGACTGCTCTATATCCATCTTCATTTATGATTGGGTCATGTTTAGCCTTTAGTTTTTAGTGTATTTAAATACATTTTTCTAGTCTTGAGAATAAATCAATGCTTGTAACTTTTATTTCTTCTGTTTGCACTAGAATTACTTAATTTTAACACAAATTGCCTGGTCCCCTCCCCTGGACATCGCACACTGGACCAGCCTTGAGGAGGGAGACACGGTCAAGAACTGTCCGGGTGAGAGGCAGAAGCTTGGAAGCAACAAAAAACAGACTTCTCAGGAGACAGTGTCTGTGAGATGGCCATTTACTGAAGCAAGGGGATGATGTATATGTCATAGGAGAGAAAGGGGAATGACCTATGTGGTGATGTGTCATTGGCTAGGGCTGTGGTACTGAGAAAGCTCTATCTGCATTAAGCAGAGGTGTACAGAGTCCAGGGGAAGAGCCCTTATAAGGTCATATAGGGAGAGAGGAAGTCCAGCCCGGGGCTCTCCAGCTGCAGGGGTCAGTAAACAGAAACCAGTCCACACACCTAGGAGAGGCAGGATTTTATCAGGTGCTACACGGCATAAGACATGTCAGCACCCGAGGGAGCTTTGCTGCATGTTAATGCTAGCTAGGGTCTGTCAGAATAGAAAAGGGGTGCAGCTGAATGCCTTTCATTCTCAGGGTAAGAAATTCAGGGTTCAAAGCACACTTCAACCACTTCTTAGCTCTAGACCAGCCCCCAACAAATCAGTCTTTCAACCAGTTATCACACATCTGTGATCCCAATACTCAAGAGGTGGAGGAGGGAGAATGACTACAAGTTGGAGACCAGCCTGGACTACATAGTGAGCCCAGGCTAACCTAGCCTACATAGTGAGCCCAGGTTTGTCTGGCCTACATAGTAAGCCCAGGCTTATCTAGCCTAAATAGTGAGCCCAGGCTAGCCGGGGCTACAAAGCAAGACCCTATCTGGAGACCAGCCTGGCCTACATAATGAGCCCAGGCTAGCCCAGGCTACAAAGCAAGATCCTATCTCAAAAGAAAAAGAAAATGCCTCTGTTTTCATTTATAACCTTTAACTAGAATTACCACGGTTTCACAGACAAGGAACCTGAAGCCAAGAACAATCGTGAAAAGCAGGTTGCATCCTGGGACAGCATGTGGACTACAGTGCTGGTTACCTGGGGAGGAAAGAGCCACTCTCGACAGACCACTCCATCCCTGTCACTGTGCTCATGAATGCCTCCATACACCAAAGAGTGCTCGCCTGTCGGTGCCGATCTTCAATACGATGCCATTTCCCTGGTCTGACACTGCTGTTGGAGAGACTGAGGAATCAGCAGAGTACTGTTGGGCCAGAAAGCAAACATGACCTTGTGCCCACATGGAGGTCAGAGGGCGAACGTGATCTTGTGCCCACATGGAGGTCAGAGGGCGAACATGACCTTGTGCCCACATGGAGGTCAGAGGGCAAACATGATCTTGTGCCCACATGGAGGTCAGAGGGCAAACATGACCTTGTGCCCACATGGAGGTCAGAGGGCAAACATGATCTTGTGCCCACATGAAGTTTGTTGGGAGCCCCCCTTCTTTGTCTCTTTGTCATTTATGTATCCAGTGTGTGTTGAGTGCTTTTCACTTAACTGTATAGTAAGACCATTGTGCAAGCAAAGTGGGCAAGCTCTCACTTGTTTTCTCTTGGTTTCTCTCTCTCTCTCTCTCTCTCTCTCTCTCTCTCTCTCTCTCTGGGTATAGAGGGGCTGGAGGTCAACATAGGACATCTCCCTCAATTGTTCCCCCTTTATCTCTTGAGACACTGTCCTTGAACCTGGAGCTCACTTTTCCCACTAGCCTGGCCGGACAGCAAGCCCCAGGGATCTGTCTGTCTGACTGTCTGTCTCTCCCTAAGCCTCCAGCACTAGGGTTACAGATGTGCACCGCAGCACCCAGCTATGCTTTTAAACATTGGTCCATAGACTCAAACTCAGGTTCTCGTGCTTAGACGGCAAGCACTTGGCTGCCCGAGCCATCTTCCCAGCTTCTCTACTCTTGCTTCCTTTATTTCAGTTCTACATGGTGGGAGAGTCTAATGGTTAACGCAGCGAAGAAACGGCTTCAGTGGCATCGTGAAGCAATTCCCAATGCTGTACAGTGAAAGCCCAGTGGGCCTTTATCAATATTTACATTTGGCTCAGAGGGGCACACATTTTTTTTTTAAAGCTGACTTTTGTCTTGGATCTCTTTACAAAGAGTAACGGATGCCCATCCAAAATGAGCACGCTGGCTTAGTGGAGGCCGTTAGACAGTGTCCCATGCTGAAAGCCCACCATCACCTTAATCAATTGGTACTTACAAGATACACAGGAAAGGTGGGACGCGAGGGCTGGGCGAGGGTGGGGCCAGGCCTGAGATGGTGCGGCACCGGGCTTTCCTTTCTCCAAATAAGATGTCACTGAATGGTGGCTAAGCCCTTCAATCAGTAAGACTTAGGCTGTGTTTGCTGAGATAGAACGTAACAAACTCTTCCTTACATTTCCACTCACGTGGACTTTGCTGAAGTTAGAGGTGCTTTTTAGGAAGGACAAGAGAGAGACCATCCAAACGTACAGGGTGACAGTTGAGTAGATTTTTTTTACAGGGCGATAAGACGCCAGGATGAGCTGTTATCTGAAGAAGTGCTCGTGTCTTAAGAACCAGATGCCGTCCCTTGTTAGCTGTTAGAGATCCATCTAGGGGAGAAGTCAAAGCAAGAGGTTTGTCCATGCCTATGAATTATGCACAGTTGCATGTCTATAAATTATATACACATACACACATGTAAATGACCATGTCGATGGCCGTGCCTTGCCGGGTCTAGGGGGTTTTGTTGCTGTCTGGCTTTGTTTCGATCCTTCTGGCCTCCCCTCTTTCCCATCACCCTGGCTTGCTTAGTGCATCCACTCAGAACAAAGCTGGAGGCAGCGCACTGCGGGGACTTGAGGTTAGAACTTCATACTGCAATTCACACCTTTCCCAAAGAGATTCCTAAGAAACCTCGGTAATTGGCAAATGATGTTTTATTGAATTGGTCTCCTCAAATTGTCACTGGGACAGAGTGAGAAATTGCTATGTGCCCTGCCAGCAGCCTGCTGTTGTTGCCGCTCTAAAAGGGCCTCTGTAGACTCCGCATGAAAGGTGAGGCCATTAAGAGCTGTCCTGGCTCTCGGGACGTCTTTCTTCTTCCTTTCCTTCTTTTTGCCTATGTCGCACCTCCGGGAACTCATTTGTATACATGTTGTGCACACACACACACACACACACACACATGTTCACACACACACATTCACATACACACACCTCTGAGAAATCATTTTTATACACATTGCACACACACACATACACACACACACACACACCTCTGGGAACTCATTTGTATACATATTGCACACACAGACAGACACACACACACACACACACACACACACACTTACTCCCAAGTAAAGCTTGAGAGATACAGTTAAGTGTGTTGGGAGTCAGGTTTCCAGTTTTCTCCAGGCAGCAGCGCTGTAATCTGAGGCAAGCTGCTTCCACACATCTCTGCCTCCTTGTAAGGTGGCTTTCTTTTTAGATTTTTTACTTATTTTTAGCTTATGTGTGTGATTGTTTTGCCTGCGTGTATGTGTGTAAACCACAACTGTGCAGTGTTTGTGGAAGCCAGAAAAGGACATCAGAGCCTGGAAGCGGAGTTGCAGATGGCTGTGAGCCAGCATGTGGTTGTTGGTGAGTTCAAATCCTGAACCCCAGTCCTCAGTAAAAGTAGCCAGTGCTCTTAACTGTTGAGCCGTCTTTCCAGGATGGAATGGGTGCATTCATATCTAGCTAAAAGCCAGGGCCTGGTAGGTGATTGCTGTTAGGCACTGTGCTCAGTGCAGATGCTCACTGTGCTGACATTTATGTGGTTCTGGGCATAAGCACCTTCACAGCGATGCCCGTGGAAGGCACTGCTGTGCCTACGGACCAGATTCTGCCAGTTTCCCTGTGTGGGCGGAGGTGACTAAAATGTGTGTGGCTTGCCTTTTTTCTCATATGAGTTCAAGTCCTGAGAACAGCTTGGGAACTGGGAGGTAATGGCCTCTGGGTGCCCTTTTGAAGGAGGGAAGGTTAAATGTCATGTGCCAGGTGCTGAAACTGTGGGGACAATAAGCGGGGAAGCAGAACTTTTGAAGATCTGTCCTGGTCCACGCCCTTGGTCTCCCCTGCGGTGCTGCTCCTGGTGCGCGCTCTTGTGAACCCCTCCACATCACTTGGGGAAAGAAGGAAGGGGGGCTGCTGATGCAACTCCCCACAAACCCGAACACAGGGAAACTGGATGGCTTCTGTCCAATAAGTTCCCTTTCTTTCTTCTTTCTTCCTTCCTTTGAATTAAGATTTATTTATTTGTGTGTGTGTGTGTGTGTGTGTGTGTGTTTTGCTTACATGTATGTATGTACACCACGTGTAAGCCTAGCATCTATGGAGGCCAGAGGAGAGTGTCAGATCCTCTGGAACTAGAGACTTGTGAGCTGCCATGTATGTGCTGGGAACCTAACACGAGTCCTCTGAAGAAGCAGCCAGTGCTCTGAACTGCTGAGCTAACCTCCAGCCTCCTCGTATCTTCCTTCCTCCCTCTCGGATGTGATGGGCTCTAGTTTTCTTTTTGACTTCTGAGCTTCAACTTCAAGTAAGGTTTGCGTTGTGCAAGCGCTTTGATCACACCCCGGTAGGGATGCCAGCCTATTGGGAAGGATCTGGCCTCCATTTCTCAAATTTGCCTTTTAAAGTTGTATATGTATTTTTAATCTATGATTTTTTGAGAATTTTATTCATGAGTACTGTATTTACGTTATTTCCTCCTTCTGCCTCCTCTCTCCAACTCTCAACATGCCCCCACCCTGCTCCCTCTGAAATTCATGGCCCCCTTTTCTTTAATTACTGGTGTGTGTGTGTGTGTGTGCATGTGTGTGTGTAAGTATATAAATATAACCTTCTGAGTCCATTTAGTATTGCTTGTATGCATATGTTTTTAGAATTGACCACTAGGGATTAGATAGCCAGTAAGCTCATCCCTGGGGAAGACTTAACCTCCCTCTCTCAGTAGTCATTAGTCTCCTACAGCTCTTCCTCTAGGGGTGGGGCTCCATGGTGTTTCCCCGATCCACGCTGGCACATCAGTTGGTGCTGTTATTGTGCAGGCCTTGTTTACACAACCTGCTGTTGAGGCTTCACGGCCGCAGCTCTCTGTCACATAGAGAAGACGCTATACCGGAGCAGATGTCCTGGTCCTCCAACTCTTACAACCTGCCTCTTCTTCCACTACGTTCCCTGAATCTCAAGTGTAAGGATTGTGTTGCAGAAGTGTCTGACGGGGCTTGGCATTCTGCAATCAGTCATTCTGTGCATGGTGATGATGTATTTAACGGTCCCTCCCTTGGGTAAAAGGAAGCTTCTTTGATGAGGGGTGAGAGCTACATTTCTCTGTGGGTCTAAGGATGAATATTTAGAATACAGTTAGAAATGGTGCTAGTTTGGCAAATTGGCAGTAGTAGGCTCTCCTCTAGGTTCCATGACCTCACCAGCCATGGGTAGTTGGCTAGGTTTACAGTACGTGGCATGATTTCCCTCCCACTGAGAAAGCCTGAAGTCCAATTAGAGAGCTGTGGTTACACCGAGATAGAAGGCCACTGTTGCACCTTCAGGGATATCTCGGTATGCTGGCCATTGTTGTGGATTGCGGGCATCACAACGGATAGAGCCATCAGTTGCTTTTCCCTCTGCAGTTTGTATAGCAGCTTCTGTACTGAGAGCCAGTCCTCAAGGAGGAGGCTTCTGTCAAAGGAGATGAAACTCAGACTGGAAAGTTCAGACTTTGATCTTCTCTAGACCATACAGGACAAAGGATTGCATTGGGCCATAGAAGCTCTCTGAGACCTTCTTAGCTATGACACATCCAGGATCGTAGATGAAAGGTCACAACTCTCCACATTGCTGAGAAGGCAGAGAACTATTTCTATGACTAAGAAGACTCATTGGTCTTGTACACTTTCAGAAAGAAGCTCCCTCTTCCTGTGCCATTTAATAGATATAAATGGTTCTCGACAGCATGTATACAACCAGACAGTCAGCTCCCTGTAATGCAAACATACAGGTGGACAAACTTTAGGAGAAATGGAAATAAGAAAACAAGAAAAAAAATATTCCGCCACACACTTTATACAACAGTCTGTGTAAATGCCAAAGAAGTTATCAAAAGCCTGTAGTTGGGGATGCTGATAGATTTACCAAAGTAGGTAAAAGATAGTGAGTCTTTAGAAGCCCACCAGGAAATCAACTGCTTGCGCCTAACGAAGTTAGAGGGAATTCCAGGCCCCCCTTTCCAGGAGAAGCAGGTGTCCTCTTGAGTCCTGTGCCATGAAAGTCTGGAAATACCCTATGCAGGAAGCTGTGCACCCAGAAACACACTGCCATTCATCTTCATCTTTGAAGTACAGATTCACCCACAAGTGACTCAAAGACACTCAACCGAAGTGGCAACCCCCGCAGGATAAGGCCATTTTCTGGCAGTAGAATTTAGTCAGGATAACCTTTGTAATTCCCTGCCCACCTTCCTTACAATAAATTTCAAAATAAGTTCTGGTTTGGATTTTTTTTTTTAATTCAAGAAATTACATTAAAAAGAATCACCTCTGATCAACTTCACAAGATTTTGGAAACGTATCTGAGGCTTGTGGTTGGAAATTTACTTTTAGCAATCTGCTGGTGTCTTTGTAGTCCTTGCAAAGATGAGAACAGGAGATCTGCACTCGGTAAGGTCTGCGGGTTAGATTTTAGGTACCAGAGATGACATAATATAAACATGAGCTTTGCTTATCTTTTCTAATGGTGTTAATATTTGAACCAGAGGGAGAAGAAGAATACAGTTGTTGACGATTTTCAAAAATATATGAACATGTTTCCAGGAGTTTAACTGGATAATTAATGACAAGTAGGAAAATCCGTTTGCATACTGGTGTAGATATCAGCTGTGCGTGGACAACGTAATCACAATCCAAGCATCATCTGTTCAACGTGAGGAGAGGAGAGCTAGTCTCGGGGCTGGAGTATAGCTCATTAGTAGAAAGCTTGGTGGCATGCCCAAGACCAAGTCTATTTCCCAATACTATTAAAAATAAAATGATTAATAAAATACAATACACATTTCTCTCTCTCTCTATATATATATATATATCTCTTCTCTCTTTCTCTTTCTCTCTCTCTTTCTCTCTGTCTCTCTCTCCACTCTATCTGTCCATTGTCCATTCAGGCATTTTTCTTCCTTTTTTCACACTTTTAGATCAATGAATAACCAACCACAGGTATCCACCAGGAGCCATACACTGTAAAACATAGCTCATCCATCTAAACCTGTAGGAAGATCTTCCTGTCTACGAGAAGGACGTGCTGCACACTGTGTAAGCACCCACATGGCATTTTCATGCAGCGTTTTCTTTTCTGTGTCCTGGTGGTGCTTGATTCATATCTTAGAACATCCATATGCGCTAAATTATATCTCTTGTAATTTTCTAATGCATATGACAGTATTTCATATTGTCTTTCCTGACTTCTTGGCCTATCCAGTGTCTGAGGGAGGGAGTTAATTTTCTTAAGGGTGTGGCCCCTGGTAGGTTGACCATGTTCTAGTCATGGCCCTACTCCCGTGCGTATACGGGCAGCACAAACTGAACTTGGGTCATAAAAAGAAAGCAGACATGTAGCTGGCAGGATCTGGAGGTGAGATATGGGGGGGGGGGCTGGGGAGGAGTAGGAAGAAAAGATGGTCAAAATACGCTGTAAGGAATCCTCAAAAATACTCTGCATTTAAAAAGTAGAGGGTTCCTGACAGGTAGCAGGACAGAAATTGATGCAAAGATTCTGTTTCTGAGATTGGGGACCTTGAGGCAAGGGCTGGGGAGTATCCCACGGGAGCTGGTAGCCAGACAAGGACCTCCATTCTACACCTTGAAGGAAATAAATTCTACTAGCAACCTGAGGGTGGTGGAGGGGGCTCTGCTCTGGGCCTCTGGCTGAGAGTTCAATCTAGTGGACATGTTGGCTTCGGCTTCAGGATGTCTTGAGACATCCTGAGGGTGCTTTTTTAAGATCCCCCACACACGATAGTTTGTTCTTAAGCAGCACATTAGTTACACATGGAAGTATTAACATGGTGTCCCAGAGACAATGGGTCAGAGCTGCTTTGTTGCGTGCGTGTCTTTTCATACCCAGCTTCTCTGCCTTGTGCACATGCACAATCTCCTATGAAAGAGAAGGTTCTCCCTCCACAATCTACGCTGCTCTCTCTGACTCCGGAGATTTGTTTGTTGGATGTGAGAGCGGCAAAGTGTTTTAGAAGATTCATTTTAGTTTAATCTGCACGTAGGAGTGTTTTCCTGCGTGTACGTGTGTGCACTGTGCGTGCGCCTGGAACAGGAGTTACAGGTGGCTGTGAGCTGCCAAGTAGGTGCTGGGGCCTCAAACTTACGTCTTCTGCAAGAGCAGTATGTGGTCTTAACCACTGAACTACTCCTCCCATCCCCAGCCTGAAACTGTGATCTAGGATACACTCTGTAAAACAGTAGATTTGTAATGCTGAGACTGGAGTCTCTTTGGTTTAGCAAAGGCCTTTCTGGGGTTATTCAGTTTCCGAAACAAATATAGAGCTGAATTTGGTGGCGACTGGAGAGCAAGGCATGATAAACCAGGAAGCTTCAGAGACGAACGGAGCGGTCTGGCAGCTGCGGGTAGAGGGGGATGAAGAACGTGGCGGTGGCCCAAGCCTAGGGAGAAAAAAGACAGATCGTGGCAAAGACCCGATGGGAAAGTCTTTGAAGACAAGCTAGTCAATGAACCCCAGACTGCTAGTGCCTCCATGCAGGCTCTGATGTTCCCCTCCGTGCAGGTTCTCCTTGACCCCCCAACACCCAGTAAAGGCTATGGAAGCTTCTGTGAGAGATAGAAGAAGGGATCTTCCCATACAGAGGGATGCAGTGCTTCTGGGTCATCATTCTAGTGATGCCAGGCTGGGAGCAGCAGAGAAAGAACCAAACCTGAGCGGTCGCCTGTGGAACCAGCCGAGGCCCAGGTACAAGCTAAGGACTGCAGACAAGACACTGTGATGAGCGAGGAGCAGGCTGCATTGGCCACGATGTGGCATGCCTTGGCAGAAAGGACGCCCACAGGATTTCTCAACTTTGCAAAGGCATCTGAGACCTGGCAGCCCTGGTTGTGGGGAACAGTAGAGAGCACCCTAGGGTGCTGAGAAGCATCTCTGAACTCTATGGCACCTCCTCCCTCACCATTTGTGAGGAGTCCACATGCTCCAGTCATTAGCAAAAGTCCTCCACCCCACCCATGCACTAGATTCTCTACAGGCCCTGGGGAAGGCTCTGGACTCTGTGGGCACTCAGTATTGACTTAAAGCCAAAGAGCTAAGACGCTCTAGGCTGGAGACACACTGGTAATAAAACCAGAAATTGAGTCTGAGGAGATGGTTCAGTTGGTGAAACGCTTGCAGTGCAGGCATGAGGATCTGAGCTTGACCCCCAGGAGCCCCATAAAAAGTCAGATGTGGTGGTGTGAACTTTCCCAGTGGGGAGAGGCAGAGGAATCCTGGGACTTGCTGACCAGCCAGCAAAGCCTAATCATAGGGCCCTGGTTTCCAGAGAGAGACCTAGTCTCAAAGAGTCAGATGGTTTCTGAAGAATGACATCCAAAGTTATATGTCATTCACATGCACACACATGTGGCACCCCTCCCATTGTAGCACACACACACATAAACACATATGTATGTGCGCGCGCACGGCCACACAGGCACGCGCACACACACGTGCACACATACACATGAGTGTGTGTATGTGCATCAGACATGTATTCAAAATGTGTTTGCTATGATGTGAAGGAGGAGTGGCTATACTGTGTGTCTGGATATTTCTGTGTAAATGGAACACTTCTGGGTCTCAAAGATATTTTTCCTCCAGGAAAATAAAAGCACCATTAGTGGGGCTGGAAAGATGATTCAGCAGCTAAGAACGCTTACAGAGGACATGGGTTCAGTTCTCAGCGCCTACATGGTGTTTCACAACCATCTGTGACTCCGGTTCCGGTAGATCTGACTCAGTTTCCTGGCCTCTGCTGACACCAGGCTTACAGATAGCACACACATAGATGCAGGCAAAACATTTAAACACAACAAAAGGTATCTTTAAAGCATTTTTAAAACACTAGATTCTCTTACAGCAGGTTATGCTGTTGACCCAAATCAAATGTAGCTTGCTTTTAAAAACCCTACACATTTTGTTGAAATTGCCCAAATGAGAACCCAAAACGAGTTTCTTCCATTTTGGTTGCCAACAGGCATGGCTTGCAATTTGGTTCAAGCCACGTGTGTGCCATCTGCCTGACGGACTCTGCACTTGTCGCCCCTTGATTAGACGTGGTATTTTTCTCACTCTCAGTATTTTGTCCAGATTTGAGAGATCCACACAGGAGACCTTATTAAAATCTGCAGAAGCCTGTGAACGCCCAGGGATGCCCTTATGTGTGAGAGGGAGTGGATTTTTATTCTCCAGGAATCTGGCGCTTCCGAAGGAAGAGCAAAGGGGACGAAGACACCAGCCACGGTATCACAATGCTTGCTCTCCCTGAAGCCAGAGGCGCCGAGGTGAAGTGCAACCTCAAGTGTTCTCATGATGTACTAAGAATTGTTTCTTCCACCAAACTCCAGACTTCTTTGCCAAGTACGGTGAATGTGGGTAACGCCAACAGACCCTGATGATGCCGTGTTTGCAAAGATGGGCACACTAGACTCTGCTTGATGGGCTCATAAAAGATAGGCACGTCACTCCACCGTCAGCCATCTTTGTCTCTGAACTAGGTTTCTAGTAAGCAACTGGGGGACCCGGGAGTAGAGAGTCAAGAGAAGACTGGCCCAGGTGACAACTTTAAAGCAGGTGCGTCTACCATGGTAGGGTTCCTTCCTGTTGGTGTCCTAGGCCCTCGAGCCCCGTGGCTTCGTTTTCGGTGATTCAGGCTCGCATCTCTTGGGCAACGATATATACTAGTTGGTTTTCTTTTTGCTGTGGCCAGTGGAGGGGTTTATTTAGTCTCAGACCTTGAAGGGACAGTCCTTCAAGGAAGGAAGGTGGCTGGCCACGTGTCCACGGTCAGGAAGTAGAGAGAGATGAATGCTGGTGCTCTGCTCACCTTCTCCTTCTTATTTAACTCGGTACCTCAGACTTTTAGGATGGTGTCATCCAAACGTTCCCCGTGGGTCTTCCCACCTCAGTTCAACCTCTCTGGAAACACTTTCACAGACGCAGTGGAGGTGTGTTTCCATGCTGGTTCTAAATCTGGTCAAACTGACAGTGGGGACAGACCGCCACACTACGTGACTTTTGTTCTACCGCTTCGGACCATGCACCATTAGTTGTGGTGTGATAATGTAAACACAGACCAGAAACTGTGCCAAGAGAGGAGAGACCGGATGGATCTGCTACCTTAGACGATCACTGTTTTAAAAAAAAGAACTATTTTGTTCTTGTTGTTAGAGGGAATGGAATTGTTTTGCTGAGTTCCTTGTCCAGTATTAGAGAGATCAGTGGGACAGAATGAAGAGCTCAGAGTAAACCTACACACTTGTAGTTAGCCAATCCTTGACAACGGGGCAAGGACACAGGGTAGAGAAAGAACAGTCTCCGATAGATGCTGTTGGGGAAACTGGATAGCTGCATGCAGAGGAACGAAAATAGACCTGTAATTCACACCAGACACAAAAATCACCTGAAGATGGGCTAAAATTTCAATATCAGACCTGGCACTATGAACATTCCAGTGAAGCTACCAGGAGAAAATGTTGCTTGACAGTGACCCAGGCGATGTTTTGAGGGGTTTAACACCCGAAGTCCAAGTGAGAAAAAGCAAAGAGACAGATGGAATTCCATCTAATGAGCTGTTCTGCATAGCAAAGCAAATGAGCCAGAGAGCGAAGGAAGCCCGGGGATGGAAGGAAACACAAGTCGTATGTCTGAGAAGCGGTAGCTGCAGAAAATGTTTTGGAAATGCAACTGAATAGCAAAAGGTAAGACAAAAAATAGCAATAATAACGCCAAAGAGCCTTTCCTTTCTCAAAAGGAAGCGTTCAGACAGCCACCGGGTAGACTGACGGATGCTCAACTTCCCCAATCAGCAGGGAAGGTAAAACCGTAATGAGAAACTGTCCGTGCCTGTTGGAATGGAGAGAGATAGAAACTGTGAAGAAAATAGAATCCTTGCTGGAGATACACATTTCTCAAGTCTTTTTTTGGGAAACAGTATGGAAAAGGCTTCAAAAATTTAAAAATAGGAATCCCCATAATCCGGGAATGCTACTTGTGGGTATACGTGCAGGAGCCAAGATCTGGAGTCAACCTGAGTGCTGGCCCAGATGAATGGATAGAGATGTTTTGTTAATATACACGGTGGGATATTATCCCATTTTCATTTTAAGACAGAGCCTTCCTGTGTCATCCTGGCTGGCCTATAACTCTCTATGTAGACCAGGTTGGCCTCGAACTCATAACTCCTGACTCCTGAGTGCTGGAATTAAGGGTATGTGCTACCTCACTTGGTTCCACTTCTAATAGCAGGAAATGCTACCATTTGAGACTACAAAGGTGATTGATACACATTGTTTGGTGGACAAGAGGACAGTACTGTTCAAGAGAGCTTAGACTGGAATATGAAACCATCCAATAATAACTGTCCGGTTCATAAAAACAGAGCACAGAATGGCCTTTCCCAGTGGTAAAGTGGGGAAAGAAATACATACATACATACATATGTACATACATACATATGTGTGTGTATATACGGATTGCGTGTGTATACGTATGTGTATATATGTTTATAGACACATATGCACACAGAGAGAGATGGAGTGTGTATGCCTACGTCTGTATACAGTGTGTGGAACACATTCCCAGAAGTGGGACTGCTGGGTCAGAGGGTAAATGCCTTTTCAACGTGGATGACGAATGCCAAATTGCCCTCTGCGTGGCTGCGCCTTTTGCACCGCTACCAGCAATGCACGACAGCACCTGCCTCTCTGCAGCCTTGCCAACGGAGTGTGTTTTTAAACTTCTGGGGCTGTGCCAACGTGAAAGGTGAGAAGTGCTGTTTCGATGTAATCTTGCTTTGCTTTGCCTCTTATCGCGAGTGAAATGGAGACTCATTACCCACGCAGAACGGGGGAGAAGAGAGGCAGAAATGGATACAGACACGAGCTGTTTTGTGTTGATTTTTTTTCTCCCTGCAAATTGTCCGTTTGTGGCCTTTCCAGACATGTTTCTTCTCGGCTTCTAGCAGCTCTTTATATATGAAAGGGATTAATTCTTTGTCATGTGACAGCTATTCGCAGGTTTTGCTTCTTTTATTTACTTTGCTTATTTAAAGGCGCGTATATGGTAGCACACACCTTTAGTCCTAGCCCTTGGGAGGCAGAGGAAGGCGAGCTGGAGCCCATCCCAGTCTAAATAGCAAGTCTGAGACCAGGCAGGGCTGCAAAGGCAGACCCTCCCTGTCTCAAACATAAACAAACAAACAAATATAAAATAAAAGCTCTATTGGAGTGTGTTGATTATCTCTGGGCTTTATGAAGTAGTCGGTGGGTCTCCTCTAGTTCCAAAATCACAACAGAGCTCCTTTAATTTCCTCAACAAAGATCTAAGTAGATATTATTATGATTATTTTATGGACAAAGAAATCTAGGATTTTTAAGGCCCCGCCTACTCCTAACCCTTTTATAGAGTGATTGACCAGTTTAAAAACCAAACTCCTCTTTCTCAGTGTTATTTTGAAAACAACTTTATGTGTGTGTGGGGGGGGGGGATTTCGACAGCTACTGTTCGTGCTTTGTTGCAAATCTCATTTTTTAATGTTAAGACAACTGTGATCATTGCAAAAAAAAAAAGTTTTGCATAAATATCATTTCAGTCACTGAGCGACGGGAACTTTAAGGAAGCTTTAAATAAATGCACAATTGCTCAGGTTTTAGAAACACTATTATCTGCGCTTGAACAAACACAAAACAACATCTTCCCAAATGTTATAAACATAGACACTGGAAGCCAAAATGTCCAAACTGCCAGGACCAGGCACACCATGTACGGACGTCAGCAAATGTCCCTTTTAATTGAACGCTCAAAAGGATATCTGCAGGCAAGCAGAGAGGCCTGTGGTGGCCGCGTTGGACTGCATTAAGGGACACCTGGAAGGCATGGCAGACCTTCATCCCTGTCTCTCCCTTTCCCTCTGCCAGCGCCAGCAGGGAGGAGCAGTGACGCGTCTACTGAGGACTAGGAAAAATACTCCGTTTGAGAGCCAGTCTGTCCCCTGAAGAGGATGACCCAGTTGAAGCTTCCCCCTGCAGCCTCTTCCTACTGAGCCCCAGCACCCGGGCGGCCACTCTCCATTCAGCAAGCAGGTCAGCGAGAGTCACAAATGACAGGCGAATGGCTTACACAAGGTCACCTTTCAGACACAGAGGTTCCAACGGATCCTCTAGAATCCACTAGAATCCACTAGGATCCATTGGTGAGTGTCGACTCCATGGCTGTGTGGACACCGACTTTGGGGACAATCCTAGGAACAGTTTGAGATTCACCAGTAATGTCTGCCCTGGGCACAGAAGAGAGAAGTTACAAGTGGGCCATTCACACACCCAGTGAAAGACTTCCGGTTGTTTTACAGAACGAAAGCCTGACACAGCTACCAGGACATGCTTAGCATCCAAATGCTGCTCATTTCCCAGAGGGAGATATTGCTTATCTAGAAGGCTAAGTTCGCATTTTGCTTTACTCCTGATTTAACTTCTTCCTAAAACCCAATGCTCTGGACCTCACAACGTGGCTCAAACAGTATTTTCTGTTGTGGAAGTTTATCTTTAGTTGTATTTAAAATAATTGTTTTGTGGACTGTTGGAAAGGGGGATGCATAGGCCTTGACTTTTTGTATTGTCTGCGGGTGTTGGATTTCTGTGTGGGGGATGTTTGATTGCTTATGATCTGCACCTGAAGAGCTCTGAATCAATAAAAACACCTGAGCTCAGATGCTCAGGGTTCCACTGTCAATCGAATATGGCGCTGGCCAGGATGGTGCTTCCTTCTGCTGAGGTCTGGAAGGGCTTGCATGTATGAGAATGCCTCGATGTCTTCCTTGCTGAGCCGCCCCAGCAGCAGCCTGATAGCTAGTTTTCTGCAGATTACGTTGCATACAGCAGGCTAGATTGTGAGCCCTACTTTGCACATGTTGGTGTATTCATTCAAAACATTTATTCAGTGCCTGTTTGTGTGTCCAGCCCGGGTTAGATACTGAGACTATGAGAAGGGGTGATTAGCTATCATCTCAAACATAAAAGGTTCTCCCCAAATGTATTCATAAAAGTTTTAGATTCTGGTGGAGTGCAATGTATTCTTTTTCTTTTTTTCATTTGTGGCTCATAATTTTTTATATTAAAAAAGGTCATTGCTAGTTTTTTTTTAATTTCGTATTTAACTAATAAACATCTACAATGATGTGGTACCAAGTAGTATATCAAATATCCCCAGAGTATGTAATGTTGAAACCAAGTTAAAGCTACCTGTGCCTGTATTTTAATCTCTTCATGATCTCAGTCTGGAAACTTTGCTTAATTCCAAATCTTGATGCTTCTCTTGTCTCTTATTTCTTTTCCTAAAATATTTCAATTTCAAGTTTACATTTGAGTCAGTTATCCACTTGGGCTAGTTCTTGGGAAAAGGCTGGGTTTTAAGTCGATATCCCTTCCTCCTTCTCCCTCTTCTTTCTCCCTACCCCTTCCTCCCTCCCTTCCTTCCTTCCTTCTCCCAATTGCCCAGGAACTAAGAACCAGAAAGGGTATTGTTCCTTCGCTGAGTTCCATTTGGATCCTGATGGAAACTTCGCTGAGCACATTTGTGTGTCTCTCCCTCTGTCTCTGTGTCTCTGTCCATCGGTTTTAACAAGCTTGATTGCTGTACACTGGAATAGAAGTGTTGGAATTGGGTCTGCCTGTTTTCTCTCCCTCCTTTCTTCTCTTCCTCCCCCTCCTCTTCTCCCTTTCTTGTTTTGAACTGTTCTAAGCCATCTTCTCATCCATCTATATTTTAAGGTAATGTTCTCTATATTTAAAAACTTGCTGAGGTCAAGTGTGGAGACACAAGCCTTTAATCTCAGGACTCTGGAGGCAGGATCAAGCATATAGATCTCTGAGTTCGAGGCCAGCCTGGTTTAAATATCAAGTTTCCGGACAGCCAGGGCTACATAGTGAGACCCTGACTCAGGAAGGAAGGAAGGAAGGATGGGAGAGAGGGAGGGAGGGAGGGAGAGAGAGAATGAGAGAGAGAGAGAGAGAGAGGGAGAGAGAGAGAGAGAGAGAGAGAGAGAGAGAGAGAGATTGGTAAGAATTGCATTGATACTGTGTTTGTGTTGGTGGGAAACTGACATTTTACTTGTTAAGCCACCACCCCCAGGACACAGAATGCCTCTTCATTTGGTTAGACCTTTTAGGGCCTGCTTTAATTATGTAATTTTCAACACTCAAGTCCTGTATATACTTTATTAGATTTACAGCCAAGTGTTTGATGAGCAATTGTGAACGGTATTATATACTGTTAACTTTATTCCCAGCATCTATTCCTAGTATATAAAAGTGTATTTAGCTGGTGTGTTTTCATACCCCACACTCCTGGAACAGGAATATCGAATCACACGTTAATTCTGTATGTACTGTTCTTCCTACCTAGACAGCCGTGTCACCCAGATGGGGACAGTCACTCTTCTCTTCTCCTCTGTGCACCTTTGGTTCTCCTCTGTTGCCTTACTGCCCTGGCTACCAATCTATCTGGAGTGAGTGGTTTTAAAAAAAAAAAAAAGGTATTCTTGCATTCTTGCAGTGCTCCTGATCTTGGGGTGCAATCTTCATCATGGTTTGATGGTAGTGGTGAGATTTTTGTAGACAGTCTCTGTGGAGGAAGTCCCTCTCTGCTCTTACTTTTCTGATACTTCCTTTAATCTGTAGGAGTTAGATACTTTTGCTCTGGCCGATGCAGTCACATGATTTTTTCTTCTTTAGACAAGGTAACACGGCGTGCTACGATGACCAACTTTCAGGTATTTAAACCAGATTTGCATTCCCTGGGGTAAGTCCTCCTCATTCATGAGGTATAATTCTTTTCATGTGTTTTCTTAACACGTTGTTGAATCTTATTCGTACGGGGCAGGTGGATGTTGGATGTTTGGGCTTCTGAGGTGTTCTCCAACTAAAAACGTCAGGGAGGGGACAGTAACTGCATCACTGTCTGTGGGAACGGAAGGCTCTGAGCCGTCTTTCACTGTCTGAGACTAACCACGTGCTGGGACACTGAAACCTTATTTCAGTCTCGATGGCAGAAGTCTGAACGCCCACTCACTGTTTTCTGGCCTGGGATGGGGTTCATGATGGCCTCGTCTGTAGCGTTTGGCCGGAGTAGAGAAGTTATGAGCTCATCTTTGTCAGGCTGGCCCTTCCCTTTACCCAGTCTTTCTGGTTTCCCAGATTTGTCTTCGCCAGATCCGGGGACATATGAGGCAAAAAGAAAATTCACTGACTCAAGACTGTTATTGTCACCTGAGTCTCGAATTTCTTCTCCATTCCGCCTAGGAAGGCGCTTCTGCACTTTCCTGATCACCTTTATTCATTGTTTGTGCAAGACTTTGGGGTTTTGGGTGGTATTCAGAGAAGGGAGCGGGGAGCAGGTGCTTTGATTCCATTTGCTCAGAAGCAAGATTCTGTTCCGTGTCGTTATATCCCGTACCTCTTTTGGATTTTAGGATTAAGGGTTTGATTCCAGGACATACTAAATGCTCTGCTAACTCTGGAACTCAAACTTTCAAAAAGTGATTTGATTTCAGTGTAGAAACACTAAAACCAAGTATTCTTTTATAGACCAACGTCGTAATACACAACTACATCACCACTACTGATATTTGGCGGCAGGTGACTCTCGGTTGGTGGGGGACTGCTGTATGATTTATAGACTATCTTGAGTAGCCTCGTGATCTACAATGCCTGGACGTTACCCGTTAGATCCCAGTGACACGCCAAGTCGTGGCCATCAGCAATGGCCATGGACGGTCGCATGTCCTTCTTGGCCACACATTCAGTTTTTCTCATAGATAATTTTTGCTGTCATTATATTTTAAGTAGTGACCCCTCCCCCCCCAAAAAAAATGTGGCTTTCAGCGGAGGCATGCCTGTAACCCCAGCTACTAAGGAAGCCACGGAGGAAGATCACAAATCTAGGGCCAACAAGGATAACATATTAAGTTCGAGGCCAGCCTGGACAGCTTAGCAAGACCCTTTCAAAAGGGCTAGGAATGTAATCAGGTGGTCCAGTGCTTGTTCATAGTTGGGTCTGTTCCCCCATACCACAAACAAAAAGCTTGCTTTCAAAAAACATTGATGCATGTCCTCTCCCCGCACCTGCCCTCTCTCAAACAGCAGCAGCATTCAAGGGGATTTTCTCTTTGAAAATTGCCCCGCTGACTGGAACGTTGTCTCACTTAGCACTCTTCCTACTTGTGGGGCCTCCAAGGACCTGCCGCAGTCAGTGGAGACCTTGCAGTGGGTGGAGAAACGTGTTAGCCTTGTGTGCTCTGCCAGTGCTTCCCACACAGCCAGTCAGATAAGGGAAAGAGAATTACATTTCACAGTTTATATCTCAGCGTCGAGTCTAGAGACAGAGGGCAGCAGACTAATATCTCCAGCAAGAACCTTCATCCCTTTGTTAGCGACAGAGTGGGAAGACCTTTGCTCACACAGCGGACAGTGGGAAGTTGTTTGGAGTTAGAATTTACGGTTAAAGATGGAAGGGGGTCACCTTCAATTTCTCTATGTATTCTCAAACTCAAAAGTCCTAAACTACAAAAGATGGATGACAGAAATACTTTGAATGGACCCAGTTTATCTCTTAAAGAGCTGTATGACTTTGAGAAAGCCACTTGTTTCTTACCTATGGAATGAGGATAATATAGTGGATGACTTGCAACAATAAAGTAATGTATATGCATTAAAACCTGAGAACACTACCCTGCTCAGGGTACAAGATCTTTAAAAAGGCATTCTGGACCAGGGAAGCTGGTTCAGTGGGTAAAAGCACTTGTCACAGAAGGTTGAGGAGCAGACTTTGAATCCCCATAACCCATAACCCACATAAAAGCCAGGCACAGAACAAGCATGTGCAATCCCAGTGCTTTTATAGGAAGAAGGGAGGCCCAGACAGCAGCAGAACATGGGCACCAAGGTTGTCCTCTGACTTGAGCATGTACTCTGTGGCCCACATGTGAATGTGTACGCACTTGTGCACTGCCGGTGCGTGCATGCAAACACACACACACACACACACACACACAGAAAGGCAACTTTGCTGTGACGATTACTTTGAAAGCAGGGAGACTGATTTCTACCAACAGAGCAAGTCAGTGCTGTCCTCATGAAACTCAGAATTTCAGATAAACATCTCTTATCGAATCAACACAGCAGCAAGACTTTGTGTGCAATTAAAAATGGAAGTTTTTGGTGAGTGGTTGGAAACTGATGTCCCCATATTTTTATAAATATGCACTTAAGGGATGGGAATGTACAGCTCAGTGGTAGAGCGATTGCTAGAATCTATGAAGCCCTAGGTTCAATTCCCACCACTGCCAAAAACGTTAAAAAGACGCATTCCGGTAGTAGATTTATCTTCTGGGACCTAAGACACCATCAGCTTGTGAGTTCAGGGTCGAGAGAGGAACAGTCCCGGATTGGATCCACCAGGATGCCCTCGGTGCTGAAATCTGGCTTTTGTTTCTTGGAGTACCCAGGCAATTGGCGGTGAGATAAATCACTAGTGTTCACAGCACCCTTGCCCCAACACTGTGAGTACATACGGTCTGAGTAAGCACCAACCCGAGTCCTGATCGTAGTATCTGATGCTGCATCCCGCTCATAAAAGAGCCTCAAAAGCTATTTGTTCAATGGGTGAAGGAATGGTAGGGGAATATCACCCCAAAGGGCCCTTTGATGGTGAGCAAGATACATGGAAGAAAAGAAGGAAAGAAGGGAGGTAGGAAGGGAGAAATTATATAAGTTCAGTTTCTTGTGCATTTTTTAAAAATTCACCAGGCTAAATGTACATAGCAGTTGTTAGTCTGTAGCTCATCTTTAAAACCTGTTCCGGACACCATAAATCCACATTGCTTCCCATCTGCCACGCATGTGCACAGGCCATGGTGCATTTGGAGATCACTGGACAAACCTGGATTTTGGTCCTCATCTTCCACCTAGCTTGAGACAGGCTCTCTTGATGCTTGCTTCTGCACACACCGTGCCACCTGGCCTGTGAGCTTCTGGGCACGCTCCTATCTCCACCTCTCATCTCGTCACAGTAGCATCGAGTTTACAGGGGACACACATGACGAAAGGTCTGAGAGGTGGGCCAGCCTCTTGCTTTAGTTTTTATGAGACAGGATCTTACCATGTAGCACAGGCTGGCCTTGAACTCTTGACCCTTCTGCCTCTGCCTCCCGAGTGCTGGGATTCCAGGTGTATACATCACCGTACCTGGCTCTCCCTATTAAAACGAATACCTTAAAATTGAATTATTAATTGAGTTTACTGAACTTTTATATACCAGTTATTGGTCTAGTGCTGTGATATAATAGAGATGAAAGAAAAGTTTTAACAAAGCTTTTTGTTTTGTTTTGTGTTCTTTGCTTGTTGGTTTGTTTGGTATTTTATCTTGTTTTGTTTTTAGAAATGATCTTACTTTATATCCCTGGCTGGCCTGGAACTTGCCATGTAGACCAGACTGGCCTTGAACTCACAGAGACCACCTGCCTCTGCCTCCTTAGTGATAGGACTAAAGATGTTCACCACCACATCTAGATTTAATTGAGTCTTTTACGTGTACAGACCCCTCTTCGTCTCTTCTTTCTTGAATATCATCCTGAGCTTGAGGGGCCTAATTCTAGGCTAGAGACGTAGCTCCGTGGTTCAACATTGCCCTACACTGCTGGGTTCTCATTTAAATCCTCACTAGTGCCAGAAAAGCAGAACCCACACTCTACTGGTGAGAAACACAATAAGCAAGTCATGCAGTCCCCAAGGTCTGGGGAGATAGCGCAGCCAGTGAGGTGCTTGCTGTTCACACGCGAGGACCTGAGTTTGGTTCTCCAGGACCCACATAACAAGCTGGGGCCTGTGGCACATGCTTGTAATCCCAGTTCTGAGAAGGCAGAGGCAGGAGGATGCCTGGAGCTTGCTGGCCAGTCAGCCAGCCTAACTTCATGGGTAAGTTTCAGGTTCAGTGGGAGATCCTGTCTCAAAAATATAAGGTGGAGAGCAATAGACAAAGATACCAGGTGTTGACACCGGCCTGTGTGTGTCCACCTACTTGTACACGCACACATGTGCAGATGTATATACCATATACATGGAACACACACACACGTACAGATGTGTATACCATATACACAGACCACACACACACACACACAGATGTATATACCATATACACGGAACACACACACACACACACACACACAGAGATATATATACCATATACACAGAACACACACACACACACATGTACAGATGTATATACCATATACACGGAACACGCACACACACACACACACACACAGAGATATATATACCATATACACAGAACACACACACACACACATGTACAGATGTATATACCATATACACGGAACACGCACACACACACACACACACACAGAGATATATATACCATATACACAGAACACACACACACACACACACATACAGATGTGTATACCATATACACAGACCACACACACACACACACACACACACACACACACACACACACCACAAATGCTAACCAATGATAATCTTAAGAACAATGAAGAACAACCAGGCAGAGAATCATTTTGTGTGACGTGGGTCCCAGAAGCTTTCGAGTTAACACTTGAGCTGGCTCTAGTGAGTTAGAGGAATAGCCACAAGGATGTCTGGGAGACAGTACAGGCAGAGGGACCGAGGCCCTGTAGTTGGACGGTAACAGCTATCCTCTGAAGACAGCCAAGAGGTACCTGAGGCAGAGTAAGGAGGGACCAGAGTCAAGGGGGCCATTTGGGTGCTGGAGAAGTTGTTCTGAGCACTATGGTCTCTGTTTAAGATTTTACTTTGAATTAGATTGGGAGCTACTGCTTGCATACAGCATAAATGTAGTCTGATACACTTCAAATAAACAGTCACTGGGGTTGGGGTTGAGTTCAGTGGCAGAACACTTGCTTGGCACGTACGTGTCTTGAGGACAGTCCTCAACACAACTAAAGTAAACTTAATTTTAAAAAAATCTCTATCTGCCCTTTCTGTGCTACAGAAAGCACCTCAGACTCAATTTCTACAATCACACTCCAGCCTTCAACTCGGAAACTACCCCACTGCATCCCACACTGTGAGCTAAATCATGAAGCCTTAGAGCCCAGCCCTGAGGTCAACCCACTCCCCAGACATTGCCATGGTTTGGTCATTGTCAGTTTGAGCTAGAGGAAGAAGTCAGGAAATCCCATAACTAAGGACGTGTCCATGAGCCAATTCTCCAACCTGAGGTCAGTCCCCTCCTCTGCAGATGGTGGAAGGTTGAACAAGACCTCCAAGGTACTTTCCAGCTCCCAGTGGGTGCGGTCACTCACAGGTGTGTTTCCCATGCCTCAAGGCAGCTGCCTCTGGACAGGGGAGGCTATGGGAAGAACTGTGGGGCTGGCTTAATAACAAATACCTCACCGAGATCTAGAACTTACTATGTTCCAGTCATTGCACTAAACATCTTACGAGTGATACCGCCTTTCCACTTACAGATGGAAAAACAAGCACACAGGCATTCATTTACTCAAGGTCACAGGCCTGATAAAGGCTTGTAGCATGTGCTCAGTCGGTCCTGTCGTGACTTCTGTTCACTTACAAAAGTCTCTTATTTAAAAAAAAAAAAAAAAAAGGACCACTCTGGTTGACTCTGAAACTATAGTTCAATTTCTATAAGTACATTTTTGTTCCCTGTCAAGATTATTGATAAATTTTTATTCTGGATTTTCAAAGTCTCTACTTAGATTATCGTATGTTGTGCTAAGTAATTATGAGCCTAGCACACTAATTTTATTGGTACATGTTGGAACAATAGAAAGATGAACAAATTACAACACTCAAAATGTGTTTGAAGGCAAGAGTTCTGCCCGGGTGTTAATGAAAAGAAGAATAAAGTTGCAGTTTGGGGGATGCTAATTACCTAAAAAAACGTGTTAATTATGATACACTGAGCCTTCAAATATACCTAGAATGTTTTCTAGCAGGTTTAGGAGAGGTATTTTCATCCATCCTTCCCTTTCTTCTTCCTTCCTCCCTCCCCATCCCTCTCTCCTTTCTCCCCCGTCCTTATATTCATTCTGTGGTTATCTTTGGATATTTAGATATTCTTCTCTTTAGAGAGCTCTGTAATATCAGTGAAACAGCTGAAATAGCTTTTTAAATGGCCAAAGACTAAAGTTGAACATCCATTTCTGAAACTGAAACAATTTTACAGATGCCAAAGCTCATCTTTAACAGCCACGTCTTTCATGGCGTGTCTTTTTCTTTGGGCTCTAGAAAGATGGACACCTATCAAATCGCATTTATTTCTAAGGCAACTCTTGAAGACTCGAGCAAATCTCTGTTTACTTCTTTGCACAGTGTGGCATGAGTACGGAGATCATCGATTCTGAATGGGAAATAATGAGGCAATGGGGGTAAATATATTTCAGAGTCAGAGACAGAATCTGGATTCACCCCACAAAGGCCAAGATGTGTACTCTACAAAACAGTGAGCCCAAGCTTTTCTTGCTGTTTTCCAGTTTTCTTTATACAGCATTGTTGTTACAGCCTCTTCTGCTCCTCTCTCCTGCTGTTCAGACATCATTAGACATGACTAAATGGAAACAAGTCTCGGCTGTGGGAGAGAAAGACCTAGAAGAAACCTAGATCTGCAAACAAGGAGCTACAGTGTCTGACCTTGAGATCGAACACACTGTCTAGCTTGCTTGCAGGCTTCATGTTTCAACTAAAGGATCTTTCTCAAAGACACAGTTGCACATGTTTAAAAGTAAAAGAAGAGGGTTCCTTTCCTGGAGAGATGGCTCAGCGGTAAAGAGTGCTGGCTGCTCTTCCAGAGGACCTGGGTTCAATTTCCAGCACCCCCCATGGCGGCTCACAGCTGTCTCTAACTCCTGTTACAGGGGATCTGACACCCTCACACAGACATTCATGCAGGCAAAATACCAATGTACATAAAATAAAAGTGAAAGCAAAATATTTTTTAAAAAGTAGAAGGAGGACATGAGTTTTTTTTTTAATTAAGTAAATGAAAATATAGCTGGAATATTAAGTAAGCAAAAGAAGATATTTAATGTGTCCAGATGTGTGTAGCATGTACATGTGTGTGCATGTACATGTGCATGTGTATGCATATGTGTGTGTAGCATGTACATGTGTGTGCATGTACATGTGCATGTGTATGCATATGTGTGTGTGCAGGTACATGTGTGTGCAGGTACATGTGCATGCGTATGTGTATGTGTATGTGCATGTACATGTACATGTATGTGTGTGTGTTGTGTGTATCCCGTGCTATAACCTGTTTGAGAGAGGCAGCTGACGTGGTGGAAATGAGCCTATCACAGCCATGTTTGTACTTTCCACAAGCTTTCCATTATATTTAAAATAAACTATAGAGTCTTATCATGGCCTGTGAACTCCAGCTGTTCTGGTCCCTGTCTCCACAGCTGCAGTCTCTCCCTTGATTCCATTGACCAACCTGCCTTCAATTTCCAGCATCTTCACCTCTTGTCTTCATTTTCAGCCAAGACGTAACAGCCAGTGGTCTCTGATTGGCTTTTGTCTTTACCACCAGCCTAATTCATTCTCTCCTCCTATCCGTGTGTGTGTGTGTGTGTGTGTGTGTGTGTGAGTGTGTGTGTGAATGTGTGTGTATGTGTGTGTGCATGTGTATGTGAATGTGTGTGAGTGTATGTGTGTGTGTGTGTGTGTGTGTGTGGTTTGTATAGTGTGTCTCTGTGGATGCACATGGAGGTCACAGATCAATCCCAAGTGCCATCATTCTCCAGCTACAGAATTGCCTTCCTGTAAGGACTGCAGAGCAGGAAGACTGACCGTGGCCACAATGCAACCCAAGCTAATGAACATGAGGGAATCTTTAAGTTCCCTTCAGCTCATGCATTCTGCAAAGTAAGTTCTTAAAAAAAAAAAAAGAGCCTGTCATCTGAGGTCTGATATTTCCTCTTTAATCCAATATAAGAAATGCACTGACTTTATTATATGACATTAGGGACACCCAGAAAATACTAATCACTCCTGTTTTGAAGAAGACAACTGACTTACGTTAGCGTGAACGTGGAGGAGACGGAAGTACAGGTGGAACAAGAACCGGTAACATGAAGCACATACCTGAGAACAGGACAGTAATACCGACCCTGGAGCCAGGCTCAGAGACCACACACAAAGAGCAGGGAATTCCACCGTCCTGACGAAAGGTCGCCCTGTCTTGCCACAGTGAAGACACAGAACATTCAGTTAAAACAGGTAGAGGCACCAGAAGCTATGTGGGATCTCTGTAGAGATGCTGGCTGGTACCCTGGTCCTTGTGAGCTTCATCAAAATACTTCACATGAGACACACAGAGCCTGGAAGACAGGTAGAGATTATTTCAGAGAAAAGTAGAGGCCCCTCCAGGGGTAAGAGAAGGCTGTCAGCAAAGGGACCATCGCAGAGCAGAGCACACTGGAACGGGGTGACAACAGACAAGAACCAGAGGGGACCATGGTCCTGGTCACTTCTTAATGCAGATAGTTCCCTTTTTTATTATTTTTGCTTTTATTTTGATATTCTGGGCCACACCAATGGCAGAGGCTCAGGGCAATTTCTGTCCAGCGCTGAGGTGGAGCACAGGCCTTGTGTGTGCCAGACAAGGCTGCGCTGTATCCAAACCCATTCTTATTTTCCACTTTGAGACAGTCTACCTAAATTGCGTAGGCTGCCTTTGTCCTCTCTCTGGAGCCCAAAACAGGGCTCGAACTTGTGATCCTTGTGCCTCCCAAGTAACCAGAATTATAGGCCTGCAGCACCAGATCTGTCTTTCAAAAAAAATTTAATGAATGGATGAAATAATTCATTAAATAAAACACTGGGTTACATGTATGCTGACTTAAAAGTCAATTCCTCCTTTAGGATCACGTGACTCTGAGAAAAGGGCTCAACCTTCCTACACCTCCAAAGAAAGGGTGCTGATTCTCTGTGGAAATTCAGTCCATAAGCTCTTCCCCTTTAGAAAATAATGGCAAACCTACGTGATCACGAAAGTGTTGAGGAGCCGTGAGACGGCTCAGTGGGAAAACGCGCTTGTGTGGCCATACCTTATGCCCCACTGCGAGAGCCCTGACGCGGGCAGATCTACTTTGGACTTTGAAATGTGTCTGGGGCAGGTGAAGAGAGTGTCTGTACCCGTCATCGCTGTCTCCTCCTGCTGGCGTGGGCACCGTTTCTGCCCCTTGATGTCGCAGAGCCGGACACCCACCTCTGCAGTTTTACCACCTGTGCTCTGATTCTCACACGGTGACAGGAACTGGTTGGAGTCATGTGGGCTTCAAAGCAAGACCAAAATGCAGTGAAATGATGAGCACTAGATTTTTTTTTAACAGCCCCCATTAAAAGTTGTTGGGAAAATCCACACCCCTCAAGTGTTTTATGATTTCAGTTTGACTAGTGCTTTGTTTCTTATGATTAACTTAGCCAGGAGGTGTTGCTTTAAAGAAAATGAAAATTAGACTGTCACAGAAGACCCAGTGATCACGAAGCAGGCTGATATTTGATGGACAAAGTCTAATTAATGATCTCTTCCCATGAAGCCCAGAGAGCTCTGCGGAGCATGTTCTTAAACAGCATCCAAAGGTCAGAACCTTTTCAGATAAGCAAATTCTATTCTCCTCTTCTTTCTGGACTGCTGAATTTTCACGTTCTCCAAAACTCTTATTTCATACTAACCAACCTTCCTTAGTCTCCAGGACAAATTAAAACAGAAAATCTATCTTATTATAGACTGTAACAGCAGTACTGAGAAGGAGTTAACATAGCATGAGTGAACTCTGACCTCTGACTCCCAGCAGTGCTGGGTGGGGAGGTTTACCCACCATTCAGATGTTCGTAATGTAAAATTTATGGGTGATGAACTTCAGCGGTAGACTCTTGCAACACACGTCATCTTAAAAATAAACTCTCTACTCTTCAGGCAAAGGTGTCAGAGACAGTGTTACCTGTTCTTCTGACAAAGTCAAAGGGGAAACGGATGCGGGGCCTAGCGCAGACCAGGCCTCCACGGCATCCACCGCACACGCGGTGACACACAGCTCACGTCCAGCCAGGTGGTTTCCGACGGGGCGGGTGGTGCTGCAGTAAACACAGCCGGAACCGACTGAGCCGGGGCTTCTTGCCTTTTTAAATGTGCCGTTAAACCCCTTTACTGAAGAGTATCATACTCCGCTACGTCTCGGGGTTTCTGTTTTCCCTCTTGACTCTCCTTGTAAGATGCAAAGGATTGGAGTCGCTTTCACCCCATTTTCCTCACCTGGTGTTCATGATGCTTTCTTATGCTCACACTGCTGCGTCAGAATACAGGTTTCCCCACAGCACTGTTCATGTTTGTGTGTGTGTGTGTGTGTGTGTGTGTGTGTGTACATGTGTGTATGTGTGTGTATGTGTGTGTATGTATGTGTGTGTACGTGTGTCTGTGTGTGTATGTGTGTATGTGTGTGTACATGTGTGTGTATGTGTGTATATGTGTGTGTATGTGTGTGTATGTGTGTATGTGTGTGTATGTGTGTGTATGTGTGTGTATGTATGTGTGTGTACGTGTGTCTGTGTGTGTATGTGTGTATGTGTGTGTACATGTGTCTGTATGTGTGTGTATGTGTGTATGTGTGTGTATGTGTGTACATGTGTATGTGTGTGTCTGTGTGTACATGTGTGTACTTGTGTCTGTATGTATATATGTATGTGTCTGTGTGTGTGTATATTCGTGTGTGTATGTTTCATACATTATTTTAATGCTTTTTTTCATGGTGTTGTTTAATTTGGTTTGTTCTGTATAATTCATGTTACTTTTGCAGGAGTGTGTGTGTGTGTGTGTGCGTGTGCGTGAGTGCGTGTGTGTGTGTGTGTGTGTGTGTGTGTGTGTGTGTGTGTGTGAGAGAGAGAGAGAGAGAGAGAGAGAGAGGAAGGGAGGGAGGAAGAAAGTTCGGATAGAGTTGTTTGCTGAGAATCTTAAAAACCCATAACTACTACAGTAATCTTAATTTAATGTTATGCTATGTTCACTCTTTTTCATGGTCATGTAGTTGTTAGCCACTGTGTGGGCTCACCAAGAAAGACACAGAGGCATATTCATAACTGCAAACCCCTCCAGACCTCAGCAGAGGGAACCACTACTGTGGCAAACGCCATCCTGGACAGTGGAACCGCGAGCATCTCATCCCAGGGGTTTTTATTGATACCTAAGCTCCTCAGGTGCTCTACGGATGCCACGTGCAGATCATGAGCAATCAAAATCCCCCACATAAAGCCAAGACCTGCAGACAATACAGAATGCCAAGACCTGGGCAGCCCCTCGACCAACAGCCCAAAAAAAATAACCGAAAATAAACGTCTGCATCATAGTCATCCACGCTGAGATTTGTCCACAGTGTCCTGCTGACTTGCGTCTGTGTGAGTGCTGGTCTCTTTGTCAGGTTTAACGGCCTGTTTATTATCCTCCCTTCCCTCCACCTCCTCCCCCTCTTCCCCCTCCTTCCTGCCCTTTATCCTGCCTTCTCTTCTGCTTTTCCATCTTCTCCCCACACTCTCTTTAGTGTTTGCCGCTCTGGCCTGTATGTGCTGCTTGGATTTTGCTTCAGAAGGTAAAATATGAGTGTTTCGGAGTTACGTCTCTGTGACTACGAGTTAGAACAGATGAAAATCCTGCCATAGTGGTTGCCCGTGACCATGGCGTCTTGTTTTATTTTGCTTTCTTTTCCACTTTAGGAAGTGTTTTAGTCTCCCTCCCTCTCTTGAATCTCACTGACGATTGAGAAACGCTCTGCCGTGACTGTTCGCAGCAGGTCAGATTGGCTCGAGCATCCTCTTGGCTGCCCTCAGAGGGACAGAGGTTTACCTAACCTCCATTGCAACCTCTCCTGCTCTCCTCACTCAAAGAAGAGCTCTCTCTCTCTCTCTCTCTCTCTCTCACACACACACACACACACACACACACACACACTGGAGGTGTTCCCTTGATTGCATTAACTGTGGCTAACAATGCATAACATTAGCACTTCCGTAGTGTTTGATAAACGTGATCGGTTTCCACTGGGGCAGCGCAGTACCGGGAGATTCTTAAGTCAGAATTTCCCTCTTCCATTCCACAGCTATCGTAAAAAGGTGGAATGACAAGGTGCTTCTCCAAGGGAACACCCTGATGAGTCTTGTTTTCTAAAGAATTTCAGGAGAGCGGTGAGGAGATGGGAAAGAGGAGAGAACAAGCCGAGTTCGGTTTTCCACCTCCGGCAACGTCGGCTATGAGGTTTTACATGTCTGTTGTTTGTTCGTTTCACAGCGAGTGGTACGATCCGTGCGTCACAAATCTGGGAATATGACTGTAGACCAGAATAAACCGTAATTCTCCTAAAGAGAAGCCAAATATGTATCTCTTAGAGGACCAGAACCTGAGCTGAGTGATGGAGTTTTCCGTGCAGCGTTTGGTCTGAAATGATGGAAAGTTTAGAGCGACCGAAGGCTTTAGCACAACCTTGAAGGTTGCCCGACTAAGGTAGAGTCATTTAGACAGAACCAGGGAAAATAGCCGCTCGTTACTTGACCCAACGAAATGGGCACATTGCTGGTGACTTTAGCTGGCAGCAGGGCGTTCAGTCATGACCTCAAATGCTGTAATAAGCATTGATTCTGAACAAATAAGAATATATGCTACACATGAGCACACACATGCACACATCCACCCCCACAGAGAGAGAGAGAGAGAGAGGGAGAGAGACAGCATGTGCTAACGATATAGTTCTTTGTTGATTTTTTTCTATGCCTTCTTCATAACAGCTATGGGTTGATGAAAATATATTTATGCATGAGATTTGATTACAATGAACTTTTTTTAAAAGGTCTGTGTTGAAGTTTCTGTTTTGTAAAGCTCACCTTTGCTGAGTCATGGCTCATGTAATCACTTGCGCTGGGTATTTCGACCTCATTGGGGGAAATGTAACCCGGAGATGGACTTTCTCAGCCTCACCTAGGAGTGAAGTCATGTGACATTCATCTCCTGTGCCATACTTCTGTCACTTAAAATAAGGATCCCAAAGTCCACCCATGTTGTCAGTGAGAGAGCCTCCTTGGGGGTAGACATCCAAGTCCACCCATGTTGTCACAGTGAGAGGACCTCCTTGGGGGTAGACAAGCAGTATTCTGCTGTATGTTACTTCTCTCTATCTGATGTTGGTTTCCCATCCCCGTCGTGAACAGCCTATGGTGGACATGGAGCTGCAGACATCTTTGACATACTCATCTTCTCTTCAATACGGTTCTCTCTTTTCCAGCAGCACAGCCTGTGGGCAGAGTTTCTCAGACTTTAACGTGCACGTGATTGAGCTGGGGAATCTCACTACAGTGCAGGTTCCGAGGACCTGAGACACGGCATTCCTCATCAGTCCTTCAGAGACAATGGCATATGCTCCGTGAGCCGCACTTTAAATCCCTCCGAGCCCCTCTCCGCCTGGCCTCGCTGTGTGGGCTTCCCTGTGTTACTGTCTCGAGAATCTAGACACTTCTTTTTATCAGTTTGCCTACCACAGGTGCTGTCTTAAAGCAAATGATGAATTCAGAAGTCATTACTTCCATTTTATTTTACGTGTATTTGCTTGTTTGTTTTGGTCTTTGAGACAGGGTCTCACTATGTAGCCCTGGTTGTCCTGAGACTGACAATCCACGAGCCATGACAAAGCCTTACTGAACTTTTCCTGTGAAGTTATCATGAGTCATAAATAAACTGTACTGACTAGTATCTCAACAAGAATTTCATGTAAAGATAAACATTACATTCATTAAATAACATGATTTCTAGAGAATTCTAGAGCAAAGTAGGACCTGTTTCGTTTGTCTTGTGATGTAGGCTATGCTGAGGCCGGCTCACTATGTGGTTGGGATGACCTTAAACTTCTGATCCTCCTGCCTCCCACCTCCCAATTGCTGGGATTGGAGGTGCCGCCATACCATCGTATGCTCCACTGAGGATCAAACTCAGGGTCTCATGCGTGCTAGGCGAGCCCCCTATAAACCGAGCCACGTCTCTGCCGCCTTTTAGTTATTTTTCAACGTTAGTAGAGGATGTAAACCCTTCCAACTTGACAGAAAGTCTGTGCCCTGCTGAAATGTGGCTACACTACAACCTAGCAAACTCAAAAGCCACAAGAGCGAGCCCTGTTTTGCTTCTGCCACCAGAGAACACGTGTTTCAGCTGAGCCTCAGATGTGCGGCCACCAGGACAGCTGACGGCAGCTCCTGTCTTTGGACCGCGCTGGTGAGCCTTGCTGGACCCTGTCCCCGTCTGTAATCGTCCTGCCACTTCCCCTGTCAGGGCTCCTGTGTGTCACACAAACAGATGACGGGCAGCCTTCAGCTGAGCACACTTGGAACCCCCCCTCTTTTTCACAGGTCCCTTGCCCCTGTCCCCTGCTGGCACCGGGCATTCTCTACTAAGGAGGATCCTTCTGATGCCACATGCTTTCTGAAATGATTAGACCGACGCTATAGCCCTAGGGGCCCCGGCAACCCTACACTCCCGAATCTGTTCCACCTAGGGTGGACTTATTGCATTTTTGACTCCCTCGTAAAAAAACAGCTCACTGTGCAGTCCTGGGTCCACACATGGGCCAACCTCGACTCATCCACATGGTTTCCTGGTTCAAGTCCATCCTCTGCCCTCTGCGGTAAGGTGGCATCCGCTCCGATAGCAGACATCTCTTCCCGGTTTGTCCTTATCTTCCCCTGTGAGTGAGTATAAGGTTTATCGGTTATTAACCTGTTTATTTCTTAAGCACCCAGCCTGGGACTGCTGTTACCTCACTATTTGCAAACTTGCTTTGTGGTTTCATTGATAGCGCTCGGGTGGAGATCTCCCTGTTAATATATGCAAACTCACAGCTCCCAAGAAGCTTTCCAGCCCCGTTAATGAGCGGATTAACAAGAGCACTGCAATGCATTTAACCTGCAGCACTAGCTCTGTTTCAATAAGACTTCCACAGCCTATTAAATGGAGTGGGGGCTCAATTAACCCACACAAAGGCCACTCTACCCACCGTGGCAGGGAGAACCACATTTAGCATCTGCCTAAGCAGCTTGTTGGAAGCCAGGAATAAAGAGAGTGACATGTTCTTGCCTGGAGCTATGATATAACCGAAGTGGTGATTCTGGTTCATCTGGACTGACTGAATAGGTGACAGCATTGAAACCCGCGAGTATCTCGCCATATGACAGTTTATAAAAGGAGAAAAACCAACTGCGTATATTCAATGGTCACTCTGCCCCTTCTGCCTCGTTCCAGGGGACTTCCCTCATTGTCCCTGGGTCAGCTAGTCGGAGACGTGGATTATGGATTTGAGGATGGGGGTGTCAGGGTGTGATAGACTGTGGTTGGAGATGAGGGGTGATGGTTGGCATAAAGAGATCCCAAGAAACACAGTGCACGACGTTCAAAGAGCATCTCTTTCTGAGGGCAGGAGCTTGAACTGAATTGTCATCTTTCAGGAGCCAGTCAAAGGCTAAACTATTTCTTCCTGGAAATCAATATACAAGAAGCCCGTGCAACTGGATACCTCTAACCTGCCCTTGACCCTTGTTAGGATGGCTGTTCTGTGTGGCTGACAGAGTCAGCTACCTTCCAGCACATCCCAGGAGCCTCGACAACTGCGGTGTGTGAGGCCGAAGGCCAAGCTGGCTAAGAAAGAAGAAGGCCGTTTGTCGGCTATGGTGGCCTGAATCCTTACGGGGTGATAACGCCCGAATCCCCTTCCATTTCCCACGTGCGAATTCTCTGTGTGAAAGTTACAAACTTATTCAGGGAAAGAAAAAAAAGACAGTTTTGAGTTTTGGTTGATGTTTTGTCTTTTTCAGTGCTGGATGGAAATGGTATAATAACTTAACTTAAAACTAAGCCATTTATTACTACGGGTTGACCATGTGACTTTGTGTGTATGGTTTTAATTTTCCGTTTGTTTGCTATATTAAATATCAATGGAGCCCTTCCTCTGACTGACTTTTTACCCCGTTGCTAGCCTCCTTCCGGTGCACTCTGTTACCCTCTGGTCCATCACAATCATTGCTATTACATCCGTCCCTTCAAGGATGCGAGTTCCACAGGGGCCAGGGTTTAGTTTTGCTTACAGATGTGAGCAAAGGACCTATAGCTGTTTCTAGTCTCTTCAGGCATCAATAAACACATGTGCAATGAATGGTCCCAAACAGGAAATGTGTCTCCTGGACTGGTTTTGGAACTGTAATCAAATGATTCATTGGGTAAGATTCTTACGTGGGACCATCCACCCCCAAAAAATTAGGGAACTACTGGGGTTGGAGAGATGGCTCGGGAGTTAAGAGCATTGGCTGCTCTTCCAGAGGACCAAGTTTGATTCCTAGCACCTATCTGGCAGCTCACAACTGTCTATAATTCCCAGGTATCCGACACCGTCACACAGACACAACAACAATGCATAGAAAAAAATAAAAGTAAGCAAATACATAAGTTAGGGGGAAATCGCTAAGTTCTACTTGGAGTCACCAGGGTAGAGTGGTCCCCATGGAGCCCTTCCCTACCTTCTTGCACCATCCTTGGTGAGGGAACGGAAAGAGAGACTTTTTGGCACCGGATTAGTCCTGTAGCGTGGAATGCATACACAGCATTAAACCTGAATCCTTTAACTTGTGTTCCTAGATGTGCGCAAGTTTCTGTTTTATTCAGCAAAAATCATTTTATCAAAGAGGTTTGCCCTGGAGCAGGTGGGAGCGCATAGCGGGCACGCTGCATCCAATGCGGTTTTGCACAGAGTATTGAGCTGAGGACTGCAAGCACAATTGTGAGCACAATGGGGAGCGTGCTGCAGGTATCACACCCCGTACTGGTCCTGTGATCCACCGCAACACTAGCGAACATGTGATTGTGCATATTCATCGCTTCTGCTTCTAGACAGAAGGCTACTGTGACAGCGGCCAGCACGGGGCTCCCTTGAACACTGTCCTAAGAACGCTAACAGTTCTATCTTTCCTCATTTGCCTGTCTGAGTAGCCTCAGAGATAGCATGGAGCCTAAGGTTGGCAGGTTGTACCTACGGCCGTTGCTGGTCTCTTATAAATATTGAGAATCTTGATGTTTCCAAGATGAGAAAGAGCAGTTGTGTGTGTACCTAGAGCGTCAAGGGCCTTCCTTTGTTTCTTACCAAAATAGCCTCATTCAACATAGATCCCAACGGTACTGCTGCCTCTGAGCTTGGTGGGTTTGGAAAAGCCACGTTCTCAGGTATCGATACACTACACAGGAGGTCGTAAGTGCCTGCTATCTACTTCACTCTCCCTCCTTGTGGTGACGAGTCAGAAAGCACCATGACAGGACCTACATGAATAGAGCTCCATTCTTACTGTGCTGTCTAGTCACCCCGACACCAAATTCACGCCCACTTCTCGGAGATGTTTCCATGTATCCCTTGGTTCATGAAGAAGCTTGTTTGATATTTTGTGTTCTAAATTTTAGTTATATAAAGGACTGAGTCAGACCAGTAAGTGTCTCATTGGCGTGTCTTTTCCAGAAGGAAGCTTTTCCTAGTTCATACTAGGGAGTAACTGAAAAGATAATTTTCATTCATTAGTGTTTCTAGTAAATCTGCCATGCAGCAAACTCACATGGGATTTGACCTTTGAATGAAATCTCCCAAGTCTGTCTTGGGAGGACATTATTCCAAGTCCTGTTGGGCCAGGAAGAGATGAGACAACCTGCACCAGCAGCTGTCTAGGGTGATATCAATCACTGCTTATCCATAAGATTTCCTTGTGCGTGAACACAGCCTCCCGGTCTGTAATAGAAATACATGGCCGTTAGTTTGTTGGAACTGAACCTCTGTAATGTGCTTCATTTCCTATTTAGAACACAAAACTTGGATGGGGCTCAGTTGGTACAGTGTTTGCCTAACATGCACACAGCCCTGGGTGTAAGCCCCAGCCCTCCATAAACTCTGCAAGTTGGTACGCAGCAGAAATCCCAGCAGTTGGGAAGTGAAAGCCGGAGGATCGGAAGTTCAAGGTCATCCTTCACTATGTAGTAAGGTTGAGGCTAGCCTGGGATACCAAAAACCCATTTTTTTAAAAAGCAACTCTCAAATAACTAAACAACCCTTAGTGTATTTTCCTATTACATAAACTGCAAAATATTTATAAGATACCACAATGGTAAAGCAAAAGAACACTCAGAAGACTGAGGCAGGAGGATTGCTAGCTTGGGCTGCATAGTGAAACATTATCTCAAAATAAAAGAGGAAATGAAATACGTTGGCGTGTTGGTGGTACAAGAGATCGTGACTGACTAACCCTGTCCCCGGAAACCTCCGAAATGCAGAGAGAAGAGGACCTAACAAGCTGTCTGGTTGTTTGGCGAATTGTTCAAAATCATCCTTACTGGTTTTGGTCAGTGGTCTCGCAGGTCCTAGATTCAACTGGAAGAATGATTAAAAGTGTGTGGATCTGCCAGCCAGGTGTGGTGGTGCACACCTGAGATCCCAGCCCTTGGGAGGCAGAAGCAGGCAGATCTCTGAGAGTTCGAGGCCAGCCTGGTATCCAGAGTGAGTTCCAGAAAAGCCAGAGTTACAGCAGAGAAACCCTGCCTCGAAAAAACAATCAGTAAATAAATAAATAGGAGGAGGAGGAGGAGGAGGAAGAGGAAGAGGAGAGTGTCTCTCACCAGGGTGTGACTGAAATCGGGGTGCTGTCAAGAATAAAGCCCTTGAGAATTACAGCCTATGACGGCCCAGCGCCAGGCACCCTGGGCAACTCCGCAGGTACAAGGCAGCAGCATCACCGTCTTCACAGATGTTTGCAGGTGGCAAGAGAGTTACCCGGACATCCTCAATGAAATGCAGTGGACACAAAGATAAAGAAATCTGTGTGCAACACAACCTCTGCACCTAAGGCTTGGAGACACTTCCGAAGAGGGGTCAGAAAGACTAAGAGTCAGACAAACATGAAACTTTCTGTGAGACTGTGTCTTCTAAGAGTGTCAGAAGCAATACCCAGAAAGCCTCTCTAACATGACTGTCTAAACATGAGCTGAACAAAGACGACAGCAATAGACACGCTAATGTGTTCTGGGGAAAGAGCACACCTCAGCCTTCTAGAAAAACTACAGACAACTAAGGAATTCTGAGAGCAGAGGGAATAGTCTTTCCCAGGGAGGAGCACACAAACCAGTTGTCTAAACCAAATGGTCAATTCTGAAAACATACGTGCAAGTAACTGTTTATGGGCGGTGGTGGCGCACACCTTTAATCCCAGCACTGGGGAGGCAGAGGCAGGTGGATCTTTGTGAGTTCAAGGCCAGCCTGCTCTACAGAGTGAGTTCCAGGACAGTCAGTTACAACAGAGAAACCTTGACTTGAAAAAACAAAAAAAGATTTATACAGACTGAGCAGGTTGTATTTATGTATTTAGGAACATATTGATTGGTATATAATAGCATATATAATATATACATTGCCTATATTAATGTATATTGTCTATATTAATATATATTGGTGTTTATATATATATATATTGTGTGTGTGTGTGTGTGTGTATTGCAGTGATTAATGAAAAAGGAAGTTTTGAGTTTGAAAGAGAGCGAGGAAGGATGCATGGGAGGGTGTGGAGGGATGAAATGAAAGGGGAAATGATGTAAGTATAACATAATCTCAAAAAACAAAAAAAAGATGCTTTGAAATGCTATTTTTAAAGAAATAAGATCAATTTCCAGCGTGGGCTACCCATGACTGAAGTGGATAGCTTTCCAAATGGGTTCTGGGCTTCAGGCTCCTTCTATGGTCTAGCTGCCTTTGTTCTAGGGATTGTATTTGACTGTATTGTATTTTGCCCCTTGGCTGCTCCCGGCAGTGATAAAGCCCCTCAGAGGAATCATGGATTCCAACTCAGTGGAGTCTTGGTCCCTCTGCAAAACAGTGATGAAAACCCATGCCATTGGCTTAGTGTTCGGACCACACAGATCCAAAGACAGGGTGCTGAGCCCAGGGCCTGGCATGGAGCAGACCCTCAACCAACCACCTACTGGTCACCCTGCCCTTGCTGCCATTGGCACTGGATCCTGGGAACCCCAGCAAGCCGTGCTTGTCAGTACCATTGTGTCAATTTGTGACAAGCCTGTGACTCACTGTGGTTCACTTGCCTGACGTTATTCGTTCTCTTCCCTCTCTTCTCCTCCGGTGGCTATCTTACCCTTCACGGATGATCTCCATTTGTGAGTCCTCCTCCTGTAGGAAGAACATGGTCAGTGGTAAATTCAGGGATGGGGAGCAGCCTAGGCTGCAGTGGAAGAGGGCCCCAGGGGACTCAGACATTCAGGACAGCCTGCATGGCAAAGAAGAGCTAACTGACTAAGTTTAAGAGCAGGTGAGACAATTCTGCATTTACCCAGAAGCTCGAAAGAGTGAGCTCCGACATCCGGAAGTAGAGATAAAGGAACCCGTGACCAGAGAGATTGAAGCATGGTTAATATCTTGCTGGTTTTTTTGATAACCAAAGATCATTCTAGACTCAGCCTAGTTTTTAGATACAAAAGATGTGTTTGGAGCCCCAAACGCTATTGAGCACATTTATAAAGCTGCTTTTACTCCCTCAGATAGAAATAACTAGTCTTAATAAACTGATAAAACCATGTGGTTTGGGAGAGTCGTGGGAGGCTTGAGAAAGGAGATTAGATGCCCCACTCTGAGGAGGGTTGTTCTGGTCCTATAATAAACATCAGGACCAAAAGCAGCTTAGAGGAGAGCAGGGCTTTTCCCATCTTACAGATCACGGTAGCCAAGGCAGGAACTCCAGCAGGAACCCCGAGGCAGGGACTGAAGCAGAGACCACCGAGAGCTTCCTGGCTTGTTCTCAGACTCCTGTCAGTGGCCTTCCCTACCAATAGCTTTTCCATGTTTCCTTTTTGGGTTTAATTGTATCTTTCTTCTTTTGTATATAATAACATCCTTTTGATATTTTTTAAATGTTTTGCTAAATTAGTACACTTTTCCTTTGGTTGGTTGGTTGTTTCGAGACAGGGTTTCCCTGTTGCAACTCTGGCTGTCCTGGAACACTCTGGAGACTAGGCTGGCCTCTTCTGCCTGCCTCTGCCTCCCCAAGTGCTGGGATTAAAGGCATGCACCACCACTGCACAGCTTAATACGCTTATTGAAAAGCACCAGTATTCAACTTGTGCACTCTTCACAAGGAACAAGCTTGTACATCCAGTGTCCTGCTAGGAGACAGAACTTACCAGAACCTCCCAGAATATTTCTGTTCACTCCTCTCTTTATTAGCACAACCTCCTGCCTTACCAAGGAAACTGAATAACAATGGCCTCCAGCTGGCAGGTTAGAGCAGTGTTTCTGCTTCTGTAGGTTGTTCAGTGTGGTGTGTGTGTGTGTGTGTGTGTGTGTGTGTGTGTAAAACCTTGGGTATCCTTCCCCATACTCTGCCCACCCTGTTTTTTAAGACAGAGTCTCTCACTTGGCCTGGAACTCACCAAACAGGCTAGACTGGCTGACTAATAAATCCAAAAGCTCCAGCTGCTGTGCCTCCCACTGCTGGGATTGCAGGCACTCACCATCAGGACAGGAGTCTCTGCACGGAATCTGGGGATGGCTCTCAGGTCAAGTGTGTACAGGAAGCACTTTCCCTACTGTGCTATCTCCCCAGCCCTTCCTTTGTGATTTTTAAAGAAGAGATGAGTTTGTTTAAAAAAAAAAAAAAAAAAAAAACAGAGAGAGAGAGAGAAAGAGAGAGAAAGAGATAAATGAATCCAGGAACTGCAAGGCTAAGCTACTGCTGTAACATCATAGTTACCTAAACGTGGTGTGTTTATTAATTAAACAGTATTGATGTACCCCTTCCACATTTTAGAACATTGGCTTCTTCTTCTTCTTCTTCACTAACATGACTAGATATATCAAGTTAAGCAAAAGAAAATGTTTAGTCTTTGGGCTTATGTGGAATTATTGCCCATTTCTTTTCATGACAGTCACTGACAATAACCTTGGAGGCCAGGGAGGCGCTTACACATGGTGTGTGTCGGGTAGCTAGGGAACCGTTGGCGGAAGAGCACAGGAGCATCAGTTAAGCAAGAGGCTGTTGTTTATGGACCTAAAAAGACGGCCTTGCACTTAAATTGGCAGGAGAAGACTGGTCCACATCTTCCCCCAAATGCGAGTGAAATGAGACTTGTTAGTGAGCCTTGGGTTTTGGGATAAAGATGAAAGCACTGAGCTCACGTGTGTGTTGAGGGGTCCATCGCAGCCTGTTCAGCTGGGGACAGAGCTGACCATCTGCTGAGATGCTCTTTGTGATCTGGGTCTTTGTGTTGAGATATATCATTATTCCAAATTGTTGGAAGGCAGTCTTGCAGGAGATGAGGTTTTGAAATCCTGATGATGTGTGAATTTTTATCCCCAAGGTTTCTTCTCTCAGGGATGAATTGATTTGCTGGCCAGACTGAGGCTGCATTCCGACATCGGGTTAAAGGCTGCTGACACGGGGCTGTTTGGGTAGCAGCCTGCCCCAAGGGCTTCGTGTGCACACTGACAAAGCTGGCCTCTCTCCCCAGCCTGAGCTTGGCAGTGGCCATTTGCTAAGGCAAGCTGTTTGGGAACAAAGCAGGAATCAACCTAGTTTTTACCTTAAATTAAGTCGAGCCAAAAAGGAAGGCCCCTTGTCTTCATTAAAGTCTATCCCTACCCCACCAAGCAGGCAGCCACCCCTAGGTTCCTTCCTCAGACTTCTACCTCAGGCCCTGAGAGAGCTTCACTTTCTCCCTAACGCTTCTCTTCGGCCCTAATCACACACCCTCTGGGGTTCCCTAAGACATGTCACCTTGCTAAAGCTGCCAAGACAGAGCGCCCTCCTAGGATGGACGGATAACCGTTTCCTATCCTTCCAAGACCGGGGTGTCAGTGACATTGGTGTCCTCTGGGGGCCTCTTCTCTTGCCCTGCTGGTAGACGTCTCTGCATCGCTCATGAGCGTCTGTGTAATCATCATCCTAATACCATCTTGTAAGGACATCAGTTATAACTGACGCTGTAACTTCATTGTAAGAACACTGGATCCCGGTCCACCTGGGTAACCTCATTTGACTCCGGCCTCCTCTTTAAGCCCCAAATACAATCATGAAGGCCTTAAAATACAGTCACATTCAGCAGTACAGGGGTCAGGATTTCAACATACAAATCTGGGAGAAGAGGAATGAGCACACACAGGTTAGCCCACTGCCTGATCTTCTAGGTTTTTCTCGAGCCTGTCAGTGACATTTCAGGTCCCAAATAATACATCAGCCATGTTTTGCCTTCCCTTGGAAATTTTTCTGGATTGAAATGCAGCTTCTAGCCAAGGCTGCACTTAACATACTCCCTGACTGCAAGGCCAGAGAGCGGGAAATCACGGGGACAGCGACACCGACGGCTTCATTCAAGAAGAGACTTGCATGTGAGGAGCCGGAGTCTTGTGGTGTAGATGGAGGATGGGGAAAGAGGGGGGGAGGGGACCAATTTTTTTTTCTTTTGCCCTGTGGTTGGCCATTGCTAGGGGTGGCTTGGGAAACCCGGCTACTGGCGGGATAAGGAGTAGAAGGAGACGGGCACGTGTCTCCCATGGCCACCTTCTCTCTTAGGACCAATAGGACACAAGGGCAAGAATCTAGAAAGACAAATTACTTCCATTCTGGGCAGAAAGTTACTTCAGTTTTGGGAATTGTCGTTGTTCAACTAAAATGGAGGAGCTTTACATTAACCGTAAATACGGGTTGTCAGCCTGCAAGGACAGGAACAGTATTTTTGTCCTCGTCATGAACTTCAACATGACTCCTCTAACCAGGGGTTTTGAAAGATGTTGCCTGAATTGAGAGAGAGTCAGCAACAGATTAGCCTAAGAGATCTGGAGGAAAGATTTGAAGTTACACTTATGGCTACAGATATAGTTACTTTAAAATCTAAGCTCTTCTTATGAACAAGTGGGTGAGTGCAGTAGCGTTTAGGAAAGCCAGCCAAGTGCTGGGAGGATGGAGTGTATTCGAAACCTTCCATCTGCGCAGAAATGGGCATTATTTTAGTTATTGTTTTGGTGATTGAAAATTTAGTAGTTCTCAGGACAGACATTAAGTCTTGGCAAAAGAAAAAAAAAAGAAAAAAGCATCAATATGGGCTATTTCTTTGTTGTAGAGCTGTCTGCTTATAACTGGGAAAATGGGTAATTTGCTTGATTTCAAATCATGGCCTTTGGGGGAAGAGCACGTCTGCTGACATGTATTTGCTGACATGTACTCGAGTAAATTCAAAAAAGCGGATCCTTTAGCCCGAAATGCCCTTCCCTGGGAAAAGAGGAAGAAGTCCTATCTCTCTTTAACAAAATAACAAAATCTAATCAGATAACAAAATCTGATGTGAGGCACCGACGGGGAATGGCTTGATTGGTTTTAAGATTTCTTTATTTCTATTTTATGTGCATGCATGCTTTGTCTGAATATATGTAAACTCACTTAAAACCTCCAGAGACTTACTAAAATCTGCCTCATGTGTCCTTAAGGGAATTAAACCCACAAAGCCGAGCAGTCCTGGGGGTGCCCCTGCACTCCTTGAGAAGTCCGTTACCTGTGTGGGTGGGCCCTGCAGTGCAGGAGCAGAAGAAATTTGCCTGTAGGCGTGGCGTGAGCTGCTTGGCCATAGGCGGAGGCTTGGCTGACAGCAGCCGGGCTCACTGGGTGTTCTCTGTGTTTATGTTTACCAATCTCTGTCTCACGCTGCCTCTCAAGCAGTTCCTCTCCCACCCCACCCTGCGGCTCTGAGACCAGGGTGGAGTGGGTACAACTGCCCCTGACCTAGGGGTTAGGGCTAGCTGAACGTTTTCAGTCCAAGCCGAAATCTTTTCTGAAATTTGGGTTGTTTTGTTTCGTTTTAATGAAACTCATATAACCTCCACGTCACGGCGGGCATGGATCACACCGAGAAGCAAATAAGCACAGCCTTCATTACCCACGCGTGCCACCGTGTCACCTCTGTCTCGAAGGCATTGCCTTCTCGGGGTCACCTCGTCACCAGCATTTTTACAGAGATGAAGAAAAACGACTTTTTAAAATTAAATTATTATTTTGTGCATATGGTGTTTGCCTGCACGTATGTCTGCGGACCCCCTGTGGGGCTGATGTCCCTGAGGCCAGAAGGGGGCATCAGACAGTTCCAGCCACCATGTGAGTGCTGGGAAGCAAACCTGGGTCCTCTGGAAGAGCAGCCAGTGCTTTTAGACACTGAGCCGTCTCTCCAAAAGAACAAAACTTGTGTTTGCATCTGTTCCCAGGGCTCTAGGGAAGAAAACAATGTTTGACTTGCTTGTCTAACTTCAAAGACTCTCCTTTCAATTTTATCACTACTATTTTTGTAATGTTTCGGATAGATTTTGTATCCTTAAGCAACCTAGTTATATTAGAAAAACAGTCTTTGAAAGCGTCGTCAGAATTAACATCAGTTGCCAAGCTGACACACCATCAGATTGGCCTCTGAGGGCGTCTCGGGGAGATTTTCTTGATTGCTAATTGACAGAGGAAAGCCCAGCCATCTCTAGGTAGGTGCACCTGGCCTGTGTTAAAATGTAGCTGAGGGGCTGGAGAGATGGCTCAGTAGGTATCAGTGGCGTTCTGCTCCCCAGAGATCCTGGGTTAGATTCTCAGCACACATATGGCACCTCACGAACAACTACAACTCCAGCTCCAGGGAATCTGACATCCTCTTTTGACCTCTCAAGATACCAGGCACACACGGAGTGCACATGCAAGCAAAATACTCACACATGCAAATTTTCAAAAACCTTTTCTAAAAGCAAGAAAAGAAATGCGGACAGCTGAGCAAGCCAGGAAGCAGTATTTCCCCCCATGGTTTCTTCTTCAAGCCCCTGCCGTGTGGTCCTAACTTGGTTTCCCTTGATGAACGGCTATTCATTGTGGTTCTTATAAGTACTTGAAGGAGTATGCATGATTGAAATGCCTGTACAGACCTGCCAGTCTCATTCTCCCATAAAACCGTGTGCGTAGTTCCTTCTGACACCTTTCACTGTATTTAAATACATGCATTTATAGCCACTGAGGCACAATTCCTTCCCTTTTACTATAAAATATTTGTTATGTACCTCTTAGGTGCTGGGATATAGTGGACAATTCAAATATCACTTCTGGGGGCTGAAGAGACGGCTTAGCAGGTAAAGCTCTCACTGCTCTGGCAGAGGATCTGAGTTCAGTTCCCAGCATCACCATCAGGCTGCTCACAATCACCTGCAACTCCAGTTCCAGGGGATCCAACGCCCTCTTCTGGCCTCTGAAAGTATACACACATACATACACATACGCACGCAAAGATAAACTTTTTCAAAAAATTATTTCTTCCGTCTTGAAGAGACATAATAATAATAGTAGTAGTAGTAATAATAATAATAATAATAATAATAATAATTAATAATAATGAGGAGGAGGGAAGGAAGGACCCAGAGAAGATAGAGAGGCACGTATTTTCTGTATTCCACATTTCTCCTCTGTTATTCTTCTTCTCAAAATAACTAAGCTTTCACTCACTGAGAAAACTTGAACAGATAAGAGAATGAGGTCATAGTTCTGTGTTTCTAAGATTCAAGCCTTCCTGAAGAGAAAAAAAAAAAATCTGTCCCAGAATCTGTCCTGCACAACACGATTTGAAATAACCTGGCGTTGAGAGGTGGCTCTTTCTAAACCAAACAGATCATTTTTGGCAAATCTTACTGACAGCTGAGGAGCAATTGTTAGGCTGCTTGTTAGTCCCAGCAATTAAGTAAGCATCATTTAAGAACGATATATGGACCAGTTGGGCGCAGTACAGGGCTGCACGTTGAGCAGAAAGCTGCCTGGACCTGCCGTGCCTGGTGTTGCTAAGACAGCAGATGGTCTAATAGACTCCACCATTGAGCAGTTAAATTGGTAGGGCCTTAGTTTAATAATCTTGTGTTCTAATGATTTAGGCAACTGATGAAAGGCTGGGCAATTACTCGTTCTTGTAATAATGCCCAGTTGGCCTGGGTGGAAGGACCACTCGCTCCTGCACGGTGTGATATAATTAACTCCTGTTCCCCAGAAACGTGGCTAGAGAGGCTACCTTGAGAACACACATCTCACCTTGATGCTAAAAAAAATATAAAAGCATTTTCTGAGTTGAAAATGGGTCTTAAGTATTTAAAACACAGAAAGGGAGAAAATCTTGTAACCGCCGTACGTTGGTATGGTACGTCTGCTTCACTTTGAGTTATTATGCTATGGGATTCTAAACCCGGTTGCAGGAACTAAAAGGCGCCTGTGTGATATGAACTGTCTGCAGGCAAGGAAGCCATTCAAAGGCCTCCTAAGCCACAGAAAATATCTGGAGAACAAGTAGAGGTAAGAGGGCACCAAATCCTAGGCTTGGGACATTTCTATGATGTGGTCTTCAAAGATCTTCAGGTTGCTTTGTAAGACATCTCACTAATGCTTCAAATGTGTGGTATAATTTATATCATCTATGAACTAAATTATATCTTGCATTTTTCACTTCTTAAACCCTTTCCAGAGGTAAGCTGAGGAGTATGCACATTGTTATAAATATAACGTAAATATAAGTACTGGTAACACTTTAGTGTTCCCCTAAGATATGATGTAATTTGGACAAAGTCAGAGACTGATGAATATGTTAAATATTGTCTCTTTCAAAGAGCGATGCAGAAAGCCAGCACATCAATTGACTTTCTATACCAACAGCAAACACAGAGTAAAGAAAATGTAGCCAGGCATGGTGGCAAATATCTTTAATCCCAGCACTCGGGAGGCAGAGGCGAGTGGATCTCCGTGAGTTCCAGGGCAGCCTGGTCTATGTGGTGCATTCCGGGACCCCCAGAGCTACATAGTGAGACCCCAGCCGGAAAAGCAACAACAAAAAGTATAGACCATACCAGTCAAGAAACACTCAAAATAAAATGAAATACTTTAAGAAGAAACTTTAAGAAGAACATGTGAGAGGCTGGAGAGACAATGGCTCAGTGGTTAGAACTCCTCGCTGCTCTTGCAGAGAAGCAGAGTTCAATTCCCATGCCAGGAGGCTTACATCCCTCCGTGGCTCTAGCTCCAGGGAGTCCAGTGATCTCGTCTCCTCTCCCCAGGACCCTCACATGGCACACACTCACACGGGCGCACATAAATAAAAAACAATTATTTATTTATAATAAATTTTATTTTATTTATATAAATATTTATGATTCCGTTTGCTTTTCTCTTACTGTAATAAAACACCATGACCAAAAGTGACCCGGGGAGGAAAGGGTTTATTTCATCTGACAAATCCCAAGTCACAATCCATCACTGAGGGAAGTCAGGGCAGGAACCTGGAGACAGGGACTGATGCAAAGGCCATGGAAGGGTGCTGCTTCCTGGCTTGCTCTCACGGCTTGCTCAGCCTGCTTTCTTATGGCTCCCAGGATCTCCTGCCCAAGGGCAGCACCACCACCCACAGTGCGCTGGGCCCTCCCACATCAACCATCAATCAAGAAAATGTCTCACAGACTTGCACACGGGCTGTCTCATAGAGGCATCTTCTTGGTTAAGGTTCCCTCTTCCCAGGTGATCCTAGCTCCACTAAGTTGACAAAATGCTCACCAGAACTCTGAGGGGGGGGGGGGGGGAGAGAATTGGATTGTCCTGCTGAGGGTCTATCTCAGCCCACGGAAGCCAGGGTTGTGATGGGTCTTGGAGGGAAGTGCCAGAGACGTCACGTGCTCTGGTGTTGGAGGTCATATGCAGGCCCAGATCCAAGTGTCACGTGATCACAGACCCTTTGTGCGGGCTCAGTAGTCTCCCCGTTTTACAGAAGTGGAGTTTGTGGTTTACTACAGATCGATCTGCCAAGTTCCTAGGAGCCAAGGAGTAGCAAGCTTTGTGAGTTCAAAATTCGTGTTGATTGCAGTCTTGGCTACAACACATGCACACTGCAAAGAAAACGGCTCTTCTCCCTCAGCGCCTCAGTTTCACAGAAGACGGGGAGTACAGTCTTCAACGTTTACTTCCAGAATGGTCTGGTGGGTTTTGTTCTGAATAGTGAAGGAGGAGGAGAATCCTACTGTTCCACCCTCCTCCGGGAAGGTCTCTGCGTGACCTCACCCCACCCCTTTCCTGTGGGAGCTCGGCTGAGTTAGTTTCAACTTCATTCTTTACAATGTTTTTTATCTGTATAAAAGTCATATGGTGTGAGGCAAAAAATGCATTTTCCTAATCGTGAGTACCAGGGGTCTGTTCTCAACTAAACAGTTGGATGATTCAGTCTGACTTGAGAGCAGGTTTTTGAGACTTAAAACCAGGTATCTGGCAGTCCTGCCGTCGCCGGCTGCGGTCAGTGCCACGCTGGCTTTGCAGTCAGGCATATCAAAACCCGCCTTGCTGAAGGAGTCCGGACAGCTGCTGCAGATGTGGGCTTCTGTTTTCCACCCAGCACTGACATATACCTCAGCAGGTGTTAGGCCGTGTTCCTTTGGTTTTAATGGTTTTAGCCTCTTGGCTTCCAGTTCTTATGACACTTTTTTTTTTTTTTTGAGACACAACACATTATTTCTCAAAAACCCTCAAGGCAAAACTATTCTTCATAAGCCTAAGAACATTTTCAACGCTAGCCTCCTTTAACACAGCCAGAAACAAATATTCACAGAAGGAAAAAAAAAAAAAAGCGCTTTCAAACAAAAAAGGGAAACATAACTGAAAGATCTCTTAGGGACAAGGATGGTTTCACGGTGTCTCTATCTTTTGTAGCAAAAGTCTAGACGCTGGGACATTTGCAGAGCTGCGATCCTTCGGTGCTGCTGGGGAGGAACCGGAAGGCACTGGACAGGATCGGTGAGTGGGTATTGTCGTTTTGGTTGCTAATGAACTCATGTGGATTTAATTTCAATATTTTCTTGAAAATTCCCCATCAGGGCATTTTAACTTGTCTTGTGGGGCAGCTGGCTCACTGGGGCTGAGGTTGTCTCCGGCCTGAATGACCTGTCAAGGTGTAGCAGCTCTCCTGGCGTCACCGACTGAACTGTACCAGGGAAGAAGTCTCCTAAGACTCGATGGCATTAGACCATGTGATCTTGAGTTGGAAGGTATGCTACGGGGACTCACTTGTGGAAAGATTCCTCACAAAGGCTGCCCTACTGGGTAAGCTAAAGTGTCTACGCAGAAAAGAAATCTCTCGCTGATCACATCTGGGAGATACTTACACTCATCTTCAAAAACTTACCCTTTATAACAGTCTTTAACTAGCATGCTGTATGTGCAGAGCCTGGGCCGTGGGAGAACCTCATAGTAAACATACCTGTTAAATAACAGAAAGGATGAAAGAGTGAAGCCAGGTATGGTGGCCTACACCTTTAATCCCAGCACTCGGGAAGCAGAGGCAGGTAGAGCTCTATAAATTCAAGGCCAGCCTGGTCCACATAGTGGGACCCTGTCTCAAGAAAGAAAGAAGGGAGGGAGGGAAGCGGGGAGGGAGAGAGAGAAGGAAGGAAAGATAAAGAAAGGAAGGAAGGAAGTCAGGAAAGAAGGAAGGAAGGAAGGATGAAGGAAGTAAGAAAGGAGAAAAGAAAAGAATGGTTGGATGGCGATCTGGAGAGATGTGCAGTGATTAGAGCTTGCTGTTCTTGAAAAGGACTAGGGTTTGGTTCCTAGCACTCATGTCCGACAGCTCACAACCTCAGGTAACTCTAGCTCTGAGGGGTCTGATGCCTGGTCTGACTTTTGCTGGATCAAGCATGAAAACACAAAAATAGATAGATAGATAGATAGATGATAGATAGATAGATAGATGATAGATAGATAGATAGATAGATAGATAGATAGATAGATAGATAGATGATAGATAGATAGATGATAGATAGATAGATAGATGATAGATAGATAGATGATAGATAGATAGATAGATAGATGATAGATAGATAGATAGATAGATGATAGATAGATAGATAGATAGATAGATGATAGATAGATAGATAGATGATAGATAGATAGATAGATAGATGATAGATAGATAGATAGATAGATGATAGATAGATAGATAGATGATAGATAGATAGATAGATAGATGATAGATAGATAGATAGATGATAGATAGATAGATAGATAGATAGATAGATAGATAGATGATAGATAGATAGATAGATAGATGATAGATAGATGATAGATAGATAGATGATAGATAGATAGATAGATAGATAGATGATAGATAGATAGATAGATGATAGATAGATAGATGATAGATAGATAGATGATAGATAGATAGATAGATAGATGATAGATAGATAGATGATAGATAGATGATAAATAGATAGATGATAGATAGATGATAGATAGATAAAATTAATCTTTTGTTTGAACGGATAAGTGAATGAATTAGAACATAGCCTCCTGCACTGATTAACAGACTAAAACAGCTGATCTGTGGTTGAAGGATTCAGAAACCAGGCGAGGAAAGACTCTGGCTTAAAGCCTTCTCCAGTACTCCACGGGCATGTGACAGACCACCACTTAACTTCCCTTCTTCCTCCTGTACAACTGAGAGGAGGAACAGCAGAGCTTCGTGATTCTGTTTTAAGGATTGCTTTCAGTGTTCATATAAGCATCGCAGTGTCTGATGGGTAACCAATAGAATGGCTTTGCTGTCATCAGCATCGATTAAATAAGTTTTATTTGTAAACAAAGTTCCCACAAATAAAATTTGGGCCAAATGACATGTTAGCAAATTCTGCCCAACATTTAAAGATGAAACAGCATCAGTCCTTTCCAAAAATTTCCAAGAATTTTAAGGGGAGAATAACTTTATCAGCTCCCTCTGCGAGGCCAGCGTTCATTGATAACCAAAGCAAAGCATTTATAAGAAAAGAAAGCTACTAGTTCTTGTCTCCAAACACACAGAAAGAAAAATTATTTTTTAAAAAAATAGAATCTAATATTGATGTGTTAAAATCTTTTCATTAAAGTAAAATACAACATAGCCATTCCTCAGCCAACCCAGGATTTCAATGTTGGTGTACCATCTAAAACTCATCGGTGGGGCTGGAGAGACGTCTCGGTGCTAGGAACATTTGCTGCTCTTGCAGAAGACTGGAGTTCAGTTTCCAGCACACGAGAAGCGGTTCGCCACTGTCCATGACCCCAGTTCTATGGGATCTGATGCCTGTGTCCTCCACAGGCACCTGCACACGCACGCATTTCCCCACACAGAGACATACCCAAACATGTAATTAAAAATAATAAAGCCAATTCTTTACAGATCAGTAACTCACCACACTAGTGATTTTAAAGATCCAGCGTCTCCCAAAACACACCAAGAAAGCATATTATGCAACAGAAACAGACTTGGGTTCTGAGAAAAAGTGCCGTTAAAATCAACAAAATAAATAACTTCAAGACTACGGGGGAAGAAAGAAGTTCTAAACTACAATTAATAGGGAAAAGGAAAGGAAGAGAGAATTGGTTAGCTAGATTGCAAAAGCTAAATTTCTTCAAATACTTGAACATAACAGACAAACCCTCCAGCCCGCAGCCCCTCACACTCTCATAAGATCCGGAGCAAGCGGCTGCAAGGTGCTTCGTTAGGAACAGACAGATGGCCAGGTGTGAGAGAGGAGCCAAGAAACCTAAGTAGTTACTGTGTACCAGAGCTCAGAGGGGAAGGGAGCCTGCAGCCAAGCCTGAAGCCCTGGGTTTGATTTCAGGTCCCACACAGTGCGTGGAAAGAACCAGCTGCAAGTTACTCTCTGACCACCCTCGTGTGCACCACGAACACAGGTAGTCTAGGGTGGCCTTGAACTTCTAACTCCCCTATATACACATCCCAAGTGCTGGGGCTGCAGGCAAGTACCACCAAACCCATCTCTAAACTTTCTTTTCTTTTCAAGGTCACCCTAGTCTACACGGCCACACAGTAAGTTCCAGTACACACACACACACACACACACACACACACACACACACAGATTAAACCAGGCGTAGCCTTGTAGCATGAGGGGTCAGAGACAGGGGATCCTGGGAGCTTGCTGAGCAGCCAGCCTAGTCAAAATGGCTTAGGTTCAAGTTCAAGACTGTCTCAAGGGAATAAGGCCGAGAGCAGAGCGACATTTCCGATCCTGCTCTGTTCCTCATCCTGTTTCATAGGCATGGGTGCATACGTGTACACAAACACAGAGAACTCTTTGAGAACATTGAATGATACGAAGCCAGAAAGTGAGACTCAAAGTTGTGTTAGGGCATGTTCCATTTGTTAAATGATTTCATGTTAAACAAAAACACTCAACTAATAATGAGACGGGCTCTCAAGCGCGCCTCTGCTCACACCTGGGGAGAGGGCCTGGGCTCACAGCCTCCCCGTCTCCACTCATGCTTATTTCTCTACTACCACCACCCACGCCACGGAGGAAACAGACGCCCTCTGTGACACAGAACGTGGCCAACCCTCCCTCCTTGGTCACACCTTGGTGCACCTTCTCTGCGCCCCCGAAGCCAAGACTTAGAAGCAAATGGGGTTCTTGGATGGTTGTGACTAAGAGTCAATTAGCCCCCATCATTCCGACTCTGATGGGATAAAGACCAGAAGGGAGAGGGCCCCATCAAGCCCTCTTAATCAGTCTTTCTAGAAGAGTCTGGTGAGCTACCACTTCCAATTCATTGTCCTCCTGCGGCTGTGGGAAGGGAGCATTTCATTAGCAAAGCCTCAGCCACAGCTAGCGCTGCCATCAGTATCGATTCCCCAGAAAACCCACTGTGTGCTCCCCACCCTCCTCCGATCAGTCAATACCCTACTTCAGGGTCCAAGAAGGTTTTCTGGCTTCCATAGCAAGGTCTTTGTGTGTGTGCGTGTGTTCCATTGATTTATCTCTTTGGGGAAATTTAGGGGGAAAAAGGAAAAACAAGAAAAAATCAAAACAAGAATGACATCAACGAAGGACCTGTAATCAAGGCAGAAGAGAAAGAAAAGGAAAGAATTTCTGGTCTTTATTGTGTTATTTAGGCATGGTTTCCTGTAGCCCATGCTGGCCTCAAACTCTCCATGTAGCCATGAAGTCCCTTGAACTTTGACCCTTCTGCTCCTGTACTTTGAGTGTTAGCTTTCAGGGTTCCCCACCATACTTGATTTCAGGCAGAGCTGGGAGTCCGCGCCAAGGCTTTCTGTACCCAAGGTGAGCATACTCTACCCACGGAGCTACGCCCCCGGCCCCGGATATCTGTTTGTGTTGGGTGCTGGGTTTTGTTGTCCTTGCTTAGGGTTTATTTATTGTTATTGGGTGTGGGTGGCTGCTGCTCCTGCAGATGTGTCTGAAGAATTGCAGAAGAGTGTGTCTCCATGGGCAGAAGAGGGACTCAGACCCCCGGGAGTGGATTCACACAGATGGTTGTTAGCTGCTCCCTGGGTGCTAGAATTCAAACAAGTGTCCTCTGAAAGAGCAGCCAGAGCTCTTAACCTCCTAACCATCTCTCCAGCCCTCCTGTTAGTTTTTCATCTGGATCTCTCTTATAAGTTGGGAGGGGGCAGCTATTAATAAAGCGTTTCACAGAGATACGAACTACGCTCTGCTTTGCACAGAACTTCTTGGGCTCTTGATTGATTATTCTACCTGAATTAACTCTAGAGCTGCAGTCTGAGTTTTGGACAGGGAGAACTTCATGTGGGAAGGGAAAATCTCCTGTGTGCCTGCCCCCTCCTGGTTAGCGGTGTTGAGCTGTATGTAAGACACGGGTTCCTCAGCTAGTAAGGACTCCTGGCTTAAGAACCGGTTCTCTGAAACATACGAAAGTCAGGGTGAGAAGAAAGCAGGGTGTGGTGTTCCGTGCCTGTGATCTCAGAACTCAGAACACAGACTGGAACTCAGAAAAGCCGGGAACGCAAGCTGTGGATGGGCTCTACAATTGAGACTGTCCGGGGAGGGGAGGGGAGGGGAAGGGAGAGGAGGGGAGGGAAAAAGATGAGAGAAGAGGGGAGAGGAGGGAGGGGAGGAGAGAGGAAGGGAGGGAAGGGAAAGAGAGGGGAGAGGAAGGGAAGGGAGGGGAGGGGAGGGGAGAAGAGGGGAGGAGAGAGGAAGGGAGGGAAGAGAAAGAGAGGGGAGAGGAAGGGAAGGGAGGGGAGGGGAGGGGAGAGGAGGGAGGGGAGGAGAGAGGAAGGGAAGGAAGGGAAAGAGAGGGGAGAGGAAGGGAAGGGAGGGGAGGGGAGGGGAGAGGAGGGAGGGGAGGAGAGAGGAAGGGAGGGAAGAGAAAGAGAGGGGAGAGGAAGGGAAGGGAGGGGAGGGGAGGGAAGAGGGGAGAGGAGGAGAGGGAGGGAAGGGAGGACTTTTTCCTGTGAACACAGCCCTGGTCCCCCCCCCCCCCAGATGCTGCTCCTTGCATGCTGCTTGTCCGCTCTGCCGTGAGGTTTTCTGCCACAGACTAGGCAGCAGCTGTCTGCTAACGGTTCACACTGAGATCCTCTCTGTCCTGCCTGGAGGCGCTGGGGTACCAGCCTCACCCCTCACACAGAGCTCAGCAGAGCCGTACCCTAGGCTTAGCTCAGGCTACATCTTGTGCCATCGCTTATCAAAACGCACTGCTAAGAAGAAAAGAAAGTAAGCACCTAAAGGAGCTTCTGGCCAGAGAAGCCATGGTGACCGGGAGCACAGCGCACTCATTCGAGAACCTCCCAAGGAGGCGTGGGAGTTGCCAAACTCCGCTTGGAGTTAGAACTCCTAATTTTTTGAGAACTCTGAGCAGGTGCTGCCGACGCGGCCTCAGTGGTGCCAATGGCGTTAGCATCGGTCAGGTGCCGTTTCTCTCAAACCTTTTTCCTTTTCTTTTCCCTCTGTATATCTGAATGGAAGGGGAAGGATGGGTGCTGCCACTGACACAAGTAAGATTCTGGTTTCTCCTTGGGGGTTCCTGGGCTCTCAGTCCGTTTCCTATGAGAAAGTGGGGTGGGGTGTAAATTGGCAAGGGTTCTCCCCAAAGCGTGCAAGCTCCTTAGACTAAGCATGCGTCAGCCATGTGGAGCCTGGACGTGGGGGAAAGAACAAAGCATAGCCGTGTTCTAATGCAGTGCTGAGCTGTGCCTCCCTGCTCCACCCATTCCTCAGCGCACCCCACTTACCCAAGTCTGTGTGTTGTAAGGAAAAACAGCTGGAAAAACACTCCCCGACACCCACTCAGCAGTGGGTGGAAGAGAGGCTTTCTCGTGCTTTGGGATGGGTGCACATTTTGTTCACCTCTTAGTAAGTGGGAAGCAGAGGGGTGCTCAGGCACACACTAACTCCAGGCTGGTGGCAGATGATGGCTGGTCATCTCCTGGGGCCTTTAAAGGACACAGCTTCAGAGTGGTCAGCTAGTGCACAAACTCAGCCTGCAGCAGAGCAGCCCGTCCGCGGGGACAGAGAGATGGCTGTCAACCTGAAACACTCACACACAGGAGAGCCAACCCTGTGACATTCTAGGAAAGAGAGGAGAGAGAGAGAGAGAGAAAGACAGAGAGAGAGAGAGGATGACTGGTGGCCCTGGGGGCTCAGGGAGGAGAGAGACATGAAGGATCCGGGCACCGGGAGGTTTCAGACTGCTGCATAGTGACTCTGTGACGTGACCGTGGTCATATTGCTGACGTGTGGACAGTGGTCAGCAGCGTTGTGAAGCTACCGTAGAACACATGGTGGGTGAGAGGCCAAGTCCGTGCAAGCTCTTCCTCGGCGAGGAGTTTGGAAACTCTGGAGAGCACCCGTGAGGGGGCGCAGCATCTGTCTGAAAACTTAAAATTGTCCCCAAAAGTAAAGTCTGTCGTTTTTATATCTTTATTTTTGAAAGGAAACCTGGGTGTGGTGATACTCCTTAATCCCTGCTCTCGGGAGGCAGAGACAGAAGGATAGCTACAAATCTGGGCCCAGCCTGGGCTGAGTGAGGGTTTGTCTCAAACCACAAAAGAAGAGGAGGAAAGGGAGAAAGGGCAAGGGGGGGGGAGGGAAAAGCAAGGAAGAGAGAGGGGGAGGAATTGATTTTTTTTTTTTTTTTTTGGCATTTCCCCATAGGACATTTCCGCTACACTCTGTACGTCACAGCTTCATTGAGTATTTGTTGATGAGAAATGAGCATATAAACCCGGGATTTAGAGGCTAAGGAGCTAGAAGCAACTAGTATTCTGATGTTTTTCTCTTGCCGGGGTCACAGGCGCGTGACTTACAGCTGGGTCTAACAGATACCTGTGTTGTTGCTGCTGTTGAAGCATTTTGTCTTCATTTCATTTGTTTGGATTTTTAGTGTGTTTGTTCCAAAAGGAAAGGCGATAGCTTTTTCTTTCTGGCCGTCCTATTAGGAATCCCAGCCATATCCTTACTAAACCGTCCGTGCTCCCCCGCGTCGACGGGCGCTTGGTTCTCGAGGCCTGTGAGTAAGGTTCTGGCTTCTCGGTCTCCACCGACTCGTTTGGTTTTCCTTGTGTTACTACACTGTTCTATTTCTGGAATTTTCTATGACAGTGGGGTATCTAACCGGCGAGCTTGTATCTTGGCTATTATAACCTATCTGCATTTTCAGGAGAATATTCTAGAGATATTTACCCAGAAAGGTTACATACGTCCTGGCTTCTGTTTTCAATTGTTTTTGTTTTTGTTTTTTGAGATTTCTTTATTTTATGTGTATGAGTATTTGCCTGCACGGGCACCGTGTATGCACCGTATGTGCACCTGGTGCCTGAGGGGGTCAGAAGAGGGACTGGACAAAAGATCCCCTGGAACTGGAGTTACTCATGAGTGTGAGCCACCACGGGATCTAACCAGGTCCTCTGGGAGAGCAGGCTGTGCTCTGCTCTAACCGCTGAGCCATCTCTGCAGCCCTGTGGTGTCTGTCTCTCAAGGTGCAGTCCTCCTGGAGCCATGTTACAAAGGCAGAGCCGCAGGCCTCAGCCGTGGCCTTCCGCAGCCTAACAAAATCCGCAGGAGGCCCCTGTGCACATGAAAATTGGACCCTCTGATCTGTCGTTTTTTTTCCCCCCACAGTGGTTTCTTCCAAACAATGGGCTCACTTCTTAACAGCCTGAATTTTAAACTTTATACACAAAACAGTGGCTCTGGCTACACGCAGGTAGCCAGGAGACGGCGGGTTGTACACTCTGGATTTATATGTCAAACAAACAAGAGCAACAGGGAGAATCAAGCACTTCCGGTTGAAGACAAACAAGGCCCCCAATCCATTCTTTCTCCACTCGAGACTCCTTGGGCAGCATGCCAGGCCAGCCCCGAGTGGGATTCCAAGAACAAATATGAAACCCACTCAGAGGAGCCAGCACTGTTCTCTAGCAGTGTTTAGAATGGGGGATGCGGACCTGGTTCGGTCTGTAGAGCGCTGCCTAGCATGCACAGAGCCCTGAGCGCGACTCCCGGGTTTGTATGCTGATGCATGTGTGCAATCCCAGCACTCGGGACGTGGAGGCAGAAGAATCAGAAGTTTAAAATCATCCTTGGAGACCAGTTTGGTCTACGTGAGACCCTGCCTCAAAAATAACTAAACCTAATGGTTCACAAAACAAGACCACAAGTCGTGAATCTGGAAAGGGACTGGTAGGGATGAGAGGGAGATAGCCCAGGTGGTTTGGGGGGCAGAGCAACCCAAACACAGCAGATGCATTATGAAATTGTCTCAGGATAAAATGAACCGATGAAAATCCAAAATCAAAGTGATAAGTAAATAAAGTTTGGAGTTGAATTGAATTGGATTCAATCAATTCAATCCAACTGGAATTGCAATTAGTTGGTTGGGTGACAAGATAGGCTCTCCTGTCTTGGGAACAAAAGGGAAAAGGATAAAATAAAAACAAGTACCTACACAGTCACCCCACAGCTCTGCAGAACTCCCGCCGTGCCTGCCCCGGGTTCACTGTCTGTTCCCGGCATGGCCCGGGCCGTCTGTGCTATACCCCTCCTGACAACACAGAGGTGGCCCGTCCTGGTGCAGACTGCAAGGAAGAGACATTTCCCTGCACCTGTGTGTCTGCAATGCCTCCAGCCGCATCCTGCAGTTGAACCATTGTAGTGCGGCTGACCTTCCTCCAGACACCGTTCCTCACAGGACTCACTGATCCATCAGACAGCATCCTGGTGACATTCTTCAGAGCCGCTGGCAACAGCCTTAAATTCGTCCGATGTTTACCCAGGGTGAAGCCTCCTCTGGCTGTAACACCTTTGTTGGTGTGAGCTAAGCCTGATCTCTCCTCTGCCCCCTTCACCTCTGGGGTTTCACACCAATTTGTCAGTGGAGAGCACTCTCAATCATTTTCTGTTTGTGCTTTTGTTTTCATTGCTCCTTGGCCAGCTTCTGTCTGCCCGGAACCTTCCTGCAGCATCTGGCGGTCAGTCTTTTTCATTCCAGATGTCTTTCTCCTAGACAAATTTTGTCCCAGAGTTAGCATCACAGATTGTAACAGGTCACCGTGGTGGCAAGCTGGTAACCAGGCTCAGAAATAATAAGAAATTTTATACTAAGATCTTTTTTGGAAAATGTGACATTTTCAAAATACTCCACGATACATGACTATGTTTCCAAAAATCTTAGAATGAGTCTTGGGGAGGAGACCAGTGCTCACTGTGTCTGAGGGTAGATTTGGAACCAAAGCAGGACCATACAAGAGAGATCATGGTTGTGTGTGGAAAGCTCTGACACGCTCAAGATCTTGTCCTGCTGACTGGAACCTCTTTGATTCACTTAAGATTTGTTGCTGGGAGACGGTCCTCTTATCTAGGACTAGCCACAGAAAGCTCCTACTGGGACTTGGGGAGATAACTCACTGGGTAAAGTGCTGGCCTTGCAAGCATGAGGATGTGAGTTTGATTCCCGGAGTAAAAAGCGAAGTGTGGTGGCATGTGTTGTGTAATCCTGGTGCGGGGAGGTAGAGCCGGGTGGGTCCCTGAGACTTGCTGGCCAGCCAGCCTAGCCCGTTTGGCCAGTTACAGGCCAGTGTGAGAGCCTGTTCTGTAGAAGCAAGGTTGGGAGTGGAGAGGTGGCTCGGTACATAGAACACATCTGAAGAGGACCACAGTTTGGTTCTCAGCACCTACATCAGATAGTTACGACCACTCGGAACTCTGGCTCTGAGGGATCCATTGCCTCCTCCTCCTCTTCCATCTCCTCCTCCTCCTGCTCCTCTTCCTCCTCCTCCTCCTCTTCCATCTCCTGCGCCTCTTCCTCCTCCTCCTCCTCCTCTTCCTCCTCCTCCTCCTCTTCCATCTCCTCCTCCTCCTGCTCCTCTTCCTCCTTCTCCTCCTCTTCCATCTCCTGCTCCTCTTCCTCCTCCTGCTCCTCTTCCTCCTCCTCCTCCTCTTCCATCTCCTGCGCCTCTTCCTCCTCCTCCTCTTCCATCTCCTCCTCCTCCTCCTCCTCCTCCCCCTCCTCCATGCCTTCAGGGCATATCCATTCATGTGCACAAACCCAAACTCAGCAATGTTCACATAATTCAAAACAAAAATAAGATCTTTTTTAAAGAAGTAACTGAGAACCCCATGCAAGAGGAAGCCCCAAAACACAAACATGTCCTAATGGCCACAAAGGTGGGAATTAGGTATCAGATCACTGGCGCCCACCTCGTGTCTCCACATACCCCAAACACCACAGGCGTCAGAAGCAGCAGCACCTCTGCCTCAGATTCTCATGGTCGTGCGAGAATGAGTAAGCTAGCCTGAGTCGTTCCACCCGCAAAGGAGCCTGGGAAATGTCCATTTTTACTTTTGACTCACAGAACCAAAGTAGTACAGAATTCTAAGTTTTACGTTATTATGTCTAACACATACACCCGAGCATACACACTGAATGTGACAGGAAAGATTTGCATCTCACATTCCAAGGCTCAATTGGCTCAAAGTACTTGCTGGGGAAACATAGACCAGAGTTTGATGCCAGAACACACAATAAAAAGAGCAGGGCATGGCGGTGTGCTCTTGTAATCCCAGGCTGGGGAGGCAGCGACACTTGGATCTTTGAGGCTTGCAGGCTAGCCAGTCTAGTGAACTTGGCAAGTTCCTAGACAATGAAATCAGTCTCACGAAGCAAGGTGGGCGGTACCTGAGGAACAAAGCGTGACATTGACCTCTGGTCATGGGCATGTGTATAAGTGTACTCATACATACACACACTACACACATATGCACATGCACATACACACACACATACATACACACACATACACACACATACACACACACATACACACACACATGCACATACACACACATACACACACTACACACATATGCACATACACACATACACACACATATTCACACACATACACACACATATTCACACACATACACACACACATACACACACACATACACACACACATGCACATACACACATACACACACATATTCACACACATACACACACACACATACACACACACATGCACATACACACATACACACACATATTCACACACATACACACACACACACACATACACACACACATGCACATACACACATATTCACATACACACACATATACACACACATATGTACACACACACACATACACATACATATATACCACACAGACACACACATGTATACCATACACATATACATACACACACATACACCACACACACACATACACACCACACACCACACATATGCACTGCACATATACACACATACACACACCACACACATACACACACATATGCACATACACACACACATACATACACACCACACATACATACACACCACATACTACACACCAGACATACACACACACATATACACATATACACCACACACACACACACACCACACACACACACACAGACACTGCATAAAGTTCGTGTATTCTTTGAAGGAAGTCGGGCCCCACTAAACCTCCCAGAATACACGAACTTTATGCAGCAGCTGGAAGGAGGTCCCGATTCCACAGATTCTTGTTCTCATCGCACCGTATCTGCCACACTCCGCCTCCTCCGTCGAATGAGCCATAGGGACCGATGCCGATGGCTTTCTGGGAGCAGCATCTGTCTCCCCAAACAAGCCCTGGGGCTGTGCTGCTGCACTGGTCCACAGAGCGCCCTCAGTCGCGCAACTGCTCACCTCCTCTCCAGCTGTTACATCCGGAGAAGTGACCTTCTCGGTGTGGCTTTCCTAAGCTCCCTCCCACCCCACCCCCACCCCGGTATTATCGAGGAGACTACCGACACTGCACTCTGCCCCAGAACGGTGTAGATGTGCTTCTGCAACTCTGCAGACACTCCCAGGAAACCAGACTCAGTTCGCTAGGATGGGGCTGAAGCATCATATTCTCAAAACATGCAGGTGGGTTGGTTCTGCAACCACGGCTGAAGACCTGATGAGCCGCCACTCGCCCGGGAGTCTCCTGGGTTTGTAACTAAAAGGTCTGGAAGGAAATGGAATATATATAAGTAACGAGAAGGCAGAAGGACTGGGGAGGCTGTGGTTGGTAAAATGCTCATCTCTCAAGAATAAGGATCTAGGTTTGATCCCCAGAACCTATTTTCTAAAAGTCCAGGCATGACGTCACATGCCTGCAATCTCAGCACACAGAAGGCAGAGACGGGCCTAGATCCCTAGAGTTCACTAACCAGCCTGTCCTAGTTGGTGAGTAGGAGCTCACCAGGGAGGGACCCCGTGTCAACGACCGTTGCAGACAACTCCCGAGAAACGCACTGAGATTGTCCTCTGGTCTCCACACGCACGTGCATACATGTGCATACTATACTCACAGAGATGGACACACTCACACACAGGTCTGTACACACAGGAACACATACACATATAAGCCTACACACACACATACACACAAAGTCGGGGCTGGTGGGGGTGAGGGGCACACGCATGGTGGCGGGGGGAGAACAAATAGGAACAAAGTACAGTGATCCGTGTGTAAAGAGGCTCTAATAAAAATAGTAAATTTAGGCTAAAAAATTTTTAAATACCCTGAGGGTCTCATGTCTCAGATCAACCGGAACAGCTGAGCAGCCTGGGCTTGGAAGCCCCTTAGCCTCCTGGAGAAGGCCTGAGTCCCCTGCAGACTACTAACCATTCTGAGGAAATGGCCCCAGGCCCCTGGTGCAAAGTCTGACTGCAGGGTTTTTCAGCCCCTGTGCGGCTAGAGATTGAGTGTCCTAGTCCCTGCCCTGTCATTGTGGGGATCGCTGATGGTCCGAGAGCCCACTGAGGCACAGGAGCCCACTGAGGCGGAGGAGTCGGGATCCCTGTGTGGGTGTGGAGGAAGCCCCACTCCAGTGCCTGGCTACTTCCACTCCAGCTGCACTGCCAAGGCTCTGGGAGGTGTTCTCGTCGCTACCATGAGATTGGGAATCACAACCCCAGGCAGAGAGCAGAGACCAGAGCCACCTGCTTGCCAAGTGCTCCCTTCAGTGTGTGCGTTTGGGGGATTTTTGTTGATTTTCAACCATTATCACCTAAGTAAAATTCATTTGGGGAAAAAAAAATCTTAACTTGCCCCAAGTTCTAGCTCCTGGGACTGGGTCTTTCACATGCCTGGGTGTGCATGTACACACACACACACACGCACACGCACACGCACACACTCCCTCCAATTCTGTAATGGGGCCAGGGATCTGTATGTGCCAATGGTCTTCCGACAACATTTGAGAGCCACTGTATGATATAGACTTAGGGATTTTTTTCACATTTCATATTTCTATAATAAACGAATACTATATTCAATGTTTTATATTTTCTGTGGGACTGTTTTATATTTTATATAGTGCTGTTTCTGTTTTCTTTCCAGGCTCCCCCTTAATCCCTTGCATATCATATGCTGAATAAAGAGAGTAATATTCAGGAGATCAAAGCATCCCTTACAATTTAACCACCATCTCAAGACCATGAAGAGGCTCTGCTCACTGGCTTACTTGCTCCTGGGCTCACAGTCAGCTGTCTTTCTTATTCCTCCCCAGCTCACCTAGCCATGGTGGGGCTGGCTCTCTTACATCAACCGACAGCCAAGAGAATGCTACAGACATATCCACAGTCCAGTCCTGGCAGAAGTGTTTCCTCAGTTGAGATCCCATCCAGATGACTCTGGTTTGTGTTGAGTTGGCAAACATCAACCAGCATGGCCACCGAGCCACAAACCTTACACCAAGAGACACTGCTGCAAATCATAAAAAAAACTCCAGGCACTCTCAGAGGAGGCCAGGAGTTACCTGTCTTACAAGAAGTTATTTGTTTTACACTCTTTGGGTCATAAACTTTCACCATGCAATCCTTACGAAAGCAAGAGACAACTGGCACCTTGTTGAAACTCATCACAGTCTGAGAAGCTTGCTAGAAACAACTCGCCCATCTGGAGCTGAAGGGAGAGCAATGAACAGATTTTTAAAATAATTATTCATAAGATGTCAGCTCTCATAACACTGTTTCTTGATTATCCGCCGACCTGAGGGGTCTTGCTCTGCTCCCAGAATAATGTGTGACACACTGGCATCCTGCCGGTCAGCGGTGACAAGATATTCAGGGGGCTGGCGGGGGCCTGTCAGGCAGCACAGCCTGACTGCCCCTTTTCTATGATCCGTGGGGAGGTTTTTCAGTATATTTCAGCTGGGGCAGAGGGTAATGTAGACAGATGCTGCGGAAGTTAAGGGTCTAAGAGATCCTCGATACCCAGTTCTGGGAAATAGGAGGCAGACAATAAATAATGGTTCAAAGAAATGCATGGGCTCTCTTCTGATTTAGACATCGCATAGGAAGTGAGGATTAAAAGAAAATAGCTTGGGAAGAGGCGGGGTAGCCCCCGCCTGTAACCCCAGAACTAAGAAAGCAACGTCATCGCTTCGGCAAGGTGCAAACTACCTTTTGGTGTCTTTGTTTAAGTAACTTTACCCATGGCAGAAAGTTTGTGGCTGCAAGAGTATAAGACACACAACTCCTGGACGCCTCTCAAAGTTCCTCGCAGAGCCATTGGGCCTCGGTTGGTTTTTGTTCAAAGGCAACTGGAGCTCTGCTTAGTTTAAGTCCAGTGCGTCATGCTAGCACAAAACTCAATCCCAACAGGAACACTGTGGAGGAAGTCGCCCCCAACAATCCTAGGAAGAATCCCAAATGGGACCAAGCGTAACCTTTCTCTCCCAAGTTACTCGTGGGATAGTGTCCCGTTTGGTTTTACTGTCGACTTGCCACAACTTAGTGTGACCTATTATAATGGTTTCGGTGAGAAATGCCCCCCAGAGGCTCAGGCATTTCGTCCCTCGGCCCCCAGTTGGTGGCGCTGTTTAAGGAGGCCCTACGGATGGAAGTACATCACTGGAGGGCAAGCTTTGAGAGATTATTTTCCAATCCCAGTTCACTCTCTCTGCTTTATTCTTGCAGTTAAAGATGCAACTCTTCAGCTTCCTGCTACCATGTCTCCCTGCCATGATGGACTCTCACCCCTCTGGAACTGAAAGCCAAAAAAAACCCACTTCTCTAATGTAAGTCACTTTTGATCATGGTGTTTGATCACAGCAACAGAAAAGTAACTGATACACCTAGGAAGAGAGAACCTCAACTGAAGAATTGCCTCCACCAGATTGGCCTGTGGCCATGTCTGTGAGCAGTTGTTTTGATAGATGATTGATGTAGGAGGGCTCATTCCATGGTGGGTGGCATCATCCCCTAGGTAGGTAGGTCTGGAATATATACAACAATGGTTAAACATGAGCCAGTGATGAGCCAGTAACCAGCGTTCCTCCATAGTTTCTGCTTTGTTCCCTGTTTGAGTTCGTGTCCTGAGTTTCCTCAGTATGGCTGTGACCTAAAAGCAAGCTGAAATAAACCTTTTCCTCCCCTAAGTTGCTTTTGGTCATGGCATTTTTCAGAGGAACAAGAAAGAGAACTAGAACAGATAGTGTGACTGTCTCCAAGAAACAAAAAGAAAAGGAGAAATGCAGAAGCACATTTTAAATCCTTCCCCATTGAGATTGTAGCTGTGTGACACTGAGCAAGCCACCTAAGTCTTTTGAGCTTATTTTCTTATCTTAAAGAAGTCATACCTCAGAATACTCATCCCCAAATGGGATGTCTCTATCAAACCCCTCCCCTCAGGGCTCAGGGAACCCTGCAGAAGAAGGGGCTGAAACATTGTAAGAGCCAAGGGGCTTGAGGACATCAAGGAAGCAAAGCCTCCTGGACACAATTGCACTGACACATGGGAACTCACTGAGACTGTGGCAGCGTGCACAGGGCCTGTACCGGTCTAAGCCAGATTGGGGACTAGCGCTGAGAGGGGGGGAAAACATAGATTCCCATCCCTAACTCAGAAGCTACCTCCAGTTGGCAACCACTCACAAATGAAAACTTTTTCTAAGGTGGAGCCTCATTGGGTATGTCAACCACGCTTAAAGGCAGGCCCCAGGCCAAGCAGTAGATGTCCAACACAAAACGAACTCAGTGGTAATTCTGGAAGGTTTGTTTGCTGTGGGTTGTTGTTGTTGTCATAATGCTTTGTCTGAGCATTTTATTTTTTAATTGTACAGGTCTTTTTTTCATAAACCGTGGTTCCCAGTTTTGTGTTTTTATGGGGTTTCTCTGTGTGTGAACGTGTGCGTGTGTGCATTTGTGTGTGTGTTTCTTGTGCTTTTCCTTTGGCTGTTTTTATTTTATTTGTTTTGTCCTATTCTGATTTGTTTCTGTTTATTTTATTCTTTAAATGCCTGTTTGTTTTCTCTAACGAGAGAGAGAAAGGGTGTGGATCTGAGTGAACACAGAGGTCGGATGGAACTGGGGTTGGGGGGAGGGAACTGTGACCGGAATATATTGTATGAAAAGATCTATTTTCAATAAAAAGAAAAAGAAAAAAATTATTAGGTCATAATGCCTTAGAAGGCATTGGTAAGTACCAAATGGGGTGTGGTATGTAATGTATCTGCTTCAGAGAGGTACTTTGAACTTCTATAGCCTTGTTGAATATCACATTTTATGTGGTATGTGTGCCTTTTTAAGATTTATTTTTATTTGTGTGTGTGTGTGTGTGTGTGTGTGTGTGTGTGTGTGTGTGCGTGCAGTGCCCTCAGAGGCCAGAAGAGGGCATCAGAGCCCCTGAGGCTGGATTTATAGGCTATTATGAGTCACCCAAGAAGGGTGCTAGTAACAGAGCCCCAGACCTCTGTGAGAGCCATCTGCTCGATCCTCCAAGACGCATGCACACTCCTGCAGCTGTGAATTCTGCCATGACACCCCTCACGCTGTTTCCTCTCTCAAGCAGCCTTAGTCAGGTACTGGGTGGTAGTGACGAATCTCACCCACACACAGGCAGGTCCCTGGCTGTGGCTTCCTTGCCCACAAAGGAGCTATAGCTGGCAGCCCCCAGGTGGAAAGCTGCGTGGGAACGCAGTGTGGGTAGTGTGGTCTTTCAGCGTGTATCCATCTGTCTTTGGTCAGAATCCCACGAGCCCACGAGTGTAGGAACTCAGGAGAGCCATCAGAGGGGCATTCTCTTTTATTGCAGGGGTTAGGATACATATATGTACAGACAGACAGACAGACAGACACACACATATTTTAAAAATACACTTTAATTTTTAAAACTTAAAAACTAATCTCTGTTTCTGTTCTTCTTGATTATTTTTTAATGTTTGCATCCAATAGGGACAGTGTCTGCCCACTGGCTGGCTTCATCCATAAACAGACCCTAAGAAAAACACCAGTCATCATTTGGGAGGAAATGCTAGGACCCACTGATGAATTTGGGAAGTGACCCAGGAAAGAAAGAAAACCATTACAAGGTATGTTAAGAGAGCAGACTTTCACTGTACGGACCTGAGTCTCTGTTCCCCTGGGATCTCTAGAGGGTGACACAGAACATTCTTTACCTAGCCTGTCTCATCATGGAGGTTCAGCAAGCAAGGAACACCTCTGCTAAGAAGGAGTCTTGTGTAACAGCATTGTCCCTGGGTTGACATCTGTCACTCTTGTCCTGTTGGGTAGCCCGACTGAGGAACTGACATCCCATTACTTTTGACATAGTGTATTGGTTGGATGCAAGTCACATGCTGCGCACAAAGGCAAGGAAAACAGCACACAGAGTGAACAGCAGAGATGTGGAAGTATTTGGGGCCCCTTGGGGTCTCTCAGCTGCAGATCCACAGCTCCACAGCGTGCACTCAGTAAATATGAACTCTCCGCCCATGCTTTGTATGGGGTATTATTGTGTATATATTGTCCTCAGAATAAATTTAAACCAGAATGAAGATCCACAGTGGACATCATTCTGGAGTTAAGAAAACAGCTCCGACATGGTAGTTCCATGGAGACAACAGCACTGTCACGTCTCATTACCTGCGTGCAGCTGTCACATGTTCGATGAAGTGAAATGCTACCACCACATCACAGGCAAACTGAGCTGATGGTTTTAATTTGGACTAAGAGTAGAGCTATGCAGATGCTCTTGACTGCTGGCTAGACTTGGGGGGTTGAGGTGTCATATTCCCCAACATTTCTACTACCAAGGGGAAGGCTTTGTTCTCTCTTCATCCTTCCATCTTAAATGGTCCGAGCTAATGTATCCTACATAGGAAAAAACTATCATTAGACATTGGGTCTTTTCATTTTCCATCAGAGGAGATTCTAAGTGAAGTATGAAAATGTAGGTAGTCGCATTCAAGTTCTGGAATTTTGTGGGGTTGTCATACAGTTGAGTGGGTCCGAGGGCGCTTAGAACCCCAAGCTCTCATTCTGAATAGCTGGCAAGAATCTGGTCCCTCTCCTCCAGAGTAACTGACAGACCACAAGCCACAGCAAAACACCACCCCTCTCCAAGGGGGCACGATCTGGCAGCGTTGTTTATCTGGAGTTACAACTAAACCCTTCTTTATAAAGTCTATCTCCCTGGTCCTCAGGAAATACCTAAAGCACCCCAATATGCAAATGGGACTACCTGTCCTGACCAATGAGCTTTCACTGATGCTTCTGGGGTACAAGGACCATTCCTCTGGCTATAAATATGTAAGTCCTTCCCCACAAAATGACTCAAGCCCTCTGCCCTTGATTCCTGAGAATGGTTCATTTGTTCTCGTTGGCTCACAGATCTCTGATCTAAGACCAGATGGGTGTGTGGTAGAACCACGCGGGCTGGGAGCTGCTGCTGCCACTGCTGGCCCGTGGGCAGCTGGCCAGAGCTACCTCACAGAACCTGGAAGCTGCAGGCGGGACCTTTTTAGTACAACACGGAACCTCTGAAGCGGCAACTGAAATTTGGCTTTCCTAAAGAGTTGGTGATTTAAAGGGCACATAAAGGTCCATAGGCAGTATCCTCCGAGACCTCACCTGAGGGTATGCTGCAAACATACTTTCTGTGCAAGTAGCTATGATCGCTTCCCACCTCCATATCTAACCCTGATTGGAGGGTCTCTAGAAATTTTCCTGTGGTTTTGAATGTGTCATTTATGAGGTAAGTCCCTGGGAATTTTGTGGTTGGAACTAGCACTGTAATACAGACACTACCCAAAAGTCTCTGTGGATGAATTCTTACTGTCCACTTGTAGACGTGCTTGATGACACCACTGAGGGAAGGATCCAGCTTATTCTGAAACTCGGAGACTTGGCTCCAAAGCCATGGGGGCCATTCCCCAATCGTTGTGTAAACCACCAAAGCTTTGAAACCCTCGGCTTCATTTGTCAGTGGATGACTCCAGTGTATCACAGGGGGCAGACCTGCAGGATGTCAACTCTTGTTAGTACTATTAGCCGAACATCTTAAGGATAAACTGACAAAACTGAGGGTCACTCTGATGTCTGATTGTGAACCCCACTGAATTAAGAAATGCTTGAGGTTCTGGTGAAGTTCACCTTTGGGTGTGACTGTGAGGGTGTCTACAGACAGTGTTAAGAGAGGGAAGAAGAAGCCCTGAACGTTGGTGACGCCATTCCAGGGGCTAGGGTCCTGAACAAAATAAAAGGGGCAAGCCCACTGAGGGTCGATTCCCCCTTTCTCTTCCCGCTTTCTCTGCTTCCTGATCTGCCCTGATGTGAACAAGCAGCCCTGCGGTCCTGCTGCCGCAGCCACGAACTCCCACTCTTTCCCAACACTACTGGGCCAATGAGCAAAGTGACTAACGCAGTTCCTAGTTACCAGACCAGTATATTCCGTCCCAGCTAGGGAGCCCACCATTGCTGTTGCTGGTCTGAATGTCTTCCTTTCCCACTTTCTTACTTGTGATTACTTTGATCTAGTTAGTATTTTTTCATTCATTTTCTCTGCCTTGCCTTTGGCTAGCATGCACCTAATGGGTTCCGGCCTGACAAGTCTCGGTGTCTGTCATTGTATTAACATCCTGTTCCTGTGTATTGACATCCTGTTCATGTGTATTGACATCCCATTCATGTTTGTTGACATACCGTTCATGTGTATTGACATCCCATTCATGTTTGTTGACATCCTGTTCATGTTTACTGACATCCCATTCATGTGTATTGACATCCTGCTTATGTGAATTGACATCCCATTCATGTTTATTGACATCCCATTCATGTTTATTGACATCCCATTCATGTTTATTGACATCCCATTCATGTTTATTGACATCCAGCTCACGTGTATTGACATCCTGTTCATGTTTACTGACATCTTGTTCATGTTTGTTGACATCCCGTTCATGTTTGTTGACATCCCGTTCATGTTTGTTGACATCCTGTTTATGTTTACTGACATCCTGCTCATGTTTACCCCTCTACTCACCTGTCCCTCCTCTTTCTCACTTTAGTACCAGTTCCATGTTCTGATTTTTGTCATTTTTTTCATGGATGACGGAAGAGGTCCTTATTCGGTTGGAAGGCTTGCTCAGACAGACCACTGGCTGCTGCTAGATGCCTCTGCTGCTGTTCATCTCTCTGGTTTGTAGGCCCACGCTGGTGATCCTGTCTGTCAACACTAGCAGGTAGTGACAGGATCGATAGGATGAGGAAGAAGACGGTAAGCTTCATAATACTTCTGCCAGGCATTGAAACAACATGGGACTGAGCTGTAGCTTAGCGGCTAATCCCCCACCTAGCATGGCTGAGGTTCCAGGTAAGTGTCTAAAAAAGTGGGGGTGGGGAGATGATGTGTCTGCTTACATTTAAAAAAAAAAAGGTTTAGTTTCATCATAGATCCAAACCTCTTCATCTTGTAGGTCTCACATCATGAAGCACCTAAGGAATAGAATTGCCTACAAGGAGCCCAATCTGACTGGTCCAGGCTGCTCCAGACATTCTAGCTAGTGGGACACAGCAGTGTCACGCCACAGAATTGTGAAGCTGCTACTTTTTCTTGTTTTGTTCCTTTGTTAAGATTTTATTTTAATTGTGTGTGTGTGTGTGCGTGTATGTGTGTGTGTGTAGTGTGTGTAGGTATGTGCACACGTGTGTGTAAATGTTCTCGAGGGCCAAATGGGGGCATCAGAGTTTGAGTCCTCTGCAAAAGCAGCAGTGCACACTTTTAACCAGGGAGTCATCTGTCCAACCCTTGATTTAGTTTCAATTTGCTTGCCATCCACAGAGTCTGCAGTGTTTTCCTGACCATGTGACCAACTTGCTATCAGGAGCTCCCAAGGTCCCCATTCATGTGCAGTCAAGGAAGAGTGCCTTCCTCAGAAGTATTTGTGGGTCTGCATGTTATGCATGGGGCTGATTTACTGTTACTTTTTCATAATGGTCTGCTTCCATTTGATATATGCTTGAACAATATACTCATCATTTTATAGAGAAATGATTTTTTACAATGACTATTTTTTCGGTATATTTATAGGCAAAAGGAAGGATTACAGCAATGTATGCAAAAGGCAATTCCTTGACTTCAGCTGGCCCTGAGTTGAAGTCTGTCTTTGTTACATAACACATAGTATCAACTAATCTAAACTCTCTGTTTCTCTGTTGATATAGAATTGCTACAATTATTGCAGGGATTAAATTAAACCATTTATGCAAGATGCCAAACATGAAACAAATGCCGAGCTTTGCTATTCTTGTTACTATTTCAAATAACCCTGACTGGGTTTGAGCTGGAGATACAAAGTAGGGAGGGAATCATCCTCTAAGATTGGGGGGGAGGGGATTTGCTATCTGTTAGGACTGTTCTGTAAACTACATGTGTGTTCAGATGTTTAGTAGTCATATTGAAAACAATACAGAGAGGGTCTGGGAAGATAGCTCAGTCAACAAAGTATTTAAGAAGCAAGCATCATAAGGACCTGAGATCGAACCTCAGTACACATTTAAAAAAAAAGCTACATGCAATGGTACATACCTATAATCCCAGTACCAAGGAGGCAAAGACTGGAGGATCTCCATTTCTTGCTAGGCAGCTCATCTAGCCAAGCTGGTAAGCTCTTGGTTAAGCGGAGAGCAATGTACAATGATGCTCAGTGTTGACCTCTGACCTCCACATGCACACATATATATAAACACCATAAACACACACAAAGGTAAAACACACAACGGGAATTAAGTAACATTTCTCCCTACTCCAGTGTATATTTTAACATAACCAACATAAAAAGTGTTACAATACACCATGTACTTTACACGCCCTTCTTTAAAAAAAGATTTCGCACCACACAGGCTCAGAAGCATGTGCTCTTGGGTGCAGCCCCACAGATGCCAGAAGAGGGCGTCAGAGGCCCTGGAGCTGGAGTTAAAGGTGGTTACAACCACCTGATACGGGTGCTGGGATTTGACCTCTGGTCCTCTGCAAAAGCAGCCAGTGCTCTTAATTGCTGAGCCATCTTTCCAGACCCACCACTCCTGCGTTATATCTTTAAAACCTGAGCGTGTCAAATCCAAGCACATCTTCATTGAAAGTGCTCAGTAGCCACCTGAGTCCCGCAGCCGCGGCCTTAGGAGTTAACGGTTTGGTCCGGATTCATAAAGAAGGAACTTCTGCTGCGGGAGCGGTGGACGTGGGTGTGAGGTTTTAACTAACGCCTCTCGGATTGTAGCGTGAGAATGATTGCTCTTGATTGTCCACTTGACAGAACTGAGACTCTCCGAGGAGAAATGCTTCCGGGCTTTCCTGCGAGGCTGTTTCCAGACAGGATCAATGGAAAAGGAGAGCACCCATCCTCCCAGCGGGCGGCACCTCCCGCCTCTGCTTCTTCCTGAGCCTCTGTGTCCACAGCAGTTTCCACTGGCATCAAACTCCAGCCTCTTAGGCCTTCGCCTACGGAGTGAGTGCCAGCGGCTCCCGGGGAATCCTCAGGGCCTTCGGTGCTGAATTGGGACTGCCAAGGCGTCCAACTTCCTGTGCTGAGCTGCAAGCCGGTTCAGAGCTTCTCCAGCGTGCAAACAGCTACTGTTGGACTACCCAGCAAGAAGCATGAGAGCCAGTCTCATAAACCCCGTTTGTGCTATCTGCTCATTCTTTGGTCCTGTTCCACTCTAGAGACCCTTAAGCGAGCACATGAAGATGGTGGTTCCACCGTTGTGTCTAGAGAACGCTGAGCAACACGCATGAAGAACGGGTTAGGAAATGGGAGTTTCCAGGACCCTGCTCCTTGGAGTCTGGGTAGGGACCACGAGTGTTAATTTCCAACAAGTTCCCACCTGATGGCGATGTCCTTGGGCCATGAGCCACGGTTTCTGGATCATTGGTGCAGAGTCTGCCCCTTTGCTTCACTTCTACATTTTCTGTTCCCAAACAGAAGAGACTAGATGCGTCTATCCTGGCCAAAGAGTTAAAAATGAAGGACTCTTCTCTGGCACTGACCAGTCCCTGCTTGTGCTGACTCTACACGCTTCCGGAGTTGAAACCGCTCCTGTGGTCCACTCTGACACAGGAAATGTGGGGCAACTAGAAACTAATCCTTACCAGGTCTGGCAGCCCAGCCTGGTGGGACCCAGCTTGCTCTTCTTCCTAAACCTACTGGTTTAGCACAAGCTCCCTTCAGCCCCGAGCCTCCTCAGCTCCCTGTCTAGACTGCATAGGCTCTGGTGTTACTATGTGTCCTAGTTACATTTGGCTGTCAACTTGACACACCTGGGAAGAGAGGCTCCGCCTCTCTTCTGCCTCCATCTGATTGGCTTAGGACCTTACAGTGAGTACCTACCACCGCTTGATTCAATGACTATGATAATTCACAGGTGACTTGTCTCAAAGCCTCTTCAGTCGACTAACATCATCCTTCACAGTCCTTGTTAATTTCCTCGGATTTTGCTGGACAGATGGCCCCTATTTAGGCAACAGATCATTTGTATGAACGGTACGTTCAGGTTGGTATTCACAGGCCAGATAATTTCCGTGATTTCTCGCTTCGCCATGGCAGCGGTGTTGAATGGCTGCAGTGTAAACTGTGAATTATGTTATCTTACATTCATGGAGTGAGTGTCCTCCATCTCGTTTTACTCAAACATGATTTCAATAATCCACCTGCTTCTGGCTCGCCATGGAGCTCCTTAGTGAGTTTCAGAGGCATCAGAAACTTTTTTATTCCATTTGGCAGGATTCTTATGTGAGAAGAAGTTTCTTTTCGAGAAACAGTCCTGCCTGTCCATGCTTTCTTCTGGAACCTAAACCTGTCTTATCTGAGATAGGTTCTCATTTTTTAATTTCAAATTACAGATAGGTCCAGTGATCCAGGCCTGTAATCCCAACTGCTCAGGAGGCAAGGACAGTGGGATTCCAAGATCAGACCTTGCTTAGGTTACAGCGTGGGTTCAAGGACAGCCTAGGCAACTTATTGAGACCTTGTCTCAAAATCAAAAATAATAGTAATTATATTAGTGATGATAAAAAATAGGTCTGGGATGAAGCGCGGTTCCAAGTAGGCTCAGCTCTCAGTAACTCACATTTAATTAATCAGCTGTTTATAAAATTAAATGGCTGAAACTAGACCTACAGAGAGCAGAGTCCACAGGTTGTTTCTCAGGGTTGGTTTTTGGTTTAGTTTGGTTTTAAAATGAGGTCCCACTACATAGCTCTGGCTGGCCTGGAACTCCCAGGATCCACCTGCTTCTGCCTCCTGTGTTCTGGGATTATTAAAGGTATGAGCCACCAGGCTTAGTTTTTAAAAGGAATCCATTTGTTCAGTGGCATAGAAGTCGGAACTGGATTCACCTGTTACCCCACCCCTAGCCTGTTACCCCACCCCTAGCCTGTTACCCACCCCTCCTAGCCTGTTACCCCACCCCTAGCCTGTTACCCACCCCTAGCCTGTTACCCACCCCTAGGATGCGTGTACTCCGTTCTGCTCCTTATCTCATTACTCCCGGTTTTCAATGGCCCTACTAATTTCCCTTCATTTTACTATTTAGTGACATCCCATTTCCGGTTTTTCTGATTGTGGTATATTGCTTTCTTACCTTGCAAATACCTAAGTAAAATGATTGTTTAATGCACAAACCTTAGATTTGTAATATTTTTTTAAAATGTATCTAATGAGCCATTAAACTTGAGCAGCAATTTTAAAATTTTATAGTAAAACTGTTTTAGCAGCCAATAAACAATTCCTGTGGCCAGGAAGTGGTGGGCACGCCTTTAATTCCAGCACTTGGGAGGAAGAGACAAAGGGATCTCTGTGAGTTCAAGGCCAGCCTGGTCTACAGAGTGAGTTCCAGGACAGCCAGAGCTACACAGTGAGACCCTGACTTGAAACAAAAGGTTCCTGTGGAATCACCAGAAGATTATTTTGAGATAACGGTAAATCACTTACACAGTGATTCACAATAGCTGAAAACATTATTCAATTGAATGGGAAATGCAGCATTGTTTTGGTAAAACAAGAAAATGGCGATATTTGGATTGCTGAACACAACTCACACTTTAGATAAATATCACCAATGCAGATTTCTCTTTGCCATTTGTGGATGTTTTCCAGTGAACACAAGTTACAGTTACATCCACAGGCTCAGCTGAATTTGCTCCTCTTTTCCTGAGTCAAAGCAAAATAACAGGAAGACACTGCAGGATGCCCAGGGACTGTTATGAGAATCTGTAGCAGTCCGCTACGATCTTTTACCCTCTATTTAGGGAAGGAGAAAGGAAAGATAGAAATATTCACCACTTTTACAAGCGGCCTTAATACAGAAAGAGAGAACGGTAGAAATCTTCCAGCCTCTTTTTAGGCTGCCCTAAGCTCGAATCTCTCCAACCTTTTGTTCTCACACTAACTAACGACAGCAACCCAACCAACCAGCCACCAACCAACGCTCACCCTGACTCTCAGTGCTTCAGACCTTTTATACCCTATCCAAAAGTTCCCATCAACCCATGCGGCAGGCAATCCCAAAGACAAGCTACAGGTGCCAGAATGACTGCACCCAGCCAAATTGTATCCACCCGCATCAAGCATTCCAAATCCAACTCGTAAACAACTGTACCCCAGCTGGGGTGGGAACGCGAACCTCTAGTGACTAGTCAGTTAAACCAAAAAGCTTTTCTTAGCATAAGCACTCAAGTGTTCCCCTACAAGCATCCAAATAAACTTACCGACGAGAGCACGTGAGTACAGTGGGAGCGACGTCATCTTGGTGGCCCTGCCCTCGTGGACTGTGCAGACATCTGAAGCAGCAGCCACACTGTGCTGGAAACCACTGTATTCCAGAAAATAACCCAGACCGTTGCCACCATTAAAAACTCAGTTCAGGGTGTGGTGGAACACACCGTTAAGCCCGGCAGGGAAGCAGAAGCAAGTGGATCTCTATGAGTTCCAGGTCACCCTGGGCTCCTTTGTGAGACCTGTCTCAAAAAAATAACAATAAAGTAAATAAATAAAAACAAAATTTTAAAGTAGTATATTTGGTCAGTTTTTTCTTTCATGTGTTCTCTTGTTGGCTTTGCTGTCTATGTTTTGCATATTTTTTTTACTAATATTAATATATAAAGTTACCTTCCTCTTTAAGATTATAGCAGTGACCTATATTTTGCTACTTTTATATGAAAAAAAAATCTCTTTAATTCCCCTAGCTTTATCTTAATGCATAGTTCATAGTAGGATCCCCTTTTCCCATTAAAGTTATATATATAATTACCCTCTAGGTGACATTCTAATTATATTTTATGTAAGTTTTATATGTTATATTATATATTATTATATTATATATTATATTATTTATTAGATTAATTATAATATTATATGTAATATATTATATATAATTTTTATCTAATTTTTACATCTATTCTCTTACCAAAAAACACATATTTTCACTAATTTAGAGGCTTAGAACCAATTTTCTAGATACTTTGCTTTGTCTCCCTTTCCACAAAATTGTTTCATTCTTTTTTGACAGAGGAGGGCCTTTGAGATAGGGTCTCATGATGTAGCTGAGGCTGGCCTCAGATTTGCTATGTAGCCAAGGATACCTCCTCATTCCTCCTGCCTCCCACCTCCCACGTGCTGGGCTTACAGGCGTGAGCTGCCATGCTGTGCTTCCCAGAATATTTTCAGTCATGTTGGTTTTCAGATGCGCAGCATGGGGTTGGAAGATGCTGTGATAAGGGAAGAAGATGGAGCATCAAGGCTGGGCATGGATGCTGCTGAGGCCCAGGGCAAGGCTGGGTAGGGATGCTGCTGGGGCCCAGGGCAAGGCTGGGCATGGATGCTGCTGGGGCCCAGGGCAAGGCTGGGTAGAGATGCTGCTGAGGCCCAGGGCAAGGCTGGATAGGGATGCTGCTGGGGCCCAGGGCAAGGCTGGGTAGGGATGCTGCTGGGGCCCAGGGCAAGGCTGGGCATGGATGCTGCTGGGGCCCAGGGCAAGGCTGGGTAGAGATGCTGCTGAGGCCCAGGGCAAGGCTGGATAGGGATGCTGCTGGGGCCCAGGGCAAGGCTGGGCATGGATGCTGCTGGGGCCCGGGGCAAGGCTGGGCAGGGATGCTGCTGGGGCCCGGGGCAAGGCTGGGCAGGGATGCTGCTGGGGCCCGGAGCAAGGCTGGGCAGGGATGCTGCTGGGGCCCGGGGCAAGGCTGGGTAGGGATGCTGCTGAGGCCCAGGGCAATGTGGAATCTTAAAGGAAGACTACCCTTTCACTCATTTCCCGTGTCCTGAAGATGGGATTGCCCTTGGGTACCAAACTACCTGCCTAAGGAAACTAGAGAAGGGGAATATAGGTAAACAACCTAACAGGGTTGGGTCCTTGCTTGTTTTGCCACAGCACCGCCCTTATCTAGTCTGCTTTGCCCATGTGAAGGCAGAGGTGTTGCCTACATCCAAAATCCCAGCACCTGGGAGACGGGCAGGGCCGGTGACAAGATTCTGTCTCAAGAAAAGGACCAGCAAGAAGAATTTGCCCGGGTAAACACAAAGTTTCTGAAAAGAATTTGAAAAGGTAAGATTTTTTATTATTCTACTGATTTCTTCTAAATCTGGCCTTTGCTTCACACTGCCCCCCACAGAAACCTGTTCCTCCCACCAACTTTTGTGAAGTGTCATGTATTCTTTTTACTAAACATGAATCAAGATTCAAAGAAGCCTTTGATTTCAAAAATCGAGAAGTTTCAGTTTGGTTTCATTTTTAGGTTTGGTGGGTTATAGGAACTCAAAGCAAAATGAAAGCCCTAGACATCTCCAGCCTCCATGTTTAGGACAGACACATTGTAACAACCCCTATTTACTCTACATGAAATTTACATACTCTAACCTTACCTGCTCAGGGGTTCAATCAACATAGCACCCTAACTTTGATATAAACAAGAAGTAAGAGGGAAGAACTTGGCATTTTCCCATGTGGAGACTTGGGAGAGTCACACCCAAAGATACGCTGAAGTTGGTAGGTGTTTGCAAGTCTAGGTAGCAATTGCCATGAACAAAATAAGTATGTATATAAATAAATATCAGGTAAGCAGGGCTGGTGTCTCAACAGCCAAAATGGCATGACAGCTGAAGCTGGAGCAAAAAGTTCAACCTGAAACAGCTCACAGTCCTTCCCTGACTTTCCGTAGCTGCCTATTTGAAAGGGCCAGTGTCCTTATTAAACAAGATGGAGTCACACTAACTTACTGATACCCATCCAATTTCTCTAAGAAGATGATGTCTTAACATCCCAAAGTGGTGTCCTCAGGAGCCACTAACAATCTCAACATCACGAATGGAGTAGAACAGACTGATCATCCGAGGCCCAAACATGTCTGGTCAGAGCGACCACAGACAGAATGAGAAGGATGAAACACCCACCAAGATGTGGCCTCCAACGCAGATCCCAAAACACACACGGAATCCCAAACACAGATCCCAAAACACACAAGAAAACCCAAACACAGAATTAAACGGTAGAAGCAACATCATGAACTAAACTCTTACGTGATCATACATTGAAAAGAAACAGAATGGGAGCTGGAGAGATGGCTCAGTGATTAAGAGCACTGGCTGCTGTTCCAGAGGACCTGGGTTCAATTCCCAGCACCCACGTGGCAGCTCACAACTGTCTGTAACTCCAGTCCCAGGGGATCTGACACCCTCACACAGATATACATGCAGGAAAAACATCAATCCGCACTAAAAATAAATAAATAAGTAAACAAAACATTTACAAAAGAGAGAAAGGAAAGAAACAGAATGTAAGAGGGGAACCTGAAGGAAACTCAGATCTACAGACACATAAACAAAGCCTCTTCACTTACTAACAACTGCTGTTTCATAATGGGACATTATTTATTTCCCTATCTGTCTGTCTGCCTATCTATCTATCTAAGTTTTTATAGGTAAAGTCTCATGTACCCCAGGCTAGCCTCACATTTGCTATGTGGTCAAGACTAACCCTGGGCCTCTGACCCTCCCTCCAGCACACACAACCACACCCAGTTTTATGTGGGGCTGAGGAAGGGGCCCAGGGATTCACACACATTAGGAAAGGACTCTCCCAACCGAGCCCGGCCAGTAGAATATTCCTATTTATAGCCAGACACATAGAATGAGGGGTACATGATCTTAGTTAGAATTGCCTTACTCTGATTTTTCCCTCAGTAAGTTTCACATACTACCAACCTGAGAAGGAAGGGGAAACAGTTTAAACGATTTTTTTTTTTTTTATACCTTAGCAAATGAAATGTAGAGAAATACAACTCTGGAAGCTCCAAATCCGAGACTCTTAGTGTTCTACCCCATGTCCACCTCCGTCAGATCCTGAAATGTCTCCTCACCATTCACAACACCTGCCCAGCCCACTCCAGTGAAGCCACTGTTCTGAAGCAGTGTTCCTCCCTTTCTGGATGGTTCTGAACTATAAAGAAACCTTCAAGGGCTGATAGCTCACTTGAGAAAGCACTTGCCTTGCAAACATGGGGACCTGATTTTGATCCTTAGAACATGTCTCAAAAGTCAGATGTAGTGGCATGAACTCGTGTTCCAGGACTAGAGAGGCAGATGCTGGGGCTTGGGTCTGGCCAATCAGCAGAGCCTAATCCCCAGGTCCCAGTCAGAAAGAACTTGTCTCAACAAGCAAGGTGGGTGGCTCTTGAGAAATGACAGTTAAACTTGCCCTCTTGCCTCTGTGCACACACACACATACTCACACACACACACCACACACATGCACACTCACACATACACATACACACCATACACACACACACACCACACACACGCACATGCACACCACACACACTTACACACACACACTCACACACACATACACACACATCATACACACACAAAGGCACACACACATATACACACTCACACACACAGGCACACACACAATCACACACGTACACACCACACACACACACTACTCACACATGCACACACACTCACACACACCCCTCATTCACAGTACTTCAGAACCCGACAGGCAGCTGAGTGAGACAAGGAACCACAGATCAAAACCAAATCCTTGAGGGCTCTGCTCCTTCTCCGAGGCATGCACTTAGATAAGCTACTTCACTTCTCTGGGCCTCCATGTCCCCCCTTATAAACGGCCGTCATACCACCTGAGCTCTGGGCTCTTGAGACGTCTCAGTATTACAGAGATAAGGCGCTGGGGACCTCGGGACCCAGATTCTGTACATTTCTTATTCTATTGTTAGTCTCTCCTCATCTGTATGGGCCTCCAATTTGCCAATGCCCTTTTGAGAACCAGACGCTCAGGATAAACCTGTACATTGCAGAATGTATTCAGGTAGCAACGTAGAATCAACAGGAGTTCTGTTTCTTCTGATGTATCTGAAAAGCTTGTCTCCACGGAGAACCTTCAATCCCAGATGACAGCAGGAGAATTATTTTCTTTCTCTTTTCTTCTTTTTCTTTTGTTGCTTTTTCTTTTATATATCAATATATATATATATATATATATATATATATATATATATATATATGAACTCAATTTATATCAAGAGCTCTTGTGCTATTGGGTGGTGAAGAATTCAGAATTCTGGAGCCATAATCCACAGAGCTCAGGGTTCCAGGGTCATGGGGATGGAGTAAAGGACCCCTTACAGTTATACATTATAGGACTTAAGTACTGGGATGGTGAGACCCCCGGGAGAACTCCGGTGTGACCCACGAGTCAGCTGCATCACAGCCCCCTTATTTAAAGCCCACGGGCTCTCGGGCTGGGAGTCCTGATGCTGTCTGTTAGCCCCACTGTTTCTCGCTTTTCTTTCCTTCTTGTGAGCACCGTTGTTTGGATTACGGTCCTCAGCATCTAACTGCTGAGTTTTTCAGTGGTCCCGTACCTGCAGCTCCTGCTGTAGGACTTCTGTCAGGCTCCCTGTCAGTCATAGGACTGCTCTGAAGAAGTGATAGACTTTCTTTCAATTACCAGCATGGCACCTGGCACGCAGGAGACATGTGAGGATTGTCACCATTGTTATTGCTGAGGCCACTCACTCTGGTCTCCTTTCTGAAATCCACAGGACCTCGATCTCTGTAGGTATATCTCTAGAGTTCTTAGACCTTTAAAATGAGCATGCCTGTTCCAAAAAAAAAAAAAAACCAGGTTTCCCAGGACTCAGAGGGCAGAGGCAGGTGGATCTCTGTGAGATCGAGGCCAGCCTTGTCTACAGAGTGAGTTCCAGGACAGCCAGAGTTACAACAGAGAAGCTCTGTCTTGATAAATAAATAGATAGACAGACAGACAGATAGATAGATACCATGAGCATGCCTGTATGAACACACAGGGGTTCAGACAAGGCTGCCCTGTGGAGAGCCAAAGTCCATCTTCTTCAACCTCAGTAAGTGCTGAGAAGAGACGAGGCTCTCGAAGAGCCATAGACGATTCCTCCCAGCTAGTCAGGGGCAGTCTAGCCCAAACTTGTGGTTCCATAACAGCAGAAACCTAAGGTGATTTTTGCAAAAAGATGCTCAGGAGTTCTTACACAGCCTCATTAACTGAGCATCCAGATGCGGTTCCGTCTCCTCTAGGCTCCGGCGACATTGGCTGTAGGTTCTCAGATCTGGGGCCACAGTGCGTTGACTTGAGAAGCTGCTGATGCAGCCCGTCCCCATCCCTTGAGATGTGGATCTGTTTGGTCCAGTATGAGAACTGGATGTTGAGGGGGTTTGTGTTGTTTTTTTGGACAGGTTCTCTGTGTAGCTGTGGCTGTCCTGGAACTCACTATGTAGACCAGGCTGACTTGAAGTTACAGAGATCTGCCTGCCTCTGAGTGCTCAAACGAAAAAATGCCTGCCCACTACGCCTGACTGGGCATTGGGATTTGTAAATCACAATCTGCTAACTTCTGTCAATCACCACAGGCACATCCTGTCCTCATGTGCTCTGAATTAGGAGACAATGGAGCCACTGGCTGGCTTGGGCTTGAGGATCCTTACTCTTGTCCATGGAGAATGGATGTCCAAATTAGGCATGGTTTTCTATTGTCATTTAGAAAATTAGTTTACCATTTCTATCTATGAAAAGCAGGCATGTCTACACGAATATGAATATGTCCACGTGTTAACTCGTCTCTAGCACCAGGTTGTACCTAATAAAGGAAGAAGATAATTTCAGAGATTGGAAGACTGTCACACTAACACCAAAACGCAGTGTGCTCTTCATCCAGAGGCACACATATCCAGTCCTGTGTGCGTGGTTTCTGCTGTTGATTTTTGCCTCATGCTGACAGTTCCTTTGCAGAGCTACCCAAGAGGATGGCTGCATTTATCCCTGTGCTGTTTCTGTTGTTGTTGCTGTTTGGTTTGGCTTCCCCCAATTTAGATCACTGCTTAGTACTCTTCCCTTTCCAGTCATGTTTTATACAGAGAATGACTAATTGTCTCGAATTCATCCCGTTAACTGTCTGGCACGTCATCTTGCAGAGATAACCTGTAGTCTGCCTCTCTCCTGAAGATTACATGAGATAATGAAGACAGGCTGCTTCGAAAGGGATAAGGGAGCCCTAACCCCGGGAGACAGGATGCATCTGTATGGAAACGCCATTTGTTGAGGACGGATGTGTCAGGCTTCAGATAGTTAAAATATCTCACAGTAACCTTGCAAAGTCCTCCCTTGCTCCTTTATGGATGGGAGGCCCTGGCTCAGAAAGATACATAGACAAAGTCAACGTCACTCTTGACAGTCCTCGAGAAAGCCAGGTTGATTTATTTCTTATAAAAATTGATTCATACATTCCTTATATAAAGTGGTGGATCTCATAAAGATGGTTTCCTTCGAGTGTATCATGTATTCTGACCATGTTGACCCTCATAGACCTTCCTCTTCCTTCTCCCCTCCTAATGGTCTCCTGCCTTCCCCCAGTCTCCCTTCTCCCTCCCTCTCTCTCTCTCTCTCTCTCTCTCTCACACACACACACACACACACACACTTACACTCTTACATATGCACATCCATGCACACACACGCATATGGCTGTGTTTGTGTATATATACAACCATAGTTGCAGAAGGTAATTGAATTGTGCTGTAAATTTTTACACGCATACATATGTTGTGTATGGATTTATACAAGTGAGAAAATATGCACTATTGGTCTTTCTGTGTCTGGCTTACTCCATTTACGGCAGTCTCCAACTCCATCCTTTTTCCAGAAAAGGACAGTTTCATGTTCTTTATGGCTGACTGTAACTCCACTGTGGAGAAAGCCAAGCCTTAAACCCAACAGTTTCTCAGCACTAAAGTCCCTTCCTCAGGTAGCCAGTGAGAGCCATGGATAAACAGTAGACTTTAGAAAGCTTACCATCACGGGAGCAGAACAGGCTGCCGAGCTGCAGAAGGAGGGGAATCTTGTTATAGATTCGAAGTAACTCATATGGTAGTGGATGTGGGGCTTATTTTGCAGGTAGATTTCAAATCAAACTGGTAGCTCATGCTTAAATTACCAGAGCCATAGCCTCTAATAATTTAGGTTGTAGGTCTTGAAGAAGTTATTAGACTTTCACTAAGACTTTTCAAAGGTCACTTAATTTTGCAAACTATAAGTCTTCCAGGCATATAGTTCTACGCCCATCTACTACAGATGGGCTTGACTTGAGCTGAGTATGTGTATACCTGTATAGCACTCCAAAACACCACTTTCTAAGTTGTTAAAAGCCTAGGTACATAGCCTGGTCTGTAACTCCATTGGCAGAGTGTCTGCCCAGCGTACACAAGGCCCTGGTTGGATCCCTAGGTCCAATAAACCAGAAACATGCCTGCAATCTCAGCACTCGGGAAGTGGAGGCAGGAGGATTAGTAGTTTGAAGTCATTTTGAGTTCAAGGCCAGTCAGGGCTACTTAAGATTTTGTTTTAAAAGAGAAGGGGAGGAAGGGGGGCAGGAAGAACCCTGGAGCTTTTGTGTTAATGGATTGGAAATGGCAGAGTGCTGCACAACATGAGAAAATATTCTCGTTTTACAAAGAAGAAAAACTCGCTAACTTGTGATGCATAAACTACACTTGATGCAGCACAGACTTAGGAAAGATGACGGATGCTTCACCCACGAACCATGCTTTGTCACCTTTTTCTTTCCCCTCTTAAGGTATCTGGACTTCTTCCTCTAATTCTTCTCTGGCCTCCAGAGCCATTTTTCTACAGGAGACAAAAGGTATCGGTCGTTCAAATTTGTGAACGAATTGACTCTTCTGTATGATTGCACGTTGGAATATCACACACACACATACACACACCTCATACCTGCACACATACAAGAAGGATCCAAGGCACTGGGGGGAGGGGGTGGCTTAGCAGTTTAGGGCACTCGTTGCTCTTGCAGAGGACCGGGGTTTGATTCTTAGCAACCGCCAGCCACTCATGACCATCAGTAAGCTGGGCAGACAGGTTGTGCACAGACAAGCATGTAGGAAGAACATCTATACACAATCTAAAATGAATAAATCTTAAAGAATGAAAGGAAGAAAGGAAGAAAGGAAGGAAGGGAAGGAAGGGAAGGAGAGGAGAGAGGAGGGGAGGGGAGGGGAGGGGAAAGGAGGAAGGAGAGGAGAGGAGAGAGGAGGAGGGGAGGGGAGGAAGGAGAGGAGAGGAGAGAGGAGGGAGGGGAGGAAGGAGAGTAGAGGAGAGAGGAGGGGAGGAGAGGAGAGAAAAGGAAAAGAAAGGAAAGGAGAGGAGAGGAGAGGAGAGGAGAGGAGAAGAGAGGAGAGGAGAGGAGAGGAGAGAAAAGGAAAAGAAAGGAAAGGAAAGGAAAGGAAAGGAAAGGAAAGGAAAGGAAAGGAAAGGAAAGGAAAGGAAAGGAAAGGAAAGGAAAGGAAAGGAAAGGAAAGGAAAGGAAAGGAAAGGAAAGGGAAAAGGGAAAAGGGACCCAGGCTGCAAACGTACGGCCTAACTTCATGTCATGATGAGTAGGGAAAGGGCAGACTGCACACAGCGCTGGCAGAAAGAATCAGAAGTGACGATAAATGAGGCAGAGGATGGAAAACAGCGAAGAAAACCAGAGCGTGATACTTGGAAAAGATGAACAGGAGCTCTGCTTAGACTGAGACAAAGAGAGATGACTCGACTTACTGACATCAGAAGCGAAAGTGGGGCACTACTACCAACCGTACAGAAATAAAATGGTTTCTGGCAGAAAACGGGAGCTGCTGTATAACGGAGTAGGTAATCTACGTGAAATAGACAATTTTTTAGAAACACACAAGTGCCCGAAACTGAATACGCAGAAAACTGAATTAACCAGCACAAGGCAAAGCGCTGTGGTTGGGCTATGAAGTGCCCCCACCCCCTCCCCATGAAAGATGTAAAGGGGATAGCAAAGGAGATGTGTGCAAAGACTTGCATAGACACCCCCACCCCAAAGCTACACAGCTGGCCACAAAACACAAGAAAAGGTGGCCAACACCCTAGTCATCCGGGAAGCGAGCGTCAAAACCACGTAAGAGACCACTTCATACTGGACAGTGGGTCTAACTCAGGCTAACGAGATGCTCAGACCCCCACACTCTGTGAGAGGAGGTGGAGAGAACACAGCCTCAGCCTCCACGGAAAACCAGATGATGGGATTACCACATGGCCCAGGGGGTCCCCAAGTAATTGAAGATAAGGATCCAAATGATACCTTGGTTTTAGAATGGTTTGTTGTATTTTATTTGTGTGTGAGATGTGTGTGTATGTTGTTGTGTGTGGGGGGGGGGGGTGTTTGGAGTGCGCACAGTGTGTGCACGGTGTGTGGTATGTGTGTGGTGTGTGTGTACGTGGTGTGTGTGTGTGTGTGTGTGTGGTATGTGGGGGGGCACTGGTGAGGAGGTCAGGAGACAGTTTTGGGGTTCTGTTCTTCCACTGTACCTACGCAGGATCTTCCCCTCCTCTGTGCTCCTGGCTGCCCTGTCTCCAGCCCTTGTACAGATTCTCCGGTCTCACCTCCCCTTAGGAGTGCTGGGATGGCAGACCTGAGCCACCACACACAGGCTCCAGGGACCAAGCTCAGGTCGCCAGGTCCTGCTGCAAGTGCTTTTGTCCGATGAGCCCTCTCACTGGCCTTGGGTGGAATCCTACCCCTGGGTATTCATGGTGGTCTTGTTCTAGTTAAGTAAAAGTTGAAAACCATACAAGTGTTTATCAGTGGATGAATGGAAAACAGCAGGTGTGACACCCAAAACACAGACTTTTGTTCAGCCGCAAAACCATTTAGTGATGCATTCTATGCTGAAGGTGAACGCTGAAAACAGAAGCCACACGCAAAGCCCAGGTGCGCACTGAGCATCCAGTGCCATGAAATGTCCACAACAGGTTAACCCACAGAGACAGAAATCAAATGTATGACTTATAGGGACAGAGGAGCGTGGACATTGAGTAATAATTGCTTATTCAACATGGGCCACCTCATGAGGCTGAGGAGAACGTTCTAGAAGTAGATGTGATGGTGGCACTGTGTCCTGAATAAGTAACACCACTGGAATAAACTTATTGTTTTTATTTGTTATTTTGGTTTTTCAAGACTGGTTTTCCCTATGTAGCCATGGCTATCCTCTCTGTAGACCAGGCTGGCCTCCAACTCAGGGATCCACCTGCCTCTGCCTCCCAACTGCTAGGATTAAAGGCATGCACCATCATGTCTGACAAGGAATGTACACTTTAATAGGAGGGAATTAATGCCAGATCTTGGAAACCTAGCCAACTACCCATGGCTGGTGAGGTCATAGAACCCAGAGCAGAGCCTACTACTGCCGCTTTGCTGAATTAGCATGATTCCTTACTGCATCTGAGCACGAATTCTCATACCTACAGGTAAGTGCAGCTCTCACCCTCCTCAAAGAAGCTTCTTTTTGCAGGAGATGCAGACAGTCAAACTACAGAGAGCAACAAGCAGGCCATGGGCTGCCCTTCCCAAAAGATCCATCAACAGCACAACCCTCCACCCGAGGCTTAAGAAACAAAAGGGGGTGCAGAAAGATTGTAAGACCTCTAAGACTGTGCCTTATACATGTGACAGGGAAACTGAGCCTATAAAATCTCAAAAATATGGTTGCCCAAACAAGACCTGTACACTGACACAGCCAGTTGACATGCCAACATGGAAGGAAAAAATCTCATAGTACCCCATTCCTAGATGAAAAGCTACAGGCTACTGAGAGAGGGAAAGTCAGTCTTCTCAGGGAACTAAGTCCCTGAGAGGTTATCCAAATCCCAAGTGGCCAGCCCTCAACACACGTACATACGAGCAACACTAAATGAACTTAGCAGATTGTGTATATGCATACGTGTGTGTGTGTGTGTGTGTGTGTGTGTGTGTAACAATAATAATTAAAGAAGTCAATAACTTTGAGAGGGAGTGGGGGCACACAGAAAGAGCTGGAGTGGGGAGAGGGAAGAACTAAACTGATACAAATACAGTAGTCACGTATGAAATTCTCCAAAAACAATTCAAGGTTAAGTTTTCAAAGATTAAAATGGTAAATCTCATACCACACATACTTCACTGCCCAGCAGGGTGAAGCACACAAAGGTCCGTTGAAAGAGGTGATTTCTAAAATGTACTAATTATTAAATTTTTATTTATGTATTTTGTCTGAGGGATGGGCGTTCATGCCATGGTGCACATTGTCTGACCTCTGCAGGCATCCTCCTGAGGTAGCTAACCTTCCCAGGACCCTGAGGGTTTCAAACCGCGCTTCCCTTACCAGCCTCAAAGGAAGCAGGTCATCTCTCCACGGCTCAAGTCAGAAATGAAAGTGCACTAAACCCAGCCAGGCCCCAGGCTCAGCAAGCGTGTAAGAGGTCCCTGCCTTCACACATGTGTTTGTCATAGAGAGTGAAGGGACGGAAAGGCACAGAGACTACACCAGGGACCAGAATGATTGGTGGTGACTCAGCAAAAATTCCCACCTGCAAGTTACATTTCTGATAACTTGGTGAGGCTGAGCCCCCAGCTTAATCCAATGCAGCTCTATACTAAGGGGCAGTGGAGCCAGCTCTACATGCTTAGTCTCTTGCTAGACCTTCAGGGGCAGAGCAGACTGCAACTGCAGCTCCTGGCAGCCCTTCTGAGTCCTTTTCTTTACTTTGCACACACACTGTTCTCAACTATTCTGTCTGACACACAGTAGGCACTTAGAGATGCAATGACTGTCAATAAAATTTCTCCAGAGAAACCTCCAATAGGAGGTGTGTATATGGGATTTATTGGGATGACTTACAAGCTGCAATCCAGCTAATTCAGCAGTGGCAGTCTGTGAATGGAAAGTCCAGGAATCCCGGAGTTGCTCTGTCCACAAGGCTGCGTGTCTCAGCTGGTCTTCAGGAGTGACGAGCTAGCACCGTGAGGGCAAGCAGACAAAGAGCAAAAGCTTCCTCCTATGTCCTTATGTGTCCTTCTATAGAATTCCAGCAGAAGTTACGGCCCATACTAAAGGTGTGTCTTCCAGCCTCAAGATCCAAATTTAAGGCATGTGTCTTCCCGCTTCGAGATCCAGATCTAAGGTGTGTGTCTCAAAAAAATCCACTTCTGGACTAGAAGTGGGTTCACTCACTTCAAACCAAGCAAAAAGTCTCTCACAAGTACCCTCCATTTCTGGATCATGGTTCATTCCAAAGATGGTCAAGTTGACAACCAAGAGCAACCTAGCACCGTGCAAGCACAAGGACTTAACTTTTACTCCCAGGACCTTTGTAAGAAGCCAAATGTGGCAGCCCGCACTGCACTGGAAGGAGACAGGCAGGTGTCTGGGACTCCCTGCTTAGCCAGCCCAGCTGAATTGATAAAGTCCTAGGCCAGGTGGGAAGTCCTGTCTCAAAATCAGTGGACAGTATTCCTAAGGAAAGACACAAGAGGCTGTCCTCTGGCTGCAAGCGCGCACACGCACGCGCAGACACACACGCACACATGTAATCACACACACACGCACACATGTAATCACACACACACACACACGTAATCATACACACACGTAATCACACACATGTAATCACACACGCACGCACACACACGCACACACGTAATCACACACACATAATCACACACACGCACACACACACACATGTAATCACAACACACACACATGCACACATGTAATCACACACACACGCACACACACCCACACACGTAATCACACAACACACACACATGCACACACGTAATCACACACACACATACAAGCATAAACACGCACAATGACGGTGAGTTAGGTGGGTGAAAGGCGGTGATCCCACACACTGAAACGAAAGCCACGTCTCATCTGCTATTTCCCTACTTCGTATCTTTTGATTACTTCTGATGTCTACATTTTATTTTTCTGATCGTATTGCAGCTTTTTGAGGGAGGGGTGCCTATTCATTGCCGGGCACTGCACACACCATTTAATCTTGAATTACTTTCAGTACACTCTTCACTAAGAAGGAAACTGAGGTTCAGGAAGGTGAAGTCACTGGCCTGAGTTCCCACAGTCAGCTCAGAGCAGCAGGATCAGAGGCTCGATGACAAACCCAGGTCCTCTGAGGAGGGGAGGTGGGAGCCTGTGTGGTTTTGACAAGGGTGGGCTAGAATTTACCCTGGAAATCTTGACTAAAATGTTTTTGTGGGTCCAGGGCACAGTTGGGTTCACACCTAGGAAACTCTCTGAGGGCAGAGCCACAGCGTGGTTAAACTGGGTGACTCACAAGTGTGAAGGTTCATATTTTAGCACCTGGCAATCTGAGGCCAAATTAAACCAGTTAAAAATGAGCAGATGAAAACTCAGCCTTTGCAGGGGCTGCAAGCCACAGCGTGCACTACACTCTTAATTGCACCGAAGAGCTGAATTACTTTCCAATCCCTTTGATTCAGATTTTAAAAGTACAAAATGAAGCATTAGGGAGAATTGAGTCCAGCCTTGGGGTCATAGACACTCCTCAAACACATTCGGTTCCAGAGCTCCTAGCATCAAGGCTGTTAGGACGCTTAGTGGACAGGTTTGCAACAGGAAACTTCTGAGCTCCTGAGAGCTGAGACACAGGTCCTTAGTCCTTTAGTCTCCCTGGTCTCCCCATGTCACTACTTCTCAGTCTGAGAGGATTTACCACACTCCTCAGAACGGTTGTTTAATTTTTAATATCGATTGTACTCTGGGATGCTGTCGGGCCTAGTGGTCTAGAGAGATGATCTAGAATCGAAAATGGAGCGTCCTGTCACTGTCTTGCTGGTGGGAGCTCTGGTGGCAGGTCTGCATTAGCATTGGCCTGCGTCCTCTGCCCTTCTAGTCAGCCTGTGGTCCTCTGGATCCCTGTACACTTTGTAGAGGAAGACAGGATAACGGACACTGGGAGCTCTCACTTTGGGCAGGTTTTCCGTTTTCCCCCACATTTCCAGCCGGTTACAGTAAGAGCTGGTGTTCATGTTGTAACTGAAGTCTCCGTATTAGTAACACAGATGCCAGGCACCGCTGTGCAGAGACCCTCCCAGGCTGCAGGAGGGCTGGAGGAGGGCTCTTCTGCCGGTGAAGGAGAGTCTTGGTGCCTGCAATTATTAGAGAGAAATTAGAGAGAAGATAAATTGGATCTACATTTCAATACAACCATGTAAGCTGGCTTTGGTAGTACAGGCCTATAATACCATCTATTCAGGTTTGGGGAGGACGATCTGCCTGACTACAGAGAGAATCCAAGGCAAAAGTCTGGGCAATTTTATGGGACCCTGTCTTAAGATAAAAGGTAATAAATAAATAATAAATTGGGTTGGGGAGATAGCTCAGTGGGAGAGTACTTGCCTCATATGTAGGTTCAATCCCCAGGACTGCTAAAAACAGATAAACCCAAACTTTAACCGTTTATAAGCACACACACACACCAGACTACAAGGAGAATCACCTCCTGTGTTTTTGGTTTTTGTTTTTGTTTTTTTGTATAATGCTTGTGATGTGGGCAGAGCCAAGTAGCTATCCTACTAACACAAGAATGAATGTCAGGGAAGGAGCCCCATCCTGTTCTCATACTACCCCAGACCACAGCACAGAACCCAGCTGTAGTAGATCCGAATAAGCAAGATGGGCTTGACTATCTTTGTGGATGGCGCTTACGATATCAGGGTGTGAGAAGGCAGATCATGAGAGAGAAGACCTGTCCATGAAGGTAGGAAACGGGCAGCAACAGAGCAGAGCGTGAGTAATGAGCGAGCGGAATGGGGCTCTCCCTGGAAGAAGGATGGCGCTAGCTGTGTGGAGCCTGTGCAGAGGAAGGCAGGCACGTATGGTTGAAGACGCACTGTGACCAGTTGCTCATCCTCCTGCCGCCCTGATGGACAGTACCACAAGATATACACCCAAACTCTTCCTTCCTCAAGTTTCTTTGGCTGGGTATTTCGTCACAGCACTGCATAAGGAAACTAATACAGTTGGCAGCTGTTGAGCTCAGCCGGGTCCCACTAGGCAGGCAAACTTGACACCCAGGACGTGACTTCTCCAATGATGGCTTCCATCACTCCCCATGGACTGAGGTCTGTGGACAGAGATGAGATGGATGTATAAGGCTCCTTTTCTTCCTCCTGTGTGTTCACCAACATTTGCTGGTTTGGGTTTTTCTGAAGACAGCCATCTGACTTGGGGAGATGGAATCTTACATAAGCACCTTGAGCTAACCAACTGAGCCATTGGTGCTCCCAAGATGGAGTCTTGTTCTAGCTTTGATTTATATCTCCTGATGACTAAAGACAGTGAACATTTTTTTTTTCCGTGCACTTATTAGCTATTTGCAGTTCGGTTCTGTTTTCCTTTCCACATTTGATAACTGTCCGTAAGACTGCCTTCTCTCACTAAACACAATGACTCATTCTCTGCACCGAAAATGCCATGGCTTCATCCTTCCTGGGGCATCCCTGTGGTGTGCCTGCATTCCTCAGCAGGCACGGATGAGCAGGTGTCTCTGGGGAATGCTTGCACTGCTCCAGGCACAGCCCAGCTGATACGGCAGGGCCAGAGAGTAGCTCTCTTTTTAGTCTTTTAAGGGATTTCTACCCTGATTATCACAGTACTGGACTGATTTACATTCCCACCAGCAATGCCTGGCCCTCTCTGCTCTTCTTACCAGCATTTGTTCCTTTAGTTTGTTCGTTTCTTAAACATCGCCGCTCTGACCGACAAGTGAAGAAATCTCGGTTTTCAATTTCCTTTCTCTGATGGCTAAAGATACTGAAGATTAACAAATCTATATTTATTGACCATTTCTATTTCCTCAATTGAATAGCACCTGCTCAGTCAGTTTACCCATTTATTGTTTGGTTTTTCTGTGTTTTAGTTATTTACCTCATTCACTGTTTATTCTTATTACTATTTTAGTTTTTTAAATGTTGTTTTAAAATCTGTTTTTGTGTGCATGGTGTTTTGCCTGTCTGTTTGTATATGCAGTTGCCCACAGTTGGCCAGAAGAGAGTGTCAGGTCCCCTGGAACTGGAGTTAAAGATGTTTGTGAGCCACCATGTGGGTGCTGGGAGCTGGATGTGTGTCTTCTGCAAGAGCAGCCAGTGGTCTTAACCTCTGAGCCATCTTTCCGACCCTATGTCATTATTATTTTTAAATGTACGCTGAGAGGTTCATACAAGGATTATGATCATATGAATCTTTCCCTTCCCCTCCAACTCTCCCCAGAGCCCTCCACAACACACACCTCTTCATGTATTATTATTTATTATTATTATGATTATCACCACGATTTTTAATATCATGGTGTGTCCAATTAGAGCTCCCTGTGTGTGCATGGGGTAGGGGTCATTCACCAAAGCATAAGTGATCCATGCCATGCCCCCCCAGTAACTACCCCCCTGCCACCATGAACTTCTGAGTACTTTTTTAAGAAATTAAGTTGTGGAGCCCTTAACCTTTGAGTTCTTTATATATTCTGGATATGAATCCCCGGCAGGATGCACAGCTGGGAACGATTTGTCTCCCGTTCTGTGCACTGCCTCTTCTCTCCAACGACTGCTTCCTCGTCTGCGTAGAGCTATAGAACGTATTACAATGCCCATTGTCAGCACTTGTTCATTTCCTAAGCTAGTGGCCTGGCGTCTCGATTTTTGTTCTTAATAACAGCCCAGTTGTAGGATGTCAAGGGCAGAGAAGTCTTTCACACCCTTATAAAAATCCAGCTCCTGGGACTCGGGGGTGGCTGAAAAGTCTGACCCCAGTTGAGGAGGAATCCCAGGTACACTGGAGGGCCTGCAAATAATGGACACCAATGAGGAAAAAAAAGGCAGGACGTGTGGGAAGTTAATGTCTGGGTTCCGAGGCCCAGTGGACCCACTTGGCAGCCTCGGATAGAAGCAGATTAAGTGTGAGAAATCACTCATCCCTGATTCGCAGGCTTTGCCGTTGTGGGGAGCGTTCAGCCTCAGCAAGTCACCAACGACAAAATGTGTGCTTTTTTCACTTGAGAGGATTTAGCCAGTTGATTAACTACAGAAAGAGGGAGTTTGGAGGGTCAAAGACTAAGCTTTTGCTTCTGGGAATTCTAGTGGAGCTCTCTGAGACAGCCTTCGCATCTCAGCTCTGGGACTCTGTGGATAATAGCTCACATCAGAAAACCACAGTAAAGGATTTGGCAAGCAGGGACCAGGGCAGGGGTCGGTGCGGTAGGGGCAGTGCGAAGGCTCTCCTCCCTCCCTCCCAGTTGGGGGCATTTTTAAAGACATCACACCAGGTCTGATTTGAAATTGCTTCGTAGCTGGGATCCACAGGATAGGAAATTAGAAACATACAGAGGTTCTCAAATGTCTTGAATTTACCGGAAGACAGATCGAATAACGTGTTAGAAATCACAGAAACTCCAGCCATTTTCAATCCACAAGAATGAGGGTGGCCTGTAGTTTAGTCTAATAATATGGGTATTAGCTAAAGAGGGCCACCAAAACAAAAGATTTGGCTTTCTGTTGTAATGTTTTGAGGTTAATTTAACAATGTTTTGAAGTAGCTTTCATTGTGAAAACCATCATGTACAATGCTTGTGTTTTCTGACATCGAGTTCTTGTTTAGTGTTACCAATTTTTTGAGGCACGTGTTGGGGAGATGGGGTGGGGGCACAATAAATATTTTAGGACTTACGTAAAGACCTCATTCAAGTCTATGTTATATTTCAAGTTGGAATCTCTACATGTCTTTTTTTTTTTTTGAGATAAGGTCTCATGTAGCCCAGCCTGGCCTCCATCTCTCTCTCTAGCTGAGGACGACCTCACCTCTCCAGTTCTGAGCATCCACCACCATGTCTAGTGCATGCTGAAACTAGCACCCTACCGACTGGGCTTATTATATTTTGTACAACTTATTGTATTGTATGAGTGTTTTACTGGAACGTACGGACCAGTGGTTACCAATCTACCTCTATGAAGTCACTAGCTATTGGCGACACCGAGCGTAAGTAAGTGGGATCATGGGTGTTTGTCTTTCAGGGCCGAGCTTCTTTGCCTTAACACGATGATCTCTAGCCTTTCCACGTTGGCGCAGACGGAGCTGCATTGCTTTCTGAGGCTGAAGATTCTCTGCGGTGTAAGCACGACACCCACCTACTCCACACCCCTTCTCACAGATGACAGCGTAGGTCAATTCCGGTCTGGCCCGCTGTACTTCCGTTGCAATCAACGCGGGAGTGCAGATAATCTCTTAGAGCCTTCACTTCCTTTTCTTCGGTTTTCCACCTGGTAACCGCGGTCTCAGATCGGAAAGCCGTTTTAATTTGTTTGTTTTAAAGAAACGTCCATGTTGTTTCCATGTGACAGTGCTGAGTCACAAGAGTTCTCTCTTCTCCATTCCCTCTCTGAGGGTTGTATCTTGTCCTTTTTCGTAATGGCCGTTCTAGAAAGTGTGAGGTAATCGGACGCTGTGTTTTTTAATTGTCATTTCCCTGGTGATTAATGAAGCCGTGCATTTGCTCATCTTCCTGTTGGCTATTTGTTTGGTGACTTCCTCCCCCTCCTCCTCCCCTTCCTCCTCCTTTCCCTCCTCCTCCTCCTTCTCCTTCTCCTTCCTCTTCTTCCTACCTCTTCTTCTTCCTCCTCCATCATCTCTCTTTTTTGAGAAATAGCCATTCAGATATTTCATCCACTTTAATTAGGTTATTTTCTTATTATTGACTTGTCTGTGCTCTTTCTACGTATTGAATGTATGTGATAAAGGGTTTACAAATTTCCCCCATTCCACATGTTGTCTCTGCTCTCAGCTGATTATTTCCTTTGCCGTGCAGAAGCTTTCCAGTTCAAGGAGAGTTTACGTGTGTGCCGATGCTTTTGCTGTCTGCACTTCCGCATGTGCAGAAGCCATTACACTGGCATCATTAGACTGCTGTCAAGAAGCTTTTTTCTTCTACTAGTTCTTTGGTTTGGGGCTTTATATTTAGGCCTTTAATCCATTCTCTGTTTATTGTAGCTTTGTAATAGGCTCAAGAGTCAAGTCATTCTAGTTCTCTAGTTTTAAATCAGTTGTTGACAGTTGTTAATATTTTGGGGAATTTCCATTGCAGTTGCACTGAAGTTGTAATTCACATTCAGGATATATTATTTGTGTTCAGTCTTTCAATTTAAAAAACATGATATATTTATCCTTATTCAGGTGGGATTTTTCCATTAATTAATTAATTTATTTATTAATTTATTTATTTATTTATTTATTTATGGTTGTTCTTTTGAGACAAGATCTTACTATGTAGCCCTGGCTGACCTGGATCTCACTGTATAGAGCAGGCTAGCCTTCAGTTCACAGAGATTCACTGGCCTCTTCCTTCTAAGTGCTAGGACTGAAGACTTTTATGGATAACAGTTTAGTTTTTTGCTGTTGTTTTGTTGCTGTTGTTTGAGACAAGTTTTCTCTGTTGTAACTCTGGCTGTCCTGGAACTCACTCTGAAGTCAAGGTTGGCCTCAAATTCACAGAGATAGATCCATCTGCCTCTGCCTCCCGAGTGCTGGGATTAAAGACATGTACCACCACTGCCTAGTTATGGATAACGTTTTAACTACTTAAACAGTCATAGGACCATTTAAACCCCACGTTGAACGTCATCGTTTCTGAAGAACAACCAGGTACAGTTATATGAAGGGCTCGTGGGCTAAGAAGCCTGGGAAGGGCCTTGGGTTTCTGAAGAAAAGTGAGAAAGAAAGCATTAAGTCCAAGTACCATTCTTCCAACTAGATACTGAAACCACTTAGGCAAAAAATGAGTGAAGTTTGCCGTCATAAGCAACGCTGGTGTTTCTGAGGTCGGCCTGTGAACCATTCAGCTATAGACTTGTCGAGATGTGATTAACTGTCACGTTTTAAAACTTTCAAACATGTGAAGTTGCCTATTACATTTGGATAACCGATCACGGGTCTCAGTTTGTGGGTGCGTATGCCTCAGCGGCATTCCTGCCAAACCCTCTCAGGGACGTTGTCACGAGCTGGGAGAGGTCGCGTAGGACAAGTCTCCAAGTCTCTGCACACCATGGACTGTGAATGAGGGCAGCATGGCTTGCATTCTGTCATCAGTGGGCAGTGAAGACTCATTTGACTTACCGACTTGGCCACCCAGGTAAGTGTCTTCTCTTTCCTCCTTCCTTCTCCTTTACAATAGCGAATCAGGACACGGTGTTGCTGCTTGCTGTGGTGTTGTTAATAATGGCAGGAACAGAAGCTGTAAGTCTTATTCCAGAACATTCCATTCTGTGAGATGAGAACGTTATTAAAAAGACCAGAACATTAATATTAAAACCAACTGGCCTAAAGACAAGAAAGACAAATCTGAATCTAAGTTCCCCCCAGATATGTGGTCTTAGTTACAACGGTTTAAGAATCCTGAGCCTTTCTTTCTTATTTATAAGACTGCAACCATAAAAGATATCTGACAACATTGTTTTCAGAACTAAGATAATAGATATTTTCAAGCATTACATCGGATTGGACATTTTTTCCTGGAGATAATTATCTTGTAAGAATCATTTTTAAAAAATATATGTATGGGTATTTTGCCTGCATGTATGTCTGAGCACCACGTGTGTCCCTGGTGCCCTTGGAAATCAGAATCAGGTGTCAGATGCCCTGGGACTGGAGTTCCAGATGGTTGCGAGCCACCATGTAGGTGCTGGGAATTCAACTTAGGTCCACTGTGAGAACGGGTGCTCATAACCCCTGAGCCGTCTCTCCAGCCCCCGAAGATAACTTTCTAACACTGTAAGCGTTAGCAAAGGAGGACACGATTAGATTTGTGTTTCAGAAAGTGTAAAGGGTAAGTTGTAAGGACAGGAGCCTGAGAGGTAGCACATTCGAGACCCGGAGGCAGGGGCAAGAAGTGAAGCAGAAGGGAAAAGAGAAGGGACTAGACAGATGTAGTTGAGTGGTGAGAGGTAAGACTGGCAGCTCCTTCGTTCTGTGGCCTCCCGACTCCCGTACTGCAGAGCACAGCAGAGTCGTTAGGAAAATGAGTTTTATTTGATCGTAGACTTGACTCAATTGAGTTTGTAGTTCTGATGTCTTTTTTTCTTCTATTTCTTATCACCCACAATTTTCTCCTTTAATTTTAAATGCCATTTATTTAGTATGTGGTGGGGTACACAAGCCCAGATTCATGTACGGAGGTCAGAGGACAAGTTGTGGGGTCAAGTTCCCTCCTTCCACTCGTGTGGGTCCTGAGGATTAACCGAGGAAAGGGATCACAGGAGGAAGCAGCGTTTAACATATGGGCAAGTTTCCAGGCAAACACAGGCCTATTTTGAAGATTTCATGATGGACGAATCCACAGATGAGCGCATTGCCTGTCCTGGAAGACTGACGGAGTCCGAGGGCTCTTGAGACCTTGGCTTCTTGAGGCAGAGGGCATTGGCCAAAAGATGTTGGGAAAACTTGGAGATGGGAGAGCAAAAAGACGACGCTCTGTTCCTTTATGGTGCCCAAGGGCTGGGAAGGGAAAGAGATAACCCAAGAGCCCTCCCTCGGGCCTGCTGGGGAAACCTAACTGGTCTTCAAGGAACCCTTGTGTTCTTGCCTGACTTTAGAGCAGCAGGAGATCTCAGGGCCCCAAAGCACAGCCCAGTCCTCCATGGCTCAGAGCATGCAGTAGACATTTTCCTGGTTTAAGTAAACAGAGCACTGGAGGGAACTTGACGGGAAGGCTGTGCTGGGATGGAAGGATGCAGTCTCGGCTTGTCAGTGTCTGTGAGGAAGGGAACCGGGCATCTGAGTGAGCAATGGTGCAGAATGCAGGCTGCACACAGCGTGCGTGCGTGCATGCGTGCGTGCGTGTAAAACCTCGGGTATTCCTCCCCATTCTCTGCCCACCCTGTTTCTTTTTAAGACAAGGTCTCTCACTTGGCCTGGAATTCATCAAATAGGTTAGCCTGACTGGCCAGTAAGCCCAGAGATCCACCTGTCCCCGCCTCCCCAGAGCAATGCAAACGCGTGTGATACAGAGCACGTGTAGAAGTCAAAAACAGGAATTGGTTCTCTCCTTCCAGCATGTGTCCTGAGAATTCCACCATGAGTACTGAGAATTGGACACAGGTCCTCAGGCTTGGCGGCAAGCACCTTGACCCACGAAGCCATCCAGCTGGATTGGACTTTCTGGGAATTTTTAATTTAATTAAAATATAATTACATCATTTTCTCCCTTTCTTTCCCTCCCTCCAACCCCTCCTGTGTCTTCTCTTCCTTTTTATTTTTGTTTTTCAAGACAGGGTTTCTCTGTGTAGCCCTGGCTGTCCTGGAGCTTGCTCTGTAGGTTAGGTTGGCCTCAAAGTCAGAGATCCACTTGTCTCTGCCTCCCAAGTTCTGGGATTAAAAGGTGTGCACCACCACCACCTGGCTTCTCCCCCTCCTCCTCCTCTTCCTCCTCCTCCTCCTCAAATGCATGGCCTCTTTTTCTTTGACTATTATTGTTACACGTATATACATAAAATATAAATACAGACTGCTGAGTCCGTTTAGTGTTGCTTGTAAGGACATTATTTCAGGGCTGGCCACCTGGTATGATAACCAATTAGGGGCTCATCTCTGGGAAAGACTAATCCTCCCCGTCTCTTAGCAGCCTTTTAGTATCATTTTCCAAATACTTTTTCTATGTGATGAGATATTTTAGGTCCAGCATGAAGTCCAAAGACCTATATTTTGACAAGCACAACCCATTTTCCACTGTTTCTAGTGCAAAGGCAAATTGAGGCTCGTTGGAAGAATAGGGCTAGGACTGGCAATCTGAATTTGATTCCTAGTTCTTATTTGATATCTCTATGTCCCCATTCATTTATTTTGTTAACAACTAATAAATACAAGGACACTATTCTCTGCTCAGTCTAGTCTCTATAGACTCAGCAGCAAGCAAAGTGGATGGCAGCCCCTTCCTTCAGGAAGTCTGCACTCGAGCGTAGCAGGGGACAAATGCAGTCAGAGGAAACTAAGGCACCATGTAGGTAGAAAAGTTGCAGCTGTAGCGCAACCAGGGGGCTTCCTTTTCAAAGATAGCCTTGGAATACGGATTTGAAAGAAGCAGGTGAGTTATACAGACACACCTGTGGAGGGAACTCTGGTCAGAGGGGACTGAAATCGTGAAGGAGAGTGTTCTTGGTATGGAGTTACTCTTGCAGTCTCTGTGATAAAACACCTGACAGAAATGATGCAAAGCGGGCACAATTAGCTTGGCTCTTGGTTTCAGAGGATCGTCGTTCACCGCGGCGGGGAAGGGAGAGTGCAGAGGTTTGGTCCGCGGAGGCAGGACCATGTTCTACTATGGAGAAGGCAGAGCAGAAAAGGGCATTTCAGAGTCATAATATTTGGTGTTCAGAGAACAGGAAAACTAGTGAACAGTGACCATGAGGTAGGGATTCACAGAGAACTTTGTAAGCCACCGGAGGACTCTGGGAAGCCCTGGATGGTGGCAGGTGGAGTCATCTGATCTGACCTACTCTATGCTTCAAGGAGTTTCCCCGTTGCTGGGTTGATAAGACTGCAAAACAGAAAGGCAGAAAGGTGGAGACCAGACTGGGGACTCTTACAGAACCTGAGTAACAGAGCACAGTCCTGGGTCCCAGCTGTAGTGGCGCAGGTAGTGAGAACCGAATGGGTGTTGAATAAATCTGGAAAGTCAAGAAAAACATGACTGTAAGATTGAGCTGTAAGATTAAGAAGTCAAAGATCTCCTGCAGTAAAATGTACTTCAGCTACTAATTCATTTAATTTTGCATTTGTCTAACCTTGTCTTTTGGGTAGGTACAGGGTCTCGTGAACCCCAGTCTGAGCTTGAAGTAGCTACGTAACAGGAATAGCAGGACTATGTAAGCACACTTGTTTTGCAGTGTTCGGGACTGAACCTAAGACTTTGTACGTTCTAGGCAAACACCCTACCAACTGAGCTACAGCCTCAGCTGATTTATTTTGAAGCATAATCCCTGATCATGTGCAAAGCTTTGGGATATCTATCGGTAAACTAGATTCTAGTGACGCTGAGACAGCAAAGATTCACCTGAGTTGTCACGGCAAACAGAGCCTGGCACGTAGTAGGTTACAATTCATAGAAGCGCTACTATTACACAGGACCCTTAGCAAAGGTGGAAATGTATTTGGGTCACACAGGTCTGCGTGCACGAACTACAAAGGGACTAGTCAAGATGGAGGGAGATGGAAAAATCAACGTGGTTTTTACCACCAGGGTACGCAGTCATATTCTTGTTTGTTTGTGTGTTTGTTTTCCTTTTCATTCCCTTATTATACATGGTACAGTAGCCTGCTACCAAGGTCAAGAATTCATAATCATGAAACATGGACCTAACTTTAGGAAAGGTTTTGGGGTGCCTTAGTGAAGGTTAAGATAGTATTGTTTTTGCTTTTGTTTGTTTTTTTCATTATTTATTTGTTTGCTTTGTTTTTTAAGACAGAGTTTCTCTGTTGTAACCCTGGCTGTCCTGGAACTCACTCTTAGACCAGGCTGGCCTCGAACTCACAGAGATCCACCTGCCTCTGCCTCCTGAGTGCTGGGATTAAAGGCATGAGCCACCACGGCCCAGCAATAATATTGCTTTTAAAGGTGACCTATTTGTTGAGATTAGACTTGCACCAGGGGTGATTTGCAAGTTCTGGAGACATTTTGAGTTGTCACAAGTGGGGCTGTGAGAGGGATATGCGCTGTCACCTAGTGGGTAGATGTCAAGGAAGGACACTAAATGTCCCGGAACAGATGGAAGGAACATCCCTACCTCCCCGTTACTGTTGCAGAAGCAAACAATGTCAGCCACTCAGACTGAAACCACAAGATAAAGAAGAGTAAAGAGATCATCCCCAAACCAAATAATAAAATGCAGAGAGTGAGAGAAAGGTCTCCCCACTCCACAGAGGAGAAACACCCTGTGGCCTGCCTTCGATTCTGCTCCAGAAATGGCCCCTGGGAGGCAGCTCTCCATTCTTTGCTGACCAAAGAGAGAGAAAGTGTCTTTGCTTTTTGTTGAAAAGTCTTGCCTGTGTTGGGTCGTTCTGGGAGCAAGGAGAATCTGTTTGAAGATGTTTTATTCTGGGAAAATGAATGGGCAGGCCCTGCACAAGAAACGAGACAAATTGTTCTTTTGCTTCCAAATAAATGGTTGTTTTTCTGACACTGCCTGAATTTAAATGGTCCTCAGTTTGACTGTGAAATTAACACTTCTTTGAGGTTAATTGTGGGGGTGGGGTGTCAGTCACACCACTTCCAGAGCTATTGTTTGTCTGGAATGCCGGGGAACAGCAACAGCAGGCAGGCCCCTTCCCTAACCTCCGCTGGTGCCTGGACCAACACTGCCTTCTGGTCCCTAGAGTTCACGCTGGGCTCGGCCTCATTTCTAGTGCCTCGTGGTCACAGAGCCCAGAGCAGAGAGCCTGGCAGGCATCTAGTTATCAGCTGGTGCCTCAGGAAATCTTCAAACTGAACCCATCCGGGTTGGATTTGGAGTTTTGTTAATATTATTTCTTGTGTTTACTGTTTTGTTTTTAATTGGCACATATTCATTGTACATAGTGTTGGATTTATAAGCCTTGTCTTCCAAACCATGTATTTTAACTGTATTTACCAGAGTCCAGTTTGCTCCCCAGCCTCCCCACCATTTTACCCTTCCTGTAGTCTCCTTCTTCCAGACTGTTCTCATGTCCTATCTGTGTGTGTGTGCGTGTGTGAATGCGTGTGCATGAGTGTGAAAGTGTGCCTGTGTTTGTGTGTGTGTATGTGAGTGTGCATATGTGTATGCGTGTGCGCGTGTGAGTATGTGTGTTGATACATCACATGTTCTTTATCCATCCATCCGTTGACAGTTTTTGAGACAGGGTCTCACACTTGTAGCTCAGGCTGGCTTTGAACTCACATTCCTACTTCAGGAGTTCTGAAATGACCATGCGAATCATCACACACGGCCTTATGCATTTATGTTTATTTATTTACTTCTTTATTTATTTATTTGCTTGTTTATTTATTTTGCTTTTTTGAAGCTGTCCTGGAACTCACTCTGGAGACCAGGCTGGCCTAGAACTCACAGAGATCCAGTCTGCCTCTATCTGTCTGGGATTAAAGGAGAGTCTTAAACCCCGTGTCCTGGTGCACTTCCGCTGAGGAAATATCCCGGTCTGTGCAGCAATAGACTTGTACAGCGCCATTTCCTCTTGAGGGAAGGAGACGGTGTGGAGTTGGGCGTCAGCCATTGCCGAGCCTCTGCAAGCAGGCCTTTCTGTGTGCCACAGCTTCCGCCTGCTAAAGCTGACAGGAGCTCACGGTGAACAGAGTCTCCGACCTTAATCAAGGGAACTCCCCTGCCCATCGATGGCAACGGTGAAGCCTCAGGAAAGGGAAAGGAAAAGTGCACCATGCTGACGAGCACTTTGTTACAAAGATAATAATACATGCTTATAATATGAAACTTAGAAAGATGGCGGACAGAAAGGAAAGAATTGAGTTACCGCTCAGCCGCACATCTGACTGGCAGTGACTTCCCTATTCCTGTTCTGAGATGTTTCCACAGATAGACTTCGGGACCCTCGAGACCGCTCAGCAGACAGGCCCCTGCTGAGCGAGTCCGATGGCCGGAGCGTTCTGTCCTCGGAACCCACGTGACACTGGAAGGGCTGCAGCCACAAGGCTGACCTCTGACCTCCACACACTTAGGCCCTCCCCACCGTGACGAATACAAGAAGTACAGTAATGAAGAAGTCAAGGCTAGAGAGGTGGCTCAGTGGTTAAGAGCGCTGGCTGGTCTTCCAGAGTTCCAGGGTTCAATTCCCAGCACCTGAATGGCAGCTCACAACTGTCTGTAACTCCAGTTCCTGGGGATCTGAGATCCTCCCACCAATGCACATAAAGTAAAAAGTTAAATAAATTACTAAAAAAAAATATAAAGAAGTCATATTAAAACTATTTAACCCCCGTGTTCTTCATTTTAAAACATTATAAATACCTTGAGAATATTTTTTTAGAAATTCACCCTGATCCATGATCTATTTATATAAATTTCTATTGCACAATTTTGAGTGTTTCTCATTTTCTTCCTTCTTATTTTAAGAGTTTGGTGCAACCCAGGTTAGACTCTTATTTTTTTAAACAAAATTATCATTCATTTATTTTATGTATATGAGGTATTTTGCCTGTGTGTATGCCTGTGCACGGCATTCATGCCTGGGAAGGCCAGAAGAGGGCGTTGGATCCCATAGAACTGGAATTATCCATCATGTGGGTGTTTAGAATTGAACCCGAGCCCTCTGGAAGAACAGCCAGTGCTCTTAACCTCTGAGCCATCCCTCCAACTCCCAGTCACTCTCAAACTAGATGTCTCTAAGAGCTGTGGCTGACCTTGAACTCCTGATCTTCCTTTCCCAGCCTGCCTAGTGCTGGGAGTATAGGTACTGCCAGCATGCTTGGCTTCTATGTGTCTGCTGATAGAAACTTACCTGCAGTTAATACTTTGCTACCCCACTTTTGTGCACGTATTTATTTGCAACAAATCCCTATGTGGCACTACTGACAAAACGGGGACACCACAGTAGACTCTTGGCACCAGCACAGGTCATTCTTTTAAAATCTCCCCTCACTGTGATCTCTTCTTTCCAGCCCCCGGTGATCAGCAGGTGAATCTGTGCGGCGCTGTGTGGCCTTTCATGCACAGATAGTCTTTGAAAATACAGCAAGGGTTAAGAAGTGAAGCTGGTTGGGTTGACTAATGCCTCACAAACTGTCTCAGAAAAATCTCAAAGGTGACATTTATAGAGAATAACTTCTAGTGCTCTTATGATCTCCGGTAAAGAAGTGGGTGTCAGTCAAGTAGAAAGGGCTTTCCTCTGAGGAGCCAGAAAACCAACTTTGACACATAACAAACCCCAAATTTCAGTTAGGAAAGCTTAAAGCAACGATACATGCAGACTTAACTGAATTACAGACACGTTAAGACATGCATCCTCTACATCCAGGAAATTACTTGTTTTATGTTTTTGAGATAAACTATCAGTTCGGGGTCTGGATGGCCTTGAAGTCAGGATCCTCCTGGGATCTCCCATCCAGCTTGAAAATCCTTTGTTCTGCTCTGTTCTCTGGTATGTTGCCCAGGCCAATCTTGAGCTCCAGATTCTTCTGTCTCAGCTTCCTAGATATCTAGGATTACGGGTCTATTCTGCCACCCCCAGCTTTGAAAAACCCCATCTCTAACCTATGGGTCAGAATGAATTGGAAGCAACCTAAATGTCCATCAATAAGGGGAAAGCTAATTTAATCATACATTAGCACGTGGTAGAATGTGACTTAGCAGATACAATCCCAAGCTCTGTTTGCTCGTTTGCTTTTTGAAATAACATCTCACTATGTAGCTGGCTGGGCTTTAGTCTTTAGTCAGCCCAAAACAAGGTAGGGTCACCTAGGAGGAGGGAATGTTGATTAAGGAATGGCCTTCCTAAGATTGGCCTGTAGGCAAGTCTGCGGGGCATTTTCTGATTAATGATTGCTGTTTGAGGGCTCAGACCACTGTGGGGGAGCCGGCTCGGCTCGAGGCAGGTGGTCTTGGATTGTGTAAGAAAGCAAGCAGAGAAACCGTGAGAACAAGTCAGTGAAGCAGCAGTCCTCCATGGTCCCTGCTCTAATTCTCGCCTCCAGCTTCCTGCCCTGCCCTGCCTTGGCTTCCCTTGATGATGAGCTGTGAAATGGGCGAGCCAAGTTAACCCTTTTCTCCCTAACCTTGCCTTTGGCCATGGTGTTCTATCACAGTAATAGAAAGCAACCTAATGCACCGTCCTTCCACTCAATCGCCCTGCCTCAGAGTCTCTAATGCTGGGACTGTAGGTATGTCACACACACACACAGAGACACATACACACAGACACACACATACAGAGACACACACACACACTCACACACACACATACATACACACACACAGACATACACACTCACACACACACACATACACACACAGAGACACATACACACAAAGACACATACACACACACATACACACACACACAGAGACACATACACACACTCACACACACACACATACATACACACTCACACATACACACACATGGACACACGCATACACAAACACACACACACACACTCACACACACACACGGACACACAAAAGTAGAAGGGAGACTGCCAGGGTAGAAGTCCGAAATGAGGTGGAGGGGCAGAGGAGCAGTCATGTAGAACCTGTGTCATAAAAGGAGAGGCTGTAAGAGGAAAGGAGGGGGGTCGGCAAGAGGGGAGGGAAGGCAAACAAGAATGAAATATGATGATGAGCATGTATAAACTATGTCCCAGTGAAACACGTTTCTTTGTATACCAACCAAAAATATTAGTAAAGAGATTTGAGAAATATTAACATACCCAGCTTTGTCAAACCTGAACCATTGACTTTAAAACCTCCCCTTGTGCATCACTCTGGAAGAAAGCGGCCATGAAATGCCACTGATTTTAAAAGGAACCTAATTTCAGAGACACGAGGACATGGAACAGTGTGAAATCCTGTCTAGAGAGGCAAAAATGCAAGAGCCTCCTCTGCTCACCGGGGGAGCAGCCGGGTGTCCGGGCTCCGGCTGTGTACGTCTGCAAACTTAAAGAACAATCCAAAGGGGAAAATTAAATGAAATATGATAGGCATCCAGCTTCTGTTTAATGTGTTAGTTTGATTTCTCTGCTCATGTGACAAGCGCCTTTGCTGTCGATAGGTGTGCCCTACAGAGGAATAGGTGGGAATCGAAGTCCTAAAGCTTCGCTCTAGAACCACTGGGTCTGTCATTTACACACTTCACAATCGTTCGCAAGCACCCGCTCACTGAACTGAGGTCCTCTCAGCTTAGACGAGCAGTCTCTTAGTCCTCTGTAAAAATAAGTAGTTCATCCACTTAAGAATTGGCCTTCTACCTTACAGCAGTAGCTAGCAAGTAGTGAGTGTCCACGTGGTTGTCCAGCTCGCTGCTTATTCTCTGGGAGAAGGAACAGATATGAAAGCCAGCCAACAAGCATCGCTCACCCTGCTGTTAACCCCGTGGCTGGCGTTGCAACTCCTGAGGTCACTGTGAACCCCATATGCTAGGTCAAAATGAAACTAATCTGCTGGTGACTAACTCTTTTCTAACTCTTCCCTTGGCTTAGAGAAAGGCTCATTATCAAAATAGAGAGAGGGACAGGGAGATAAAGAGGGAAGGGGAGGGAGGGAGAGAGGGAGGAAAAGAGAGAGGGAGACAGAAGGAGAGAGAGAGGAAGAGAGAGAGGGAGAGAGAAATTGAAAAGCATCACCAGACAACATAAAGACCCTCAGTCAGACCTGGATTTCAGAAAAGTGAATATATTTATAGAAGCGTGCACCCTGGAATCTCAGTGAATGACAACATTTTGCGTTAAATGCATGCTAGCAAAATATGGGGATTATGCGGGACGTGTTTACGTTAAAATATTACGTATATCTGAGATTCAACTTTAACTGTGCTGTACTTCTCTAAATATATTAAACCCAGGGTAAAATGAATCCAGGGAAAGAGAAAACTGAAGTTGGGGCTGGCAAGATGGCTCGGCTGATAAAGGCAGCTGTAAATTCTGCTGGCTGGAGTCTGATCCCTGGGGTCTCTGTGGTGAGGGGAGAAATCTCACTCCAGCAGGTTGCCCTCTGCCCTACAGAGAGAGACAGAGAGAGACAGAGACAGAAGGAGAGAAAGGGAGAGACGGGGAGGGAAAGAGGAGAGGGAGAGAGGAGAGAGAAAGAGGGAGAGAGAGAGGAAGAGAGAGAAGGAGGGAGAAAGGGAGAAGGAGGGGGAGAGGGAGGGGGAGAGGAGAGGGGGAGAGGAGAGAGAAGGAAGAGGGAAAGAGAGAGGGAGAAAGGGAGAGAGAGAGAGAAGAGAGAGAGAAAGAGACAGAGAGAGAGGGAAGGAGAGAGATGTGTAAGACTTGGGAATAGAGAAGAGGCCAGAAGTGGCTGCTAGAAATGAGAAGAGAGCGAGCAACATGAGAGGCAGCTCTGGAGCAGGAGCAACCTGAGCTGGAAGCTGTCCACCTTTGCTCCATTTCCTACCACCATGGAGAGGCCCACTCAAACACTGAGCAATGGACTTAGCCACAGCCACCAGATTCATCCGTTTTGGCGCTGTCCATCTGTGTGTGTCCCCAGGGTTTCACTGGACCCTGCGGGGGTGGGGGAGCCGGCAGGAGACATCTGCCCCAGAGGAACGGGTGCCGCAGGCTGGCACGGGGGGGCCTTGGCAAGCCTGCACTTGGCTGCTGCCTTCCCTTTCACTGATTCAAGACTCTTGGGGTCGTTTGAAGCTTGGACCTGAGTGTCCTGTCAATTGAGCAGAAGCTCCTTGTACCAGCTCGAGGGAGATGATGAAGGTGAAGGTCAGATCCTCACCGACCACCTGGAGGCCTCTGAAGCCCTTGCCAGGGTGATATTCCTCCTCTGTGGCAGGTTCACCGTCATCAGCTCCTAGAACAGAGGCACCCCCATAGTGCTTAAAAAACAAAGTCAAAAAGACCTCTTCCTGTTCCTCTGTAGGTTACAAAAATAGAAGGAAATGGGGTGCAGGGAGGCAGAAGAGAGGTGTCAAGCAGACATTCCTTGGGTCTAAGGCCTCAGCATACTCCACAGTGTCTCACACCTTCCCTGGCTGCACAGAGAACCTAACCCTGTTGCCTGCCTGTAGGTGAGGGAGCTTCTCTCTCTGCTTTAGCTTGAAACGGTTGTTGAGGTGAGAACTTAGTTACCGGGCTGCTTCCAACCAGGTGTTTTGATCTCTCTGGGTTTAAATTTACTTTCACTTTTGTGAACATGCTGGAGGGGGAAGCATGTAAACCCTCACCACTGGCAAGGAGGCCTCCAGGGTGCTTCTAACCCAAAGAGCTGTCAAAGACCAAAGAGTTTCCCAGGTAGACCCGGGTCATCCATCGCTCACCAATTTTCCTTGTACTTCTCAACGCGGTGGTGCACTGGGGAGGCAGCATGTCCCACTCCTCAGCGTGTGTTGGGAGCGGGGGTGGCACACATGTGTGGAGACCAGCACCTCAGGTGCCCTCCAGCTCCCGTTGTCTCGCAGTCCCATGGGCTGGCTGTTGGGAGAGCCCCGGGGATCTGCCTGTGTCTGCCACCGGAGCAGCCCGGTGACCACACGTGTGCACCATCCCGCCCGGCTTTTACATTTCCTTGTATTTCTTATTTACGTTTGTGGCATGTGTGAATATGAGCTCACTCATGCTACAGCGCACATGCGGACATCAGAGGACAGCCTTCAGGAGCTGGTGCTCTGCTTCGATTATAGGATTTCTGAGATCAAACCCAAACACGTGGGGCAACTGTCTTTATCCTCTGAGCCATTTCGCAGGATCATTCACGTCTGGCTTGTTTTACTCCATGAGTTCTGGGGACTCAAACTCAGGTCCTAGAGCTCCCAAGTCAAGCACTTTACCCACTGAGCATATCTCCAGCCCCCATTCACCCACTTTTCTCGGGAAGAAACTGAGACTGATCCAGGTAGAGGTAGAAAGGAGAGATTGACACCCGCACATTTAAAAAGGCACTGAAGCAACTGAGCGTAAAATGAGGTGAGGGGACCAACAGCTCTCCAGACTGTTTTCAGCGAGAGTCTGTTGTCAAGCTGCTCCTAGAAGAGAGGCAGGGGTACCCCGAGTGACACCCCCAGAACTGGTGACAGAGGGAGCTCGGGCACTGAGCTTTCCCAGTGTTGAGGGATTTGGGGGTCAAAGACATGGTGTCTTTGATTCTTTTCCCACTACCCGGGTCCCAAAGGCTCCCACAGGGAAGGACAGGCAAGCCACAGAAAATGTGGCCCAAGAGCCTTCAGAAATGAAGGCACAAAGGAAACAAACTGTGTACTCCCTGCTTAGGCGAGACGGAGAACGGACAGGTGTGCCAAACGTGACTGAGCTCAACGGGTACCCGCTCTCCTCGTGGTCTAGCTTCCTGGGAAAAGCCTGCCAGGCCAGTCTGTCCAGATTCCTCCCAGCTTTTCTGTGAAGCAATCCCCCCTCCCAGGTATGGGAAGGTCCTGGGGAGTGGGGTTTTATGGGCGAAGGGAGAGAATGGTTCTAGGTTTTATGGCTTGCTTCGAGGTAATTTCATTCTTCTGAGTGGCCTTGGGGGAGAGGAATTCCAGGTTGTAGTTCACTGTAGGGAACAGAGAGGGTTGGGAGGAAGTGAAATGGGAGAGAGCGTGAAAGACCTCCCCCCCTTCCCTTCTGAGGCCACAGGCAGGCCCCATCTTCTGGGGGTGTTGTTTCCTGAGTTCTAGTATAAGTATGTCATCAGAACCAAGTTGGTCTGGATAGCTAAGCAAGACTCATGGTCTTCCTCTGTCCCGTGACACAGTCACCCAACACTCTCACTTGGACTTTCTTTTATGTGTGTGTAGCGTGTGTGGAGACAGAGACCAATCTCTGTCGTTCTTCAGGGGCCGTCCACCATTTTTATTTTTTATTTTCTTTTCGAGACAGGGTTTCTCTCTGGCCTGGAATCTAGCAAGTGGGCTTGGGCTGGCTGGCCAGCAAGCCCCAGGAATCTGCTGGTTTCCACCTCCCTAGCTCTGGGATTACAAGTGTGCACCGCCATGCCTGGCTTCTTTATTCTGTTTATTTGTAACCTGAGTTCCGGGGTTTGAACTCAGGTCCTCATGACTGCAACACAACTGAGACTGATTCATCTCCCTGACCCTCCTTTTCCCAGTTTAGCCTTTCTCCGCTGTGGGACTTAATGTTCACGTTGACCTCCGGTGCCTCTATCAGCCACAAGCCCCGCCCTCATTAGACAGGTCTCTCTTTATCCTGGAGTTGTTTTAGGCCTTGGTTTCCTCTCTGCTCTAAAGCTCTGGCGTTTGATTTCTGTCATTCAAGATGGTTTTGTTTTGTTTTATGTGACCTGATGGTGGAATCAATGGGTTTGAAGTAAACCAAAAGTAGAGAAGTAGTAAAAATAAAATTGTCTATAGTCAAGACAAGCACACAGATGTGTGAATAAGATTTTCTACAGAAACACAAGAAACCATGCAAGCTACAGGACCAACCGAAGAAAGCGATAATGAGTAGATTTATCAGGACGGCACACGTGAGAAATAAAAGAAAGTTCAAGATCAAAGACGTGCACAGCCTTCCTACTTTAGACACAAATTGGCAATTAGCCTAGCCCACCTTCCACAGCGACCACAGAAGGGTTATGCCACGCAAACAGGAAGTACCCACCTAAGAAATCTTAAACGTGCCCCCCCCCCAGTGGAGCTTGTAGTCTTTCATCTGCCCGAGGCCTCTCACTCTTTACAGGAACAGACCCCCCCTCCCCCCAATGCTCTTCTCTGAAGACTGACCAATAGCTCGTCTGGAGACAGCTGGTCCTGTAGACATTCTGGAAACACTCCTCACAGCTGCTCACCAAATCTCACCAGACCCTTTCCAAGGCTAACTTACAGGCTAAGAAGACCAGTGTACACCACAGCCAGACAAACTTCTAAGGGTCTCTTTATGCTTTCCCCAAATCATGTAATGTCTCCTAAGCTGCCTACATCACCTGCCTATCCAACAACACACACACATACATGCACACATACATTGCACACAGACACACATACATTGCACACACACACAGACACTGAACACAAACACACATGTACATACGTATACCACCACACACACTGAACACAGACACATGTACACTGTACACAGACACACGTACACTGCATACAGACACAGACACATACATAAACACCACACACACACACCCTGTACAATACACATACATAGAACACATACATGCATACATATGCACACTACATACAAATAGGCACATACACGCATACATACATAAACACATATAACCCACAACACAACACAAATACCATACTACACATGTATATATGCATGTACATGCATGCACTACACACAAACACATACACACATACATACATACATATACAAACCACATACACATACCTTCATATGCACATGCATGTGTGTATACCACTGTCCTGCACTTATATATACACACACACACACAGGTTTCTTTTGTTTTTCGGTTTGTTTTTGTTTTGTTTTGGATTCTGTTTTTCTGGTTGGGGGGTTGTTTGTTTGTTTGTTTTTTGGCTTTCCAAGACAGGGTTTCTCTGTATATCCCTGGCTGTCCTGGAACTCACTATGTAGACCAGGCTCCCGTGGAACTCAGAGATCCACCTGCCTCTGCCTCCCAAGTGCTGGAATTAAAGGCATGCGCCACCGCCATCCCGGCTAAGTGGAAAGGTTTCTAAGCTTCTAAATCTCCTCTGGTTCTCTAGGTCTTCACTTCTATTCCTGTGTCAACTGTGAGCCGTGAGTTCTGTCTCAGCTGTCATTCTGCCTGTTATCAGTCAGCTCGTATTCTTGGGTATCAAGCCCTCAGAGGGTGGAAGGAAAGTCTTTCTTCACAATGCGATGTGCGCCTAAGAAACAGAACCTATAGGCTATGTAAGGGAGATAGCATGGACGACAGGGACAACTAGCAGCCTCTATCACAACTGTCTGGTAGACAGAGCCTCAGAGGTTTCCCTGCCTCTTTATGAGGGCCCCATCAAAGAATAACCTGACTCTCTGTTGCTGTGCCACATGTTACTTGCTGCTATTTTAAGCACCCAAATGCTTAATGCACACATGAGAAGTTGGATTAAAGATGAAGTCAAGGAACAGAGACCTAAACAGGGTTTCAGGGAGCAGGGAGAGAAGGGAGGCAAGCTGTTGTACACAGAACAGTACATCCTATTTGCACACGCTCGGGTAGTGGATGGGCTGGAGGCCTGCTGGGGGTCAGGGTAGTCATCTTGTACTAGAAATAGCCCTTGAGAGGTATCAAAGAACGCAGAGGTGGTCGCTCACAGAGATGCCGGAGACCCTGAGCGTACCGCTGTGGTTAAGCAGGTTGCAGGTTATCTCTGGTGGCATCTTTCTGCCCTTCCCTTAAGCCTGAGCCTTATCTAGGCCAGCCTGGTGTCCTTCTCACTTTAGAATTTATCATCTCTTCATGGAGGGATTTCAATATGCAGGATCGCCAAGAAAACACTTTTTAAAACTCATTCCATGACACTGGAGTCCCCCTGGCTCTTCAACCAGGGTGGGGGACATAGTGTGAGACAAGAGATAGAGAAGGAGGGGTAGGGAAGAACTGGGGGTGTGACTGGTGCTAGGGAGAGTTCAGCTACAAGTCCCCCAACGCTCTGTGATAACCTCTCTACTAGGACCATGCAGAACCCGGGTAGGTTGGTTCTGCTTCTTCTCTTTGCGCCCAGTGAAGGGGGCTTCCGTGGACACTGTAAACAGAGAAGAAAGGTGTTCGTCTAGAGCTGCTGACATTCTGAGTCCTCTGACTCACCATCCCACCCTAGAGGAGGTGGGCAGGCAATCATGGAGTCTTCAAACAGACTTCTTGGAGATCCTTGAACTGTGAACTAGAGGTGACTCCGAATTGACTCACACTTGAGGAATTCAAAGCAGACCATGTGCGCTGACATCTGACCTTTCTAGGAAATCTAACCTGTGAAGAGCTAAATAGTACGTACATCACTCAGCATCGCATTCTCCTGGTCTAGCCAGAAGAAAGATGGAGTTCCGGTTACTTCTGTCAACTTGGCACAACCTAGAGGCAGCTGAGAAGACAGTCTCATTTGAGAAACTGTCTAGATCAGCTTTGTCTGTGGGCATGTGTGTGGGGAGTTGTCCTGACTCTTAATAGATGTGGGAAGACAGAGCCCTTCGTGGGTGGCACCAGTCCCTAGGCCAGGGCTCCTGAGCTGTATGAGGCAGGAGAGAGGAAGAAGGAGCAAGCAGGAAGCATGGGCACATGCATTTCTGCGCTTGACTGTAGATATGACGTAAGCAGCTGACTGAGTTCCTGGCTCGACTTACCTTAAATAACGGACTGCAGTTGGGAAATATATGCCAAATAAACTCAACCTGCCCTAAATTGATTTTTGATTAGTGTATTTTATTAAAGCAACATAGATGAAACCAGAGGAGATGAGATTTCTTTCTTCTTTAAAGACTGAACTGCGTTACTTTGTGAATACACGTACATGTTGTGTATACATGGAATCATACGTATGCCGTATTTTTCTGCATTTTCATCATTGATTACACGTCTTTCCAATATGAATACAGCTTCAGTGAATACAGCTTCAGTGGGAGTACCCACGTCTCTGACCGGAACACTGGTTTAATTCCTTCGCATAAATCAATAGTCATAAGGTTTCTGGAGCATGGGTTGGCCTTCTGAACTGGTAGAAGACACACTTCTGAAAGCGTGCTTGAGAGTTTCTGGAGAGGTTTAACGGAGGAGGGAAAGACCCACCCCGAATGTGAGTGCCAACATCCCATAGGCTGGTCCTTGACTGAACACAAAGGAGAAACAGAGCAAGAGAGCCAAGGGCAGCTTCTCCGCTCCGGACTGCAGATGCCGTGTGGGCCGCGCGGTCCTGCCACCGCCACTCCGTGCCGCTCCGTCTCTCCTGCCATCATGCCTTCCCCAGCACGGTGCACCACATCTTTTCAAAGCGTGAGGCAAGGTAAACACCCCTTCCTCAAGTCGCTTCTGTCAGGTGTTTTGTCTCAGGGATGAGGAAAGCAACCGGTTCATGTAATGTAGGCCGATCCATCCCAACCCGGCACTTGGGAAGTAGAAGCTGAGGGTCAGACATTCAAGGTCACCCTCGACTCTGAGGCCAGCCTGGGATACACAAGAACCCCTCTCAGAATAAAAGGGGGGTGGGGAGGAAGAACAAGCTGTCCTTCGTTGTGTCATCCTGTTTTCATGGTCCCGGGGGCTTCCTGTCTTCTTTCTAGACGGTCCCATCTCCTCGGAGCATCATAAGGAAGTTAGATGGGACTTCCTGGGTCCTCCTCACCCTGCTGCACCAGTACTGAATGCCTGCCTGAAACAAAACACTGCACCCGCTTCTCTGTGTCGCGTGGATGCCTCCTTCCAGTAGTTTCTGCCAGTTCAGAATAAATAACGACACGGCATTCTTCCCTTCGGGGGGATGGCTTTCGTTAGACTCTTGGGACCATGTAAGACTTTGGCTGGAAATTTCCACAGCAGAACCCATGAGTGACAACCTCCTTGAATGTCCATCTGATGTCCTCTAAGAAGAGGCTCACCCAACCTTGGAATGCACATGGAGAGAGGCAGAGAGAATGGGGCTGCTTTGTGGAGCTCTGTGGCTCCGACCCCCTCCCCCTCCGGGTGTCAGGGGCAGGTACCACTCTGGTTGTACAGAGCTCGGCCTGGGGAAGCTGGCCGACCTGGAGTTAGTTGCTGACTCTAAACTTGGGCCTGGAATTCCTCTCTGCATCAGACTCATCATCCAGAAAATGTCTAGCCCTGGAGACACAGAGATCAAAGTTTTGGGGACACAGAGATCAAGGATGTTTTTGCTTCCAGTTTGCCAGACCACTGCGTAATAGACGCACCCGCTATGAGATCCAGGCACCCAGGCTACACCTTTAATTCACTGGGTGTTTCAAAAACAGTTGCGTGAGTAATGTGTGCTTCGGTTAGCTTGCCCACTGGTACGTTTCTTCCTAATATATGGGTAACACAGACAAGATGTGCTTAGCAGGCAAAATGGGGCCAGTGAGCTGCCTCAGTGGGTAAGGTCGCTTGTTGCCAAGCCTGACGGCCTGGGTGTGATGGTGTGATTCCCAGAACCCACATGGTGGAGGAAGAGAACTGATTTATTGTTGTTGTTGCTTTGTTTTGTTTGTTTTTGAGACAAGATTTCTCTGTGTAGCCCTGGCTGTCTTAGAACTCACTCTGTAGACCAGGCCTGCCTCTGCCTCCTGAGTGCTAGGATTAAAGGTGTGCACCACCGCCACCCCCAGTGAGAACTGATTTTTTTTTTTCAGTCTTTCAAGACAGGGTTTCTCTGTTGTAACTCTGGCTGTCCTGGAGCTCACTCTAGACCAGGCTGGCCTCGAACTCACAGAGATCCACCTGACTCTTCCTGCCAAGTGCTGGGATTAAAAGCATGTGCCGCCACCACCCAGTGAGAACTGATTCTTAAACTTGTCCTTTGACATCCACATGGACACCATCACACACACACACACACACACACACACACACAGGTACATGCATGTGTGTCACCTCGGAGCCAGCCACCTTGTTGTGTCTGTCTTTTGTTGTCTTGTTTGTTTGTTTGTTTGGTCTTGAGACAGAGTCTCTCATTGGCCTTGAACTCACTAGTTGTATATAGTGACTGACTAGTGGCCCAGAGCTTCACCTGTCTTCTCCCTCCAGTGCTGAAATTACAACAGGCTCCACCACACCCAGCTCCCCACACTGCCCAAGTCCTTCTGACTGTGCAGCCAACACCTTACCACCTGAGCCATCTCCTCAGGCCCCTAAATTTCTCTTTCCGTGTTTTCTTTAACCATTTAAAGCACTGGTTAGTTCTCAGTCTGGGCACTTATGCCCCACAGAAGACTGGCAGGGTCACAAACATTTTGACTGTCACAGCTGGCAGTGCTTCTGGAGTTCAGTGAACAGAGGTCAGGAAGCGCTAACATTCATGCACAGGGCAGCTCCCCAAACAAAAGAACTCTGGCTGAGAAACTTGACTTGTCAGAATCTAGAAACTTCTTGATCTGGTAGCTGCACTTCCTAGAGGATGCCTCCCACCAAATCCCTCTGATGCTCTCCCTTCTCTCTGGCTCTGACAGACAGCTGCTTCAAAATAGCAACATGCAAAGTCTATCTTAAATACACCAGTCAAGAGATTCAGAGCTAAGATTTTAAAAATTCGAGGCTGGCACTCTGCTGTTAAAAAAAGACAAAGCCCGGAGGTGCCAGGGTGTGAGTTGGAGACAAAGTGTCAAGCCAAACTTTCAACTCCAGCCTTGCTACTTTTGGCTTTTGTGGGCTCAGATCAGACTCTGCTATCCTGAGGTGGCTGTTCTGCGGTTTCCTTCCGAGTTCTATAGAACTTGAAGAAGCAAACACTGGCCATATTTAAAGCGGGCCTTGGGTGGTGATGGAGGCACGAGCTATTTATGGTTTAAAATCTTCATTTTGAAGTGCTCCTTTGATAAAAACCAGTGAGATGCGGTACTTTATATTCTAGAAGATGCTTCACACTTAAAACACAACTCTCGTTTATTACGCCTGTCTGTTCAACAAACCCATTGCTTATTAACTTGGGAAGGTGATACTTGCAAAAGATAAGATGGTGCAGCTGAAAAGCAGGACAGGGGGAAGGGGAGTCCGTCCCCATCTCTACTGTGTACGTTTTGAACCAATTTCCTGAGTCTTCTTAGTCGCCTTCTCCTGTAAAGGGGAGGAAAATAAATTCTACCCGACGGATAGACGTTTCGAATGGTATGTCAGTCAGAAGGGCTAATCGGACGGCACAGTCCGTAAAGTGCTTGCCAAATAAGCATGAGGACCAGAGTTCCAATCCCCATAACCCATGTTTTTAAAAAAGGCCAGGCATGATAGTGCACACACATGTCGTCCCAACGCTGGGAAGGCAGAGACAGGCACGCTCCCGAGGAGCACTGGGCAGCTAGCCCAACCTAATGACAAGTTCCAGGTCAGTGAGAGATCCTGACTCCAAAGGGGGTAGGTAGTGTTCTAAGGAACATGCAAGGTGGACCTGTAGATGCCACACACACATGCACGCATACCCACATATACACGTCCACCCATGCACTCATGAACGCAGTGCACACACACACATGTTAATGCCAACAGAGATCCTGGCACCTAGAGGTCATCTATAGACATTAAGCCCTCAGTAAAGAGCAGTAGCTCCAGAAGGGTATGTAGCTCGGTGGGCAGAGTGTTTCTGGGCCACCCACAGACCCTGGGCTCAATGACCCTGAGAAACTAGGCATGGTACCATATGTCTGTCAAACTACCCTGTGGGAGATGGAGACCGGAAGGTCAGGAGTTCAAGATCATCCTCAGCTTACATAGAGAGTTCCAGGGTTAGACACTCTAGCTAAAAAGGAGATAGAAAAATAGAAGGGACAGGGGGTGAAAGGAGGTGCCTTTCTTTAGTCGTGGAGTTACACTCTAAACATGAGGAAAGGAAACCCAAGAAACTAGAAGCCAGGATGATAAAGGTGCCTTGCCTTCAGGTTCAGCAGATTATAAAGACAGCACCATAGTGACTTCTGTGAGTTCAGAAGCTACGAGCTGGGCGGACATTCCTAGAAAGAAAGGCAGATGGGAGGAAGTGGCTAGCTCGGGTAGACGAGCCAGGAGCCTGTGCAGGGGTCATCAAGCCGGGGTCACCGGCAGGACCGCAATGTGTAAGAGTGTGATCAGAAGCGAAGAGGGATGTGGGAGGCTGGCCGGCCTGTGTTGGTCAGACCTCTCGACACAGTCCTGAGGCCACAGACCTCGGTGAGTAGTGCTGCTTCGTGTCTCAAGCACGCCTGCCGGCAGCTCAGCCAGGGCTCACCGAGGCTGTTCTTGCCCGGAAGCCTTCCCGATGCTTTTGGGAGTTTGGCTCTGGGCAGGAAGTTGGGCTCAGGTTCTATTCCTGAGTGCTAATTCAAGGCCACGGCTAAAGGGGGCAGCAGGAATCCAGTGTCTGCTCTCTTGAAAGAGCCAAGCCAAGGAAGACCTCAGGCAGCAACCACTCCCCTCCTCTTCAGAGCAAATCACACTGTGGCAAGAAAAGACAGGCTAGATGCCTGTTAGAGAGAACATAGGGAGAGGGGAAAGCAAAAGTATGAACACATAATCTGTCAGGGAGGGGAGGGTAAAGAGGGCAGTGGACTCTGTTCAAGGTCATTTGAGGGCAGATCTTAAATACGGAAGCAGCTGTTTAAAGAACGCATTGCAGTAGGGAGCCTTCGGAAGGAGGCGCCGCTTCCTAGCCAAACCTACGCGTAGAGTAGACTGGAGAAAGGGTACCAGGGCCCCCCCCCGAGGAGCAACTGGACAGGAGAGCAAGGGAAACAAGGAAGACTGCAGATGGACACGGCCTTTAAAGGTGGAGCTTATTTGCTGCTGGGGAGGATAAGAGTGAGAGGAAGAAGTCGTTTGAGTAAGCCCCTGGAACCGGAAGGCGTGGGTCCCGAGGCCTAGCTTGGTAAAGCCAGTCATAGTAGTGCACACGTTATTGACCACATGTTGTATGCCAGACACGGCTCTTGGAATTTTCCCGTAACTTTTCACAGTGAAGACAGGTTCACATTGCTTAATCTCCACCTTAAAGAGGAGATAACAGGCTAAGAAGGTGACCGAGGTCACGCGGCTAGGACGCAGTCAAGCCAGACACTGGGTTACAGCGGTTATCTTCCGAGTCCACGGCAGGCTGACATTCGTTCATCTCCTTGTCCCTTCCTCCGTTGTACAAAAGGGAAGTTCGTAGCTTTTGTTTTAGTTAAATACGTCCAAGTTATTTACCGCTGTCATTGAAACTGGTGGGGAGAAATCTTTCTTGTCCTTTAGAGTTTTAGATCGGACGTGTAAGGTAGCATGATTAACATTCTGGTCACCAGAAATAGTCATGGCTGACTTCAGAATCACATCTATCGACGATTATTTTGTGCAAAGCTTGCCATTGTGTCTCTGCAATTCATTAGGCATGTTCTTCTCCCTAGCATAACTACAACCAAATGAAAGGAAGGGAAGACAAGAGCAGGTCCTGTGAGGCAAAAGCAGACAAACTATACAATGTACATGTATGTGAATGTCGTGATGAAACCCACCACTTAGTATACATGCTAATAATTTAAAAATGACATTTTAAAAATAAGGACTTGAAGTTGCTGGTGGAAATGAATTCCTTGAGTTGAAAATGTCTCCCCGTGTAGCTGCAACACTACGCAGACATTGCCCAACTGCCCACAGGCTACACACCCTAAGGCTCTTCTCCAAGACCAGGAAGGAGAATATTGGTTCCACAAACACAAAGATGTCGCCTCTTACTGTTGTGTCCGGGTTATCCTCTGTCTCCCCACAGTCTTACTCTACAGCGCTGGGATTCAATCTCTAGACATTGAAGTCCCTCCGGGTCTTTATCTCAGTCTTTTGCACCACAGGGCTTTCATTCATTTCCTCCCTGTCTCCTCAAATACTTAGCCAATTTTTTAATTGGCCGAATGACTTTCTGTGTGGGGCAACAGACATAGAAAAGAGGAAACGTGCTCCTTCTCACTTAGGCCAGACATGCCAGGAGAATGTTCTAGTTTATGCTAAGGGGAAGGAACGTAAAGTCCCGACCAGGGTGGGATGTAGGGTCTTCTTGATACAACACCAGAAGCTGTTTATCCCACATGAGTTAGCAAAGACAGGGGCTGGGGAGGCTGGAGAGGTGACTCAGAAGGTGAGGGCACTTGTTGCTCTGGCAGAGGGCCAGAGTTCAGTTTCCAGCACACACATGGTTCCAGAGGATCTGATGCCCTGGCCTGACCTCAGCCAGCGCCAGGCACACGCATGGTGGATATGTGTGTGTGTGTGTGTGTGTGTGTATAGGCATACATACAGGCAGGCAAGCTCTCATACACATAATGAATAAATTAATTAAATGAAAAAAAAGTTTCTTTAATATAAAAAACAAGCAAAGATGAGAGCAGGTCTCCCAGACTACTTTAGATGGGAGAAAAGGAAAGCCGTGGTTCTCTCCCTCCCAGAGTCTGTTAACCTTTCCTGGTCCTGTTTGAGGAAGAGGCCGAGTGGCTGTCTTGAAAAGGTCAACATATACCAAAGTCAGCCCTGGGTGTGTGGACGGTGGGCTATTGTTAATACAACACAACCCCTTCCGAGTCCTATACCACAGTTATTTTCAAAACACATTTGTTTTCCTTACTATTTTTAAAATTACTGTGCTAACAACGCTATTTTGACAATTTTATTTGGTTGGTTGGTTGGTTGTTTTTTTGGGGCAGAGTTTCTCTGTTGTACCTCTGCTGTCTTGGAACTCACTCTGTAGACCAGGCTGGCCTCGAACTCATAGAGATCCACCTGCCTCTGCCTCTGAGTGCTGGGATTAAAGGCGTGAGCCACCACCACCACCTGGCTTATTTTGACAGTCTTAGTGTTCTTCTTAGTAACAAGGCTGAGATTTGGGAAGAGATAAATAAATAAATACACAAACCTTGTGGATTCTAGAGGTGACCTCACTTGGGTTCCCAGAAAGCCAACGAACCAAGCATTCAGTTACAGAAGGATCAAACTGTGGCTCGGTGTTCACCATACATAACTTAGGAGGAGCACCCAGGACAGGATATAAAGCATGTGAAGAGTTTAAAAAAAAGGCTGGGGTAGCTGGGAGATGGCTCAGTGGGTGAAACTCTTGCCACACAAGCCCAGTGGCCTGAGTTCAGATCCCCAGAGCCCATGGAAACAACCTCCTCCCAGAGGATTCTAAGTTGGGTCAAACCGACTGTTAGAACCAACCAGCTCACTTGCGGTCCATTCTGTTCACTGCTGGGGACTCCAGGCCTGCGAGCTTTTGTTGATTTCTTGTCTCAGCCTCTCATTTCTTGGTAGTGCAGTCTAGGGGTTACAGCAGTAGAAAAGGAAATATTAAATATATCCTACATGATGCAATTCACAGAAGTCTGATGGTCTATGTTCGCTGGATCTTTTTCTCCAGCCTCCTCTCTACCTGCTATGCAGATGCAGAGACCCTGTCAGATGGCTCCCTAGGCTGCTCTGAACCCGGGGGCTTCCTCTGTGAGCTCAGGGATTAAATGGTATCTGCATTTTCAGGCACCAGTCCTCCTGCTCAACATATCAGGGCCTCTGGGGCTGCACCTTTGCTGAGACCACAGGCCGCAGATCTGTAGGAGTCTCATGTGCTGGCCCTGGTGCACCCAAAGGTGCAGGACACTCACTTGAGAAGCAGGGGAGTAAGAACCAACCTCCCAGTTTCGATGTTTACAAAGAGTACAACTTGAAACAAGTTCAGCCCTACAGTCCTGTAGTCTAGACTGACACCCCCACCCCCCGGCCACTTCTAACTCTCAAGTGTTGGGTTCGGGGGCACGCTCCCCCGCACTCAGCCTTACAGAGTTCTGATGACACAGACCTTTCTGATCACTAGGTCCACACTAAGGCATAGTTAAACTAAAGGTCTCACACTAGAGTCTGGGTGAGCTACCCCCAGAAGAAGAAGAAAAAAAATCAAGATAAACCCTTCCTGTGGGCCACATCCCCGGTTATTGCTGAGATCCTTGCCCCAACCCAGAACCTTGACTCATCAGAGTGGCCGAGATAGTCTAAAATAGCGCTAATTCAAGCCCACTGGTCTCCGTCTTCATCCCCCCCCCCACTTCTGTGTAGAGAAGTCCTGCATTTTCCTTCCATTTCACGTGCTTTGGAAAGACAGAATGAAATAGCCACCTGTTCTAACTAACAAAATACAGCAGATAACCCAAAGTGTGAACGCCAGGGCTGTGTGAAAAACTGCCTCGAGAGGCGAACACCCCATTAGAAGTGGAAATTCGTGGGTTGATCGACGGTGGGAGTTTCTCACTGTAGAGTGTTTTTACGGAGACTTTTGCAAAAGGGAAAAAGAGGAGGTGATGTGTGGAGATGAGGCTAAGATGTCTGTAAACATCAGATTGCTAGTAACCTATGGAAATACCACTTGCAAATATTAAAAATCCCCTTTAAAAAATCTCCATGTTGATCTGATATGAAAATGATGCGCATCATCAAGTCAGTCACATGTGGGGAAAGATGAGAGACAAATGTGGAGAGAGAAAGAGTGATTTGGTGGCAGAAAAATGAGGGACTGGTCAGGCGGTGGTGGCGCACACCTTTGATCCCAGCACTGGGGAGGCAGAGGCAGGTGGATCTCTGTGAGTTCAAGGCCAGCCTGGTCTACAGAGTGAGTTCCAGGACAGCCAGAGCTACAACAGAGAAACCCTGTCTTAAAATCCAAAAAGAAAAGAAAAGAAGAAAAGGAAATGAGAGATTATTTGGGAAATGTGTTTCACCAGTACGGTGACGTTGTGGATGGGTTTCCAAGTGCATTGCTAACGCTGGGTCCCTGTTGGGTGGCAGAGTTTCTGGGTCCTTTCTTTGGAAGATACTCAGTCATTGTCATCCTACATACAAAGTATTCATTATTTTTGGTGACAAGTTGCAAATCAGAAATAAAGTAGTTTAAGGTTTGCAGTGGAAACTCCTCCATGGCCTTGGTATTTGGCTTTGTTTTGGCGTCTTTATCAAAGTGAACTTATCCACCAGAGGTCATTCTAAGCTCATAATGATGGGCGGGAGCAGAGGGGGGAGATACACAAACAAGACACATGTGAGGCAGCAGTGTGCGGTGGTCAGAAGACAGCAGGCGGGACCTGGCCCTCTCTTTCCCCCATGTAGGTCCCAGGAATTGAACTCAGGCCATCATTATTAGGACCAAGTGCCTTGACCACTGAGCCATCCCATCAGCCCTTGCAAGAATGTTAAGGTATGATGTGCAACACTCAGAGCTGCCTTTGTTCTTCAGGAATTAATGGGATAGAATCCCACTTTTGCTTTGTTTATTTTCTGGAAACTCACACATTCGTATACCATGCACTGGTACACGTGCAAGCCCATGTACAGTGTAACACCTCAGAGGGAAGTGCATAGCAACAAGCTTTCTTTGGTTGAGAAAATATTCAATGACCCTTCAAGCACACTGGCAGTGGTAAGCCAGATAATAAATAAACTATCTAATAAACGAATCAAGAAAGCAAAAGCAAGACGTGTGTGTATGTCTGTCTTTCTATGTATGGGTTCCCGTGTGTGTGTGTGTGTGTGTGTGTGTGTGTGTGTGTGTGTGTGTGTTTATGTACATGTGTATGTGTGTATATGTGTATATATGTGTGTATGCATGTATGTGTGTGTGTGTGTGTGTGTGTGTGTGCATATGCCTGAGCCTGTGTACCTATGTGTGTGTTTATTCACATCTACATCTATGTGTGTGCACATGTGTATGCGTATGACTGGCACTTGGACAAGGGACAGCCTTATAGAGTGATTTGAAAACAGATAACTAAATTTCCCATGATTTATTCATCCCCTCGAAATCTAAGAAAACCTATCGAGAATCCAAACAACATCAAGCACACATATGGCTTATTGAATGTCGCCCACACTGTAGAACACGCATGTGGGTCCTGACTAGTGCCCCTGTGTGTGCGCATCAACACTAAGATTTAGGCAGAAAGTGTCACCTACACTGACACTGCTCAAAACTGATCCCATAAGTCCGTTTAGATAGGACACGAAAATGTCCTGTGAGGACACTATCTTCCCACACGACTGGTCCTACAGGGCCAACACCCAGGACGTCCACCAGTTTCAGTGGCGTTGTCATTGGTGTTTGCCTCTGACCTACTCCACCATGGCACTTCGGTAATTGTCTCAACTCCCCCTCCATACTCTTTTTCAGAGCAGTTGACAGTTGATGGCTGCTAGGGTAGGAGGAGGGTGGCCCCACACCCATGCATATGCAGGCAGCACTGACTGGATTCAGCTGGGGGGGTGTGCACAAGAAATTGGGAAGGAACTATGAGGGAGACCCAAGAGGAGTTGGAGAGGGGAGTTAGGAATGAATATGATAGAAATCTGTTATGTGCATGTGTGAGATTCTCAAAGAATAAGTAAAAAAGAAAATCTTCCCCAAAGATTAATACCATGTAACTACGTTCCAGGCAGTGTCGACCATAGTAGTCAGAAGCTGAGCAAGGATTCTAAGAGACCTGTGTCATGACGCACGTGGTCCACCTCAGATTCGTGGGCACGCACTTCTGTATGCACTGAGGATTACTGCTGTGGTTTGGGGGTCTCCTACACATGCTCCTGCTATACTTGGGTGTATGTAGCTATATGTATATAGATATATGAAGTGTTTGTAGCTATGTGAAGTAGTCCCAGGAACTGGAAGTAAGGAGATAAGAAAAAAAAAAGCCACAAGAAACATGCAGATGGACGGGACAGCGGGGGCTCAGTCCTCTCTTTTGAAAGACTAGAGACTTCACATCAGAATTATTGTGCCAAGAACAAGGTGTGGTGGCACAAGCCTATAATCCCAGCACTCAGGGGGCAGGAGCAGGAGGATCAGGAGTTCAAGGTCATCTTCAACTACCCAACTTTAAGATCAGCCTGAACTACAAGTGATTCTCTCTCTCTCCTCTCTCTCTCTCTCTCTCTCAAGCCATCTGCCCTCCTCAAGAAAAAAAAATGAGAAAAGAATTATTCTATCAAGAAGCAAGGAATCTGGAGCAGTTATCTACCAAATCAAATTCATGGATGGTTGAGGATTGACCCAGAATCTGGAGACCAAAGCACTCCCTCGTGGCCAGAAAACACATGGAGGCACAACCATCAGAAGCAGCTGACTTCAGGGCAGTGTGGGTGGGTCGCCAGTGGTGCACTGTGAGAGGGTAAGGGAAGGGAGAAGTATGTGTGTGTGTTCACATGTGTGTTCATTCACATATACATATGTGTGAGTATACATACCTGTGCATACGTATAATCCCTAAAATAATTTAACATTCAACAAAAGTGCCTGTATGCCTGTAACCCCAGCATTTAGGGATTTTGCTGAGTTCCAGGAAAGGATGACCAGCTAGAGACAAATTTCAGTTCTACAGTGACACTGTGAAAGAAAGAAAAAGAAAACAAAAAGAGGGAAAAAAAAGAAGGAAGAAATCGAGAGAGGCAGAGAGAGAGGAAGAGGGAGGGCTGTGAAAGGGGAAAGGAGGAAGGGAGAAAGAAAGAGAAGAGAGAGATTAAACCTGATCCACTTAGGGCTGGTAATGAGCACCTACTGAGTTGCCCTCAGCTGCCCACATTGGAAATATGGGAGGAAGTGAGAATCACTGACCCGGAGCTGCCGAGGACTTGGTGGGCCAAGTCTCCAATGCAAATGACCCAAGTTCAGTCCTACACGAGACAAGGAGCAAGCTGACTGCCTTGTCTTCTGGCCTCCCGGTCACACCGGGCGTACACAGAAGGCGGCGGAAGGGGTGAAGCAAGAAAGGAAGTTTAAAAAACCGTAAATGGAAGAACCACTGCCTTTGCGATGTTTCCATCCTAGGACGACACAGTGCCCGACAGAAGCTGCCGTCTGTCCATCCGTCCCGGGTCCTCTTGTCCTGCTTGGACACTCCCTGGCTGATTTGTAAGTGGATGCCCCAACTTTGAACTCACTTAGCTTAGTTTTTATATCCAAGAGCGATGACTCAGATGTGAGAAAAGCTTCCCGCTAGTTCTTAACTGGCAGGTGGGACACAGGTGGGGGGGTTTTTTTTGAGCTGTTTCTTGAGGTCCTTTATAGATTTCCAGGTACCTCATCGCAGAGATTAAATATGAAGTGATTTGGTCCCACACTACACACTTGTGTCTGTCGCTTGCTTCTTTTTCGGGCTCCTCACTGAGGACTCTGTGCCTCTACTCTCCTTTTTCTCCGGAGTCGCGTTCTTCTCAGCCCTGTAAGCGCTAGACCAAGGCTTGTCAAACCGACTACCAAGTGTGACACCCTCTGATCTTGCCTAGTCACTCTTAGGTATTTTGACTGCCTGTCACACAGCCTTAACACTTCACAGACTCACAGACGATACCCACTCCATTTCTTTCATAGCTGCCCTGGTCTGGCTACAGCAGGAGAGAGACTGAGTAACCCTAGAGACAGACAATGCCCCAGCTCGGTAGAGCAGCGTCTAACACCCATGCAGCCTCTTAACTGCTCCGCTCAACAGAGCCCTGCTGGGCTCCTCGCTTCCTCTCTGAGCTTCTGAGGACTCTCAGAAGTCCTTCCCAGCCGGGGCCTGCACAGTCCATTCTTAACCCATTTGGCTTCACTTCACTATCACCGTTGTCTCTAGTACCCATCCCTCCAGCCACATCAAGACAGGTACGATCTGAAATGTTCTAGCCACAGATCCCCACGCCCTGTTCATCCATTGCTTCACCTTAGATCCCAGCTTACACATCACAGCCGACAGCCTTTCCCCATCCCTCTCCGGCGCAAAGCACTTCCGCTCAGACACCAACGCCCTGTTCTCTGTCACAGCAATACGGCACCTTGGTTTTTCTCTCGTTCGGCTTTTCCTTTCCCTCCACTGGAATGTATGCGCTGGGACTCTAGCCAGTCCTATCCACTATCACCAGCACCCAGGACGGGGCTTCTCCGTAATACGTAATAATAATAATGATAATGATTATTATAATGAGAATTCAGTTTGTTAAACACGCTGGACGTAGAGACACGGCAAGGTGAACATTGGTTGGAATGAGAAGATGCTCACAGTATTTTTTGTAGACATGGAAGAACACCATAAACACGGCGTGTGGTGCACACTCTTGTCTTTTGTCTGTTAGACTCCATATGCTAGAAGATCAGATGCCAAAATGTTAACCTGACTCTTCTCCTGGTCACAGAATTACCAGAGATTTTAATTTTTTTTTTCATTGCCTGCATTTTCTAAATGTTCATGAATTACTTTTTCATTAATTAGCATGAAATACTTGGTTTTAGCCCGAAGGATGAGAATCAATCATTAACTGTTATGAGAGGCTTATATGGGGAGTTTTAAAGGTACTGACGAGCAAAATAAACAGGATTAACTGAAAACATTGACAATGGAGAGAAACACAGCTAATGTGACAACAGTGCTGAGTGCTCACAGTTAATAGATAATTTAACACGAAGGAAGGCGAAGCACTCTCCTGTCCATTTCTTCACTAACGCGGCTCCCGCACTGCGTGAGCAGACCACCGAGTGCCCTGTCACGCCAAACGCCACGGCCTGTTTAATTCGGTGTCCGTGCCGACAGCCAACTTCTTCGCGGTTCTCTTAGCTAGGAGTTTTTCAAGCCGGCAGGCAGCTTTGCGAGGCGGTGCCCACTCAGACAGTCTGTGGTCCCCAGAAGCTCCCATCCAGTCTGGTCACTTGGCAAAGGCTCTGAACGTGGAATCTTCAGTGTCTGACCCTGAGGACCGACCGTTCCCACTGACTCTGGAGACTACAGAGATGTATCTCACTCTGATCTAACACAGGTACGTGAAGGCCCCAGCTCTCTGCACTGCAGATAGCCACCTACCGGGGAAGCAGAGAGAACTGGGCCAGACCCTACAGCTATTCTTCCAAACAATTTGTTGATAATGAGTATTATCACCTAACGTAGATGGGGCTTTCTAATTCAGTGCCTGGTCACGTGACACCCCATTTTGTTTTCTTAACACAGCGATGTGGGTATGGAGTCCTGTTGGCAGTGGCAGAGATGAGAGCTTTAGATGCTTTACAGCCTGTAGAAGAATAGCCCTGGAATGCAGACCTCAGCTCCCACACAGGGCTATCCCTCTACATAGAGGGGCTATCCCTCTACAACAGCTCATGGCCATCAAAGCTATTTCAACATCAGACTTGGGATGATAAATCTATACATGCACAGGTGTTGTGTCTCCTCTAGTCACACCAAGTTGGAGATTATGTGGAAGATGTGAAAGGCGCTAACAGAGGGGGGTGGGGGGTTCAGGGTGAATATGATCAAAATATATTGTATAAAATTCTCAAAGAATTAATAAAAATATGAAATTCTCAAAAAATAGAAAAAAAATACGCTGATGATTCAAAATACAAATTCCACTAGCTATACCAATGTCAAGGAGAAAGTACAAATTTCACTAATTGTACCCACACTGGGGGAAACGCAGCCTCACTGGATTGCACCTAACGGTGAGCCATAGATGCCACATTTCTAATTCATATCTTCTGGTATGATTAGTAAGATGCTGACTTTTAACAAACTGAAAGACACCAATGATTTCTGCTTTTTTGGTTCCATCCCGTTTCTATAAGCTATTCATTGTTGACGTTTTGTAAACTACTGAAAAGTAAAAAGAAACATAAATGCATTGTTCTTTTTTTTTTTTTTTGCAAGTTTTATTAGTTCTTTGAGTTTGTGCGATTTATTTTGGTAATGTTCATCCCCTCCCCCACTCCTCCAGATTCACCCCTGTCCCTAGGAACATCCTCTTCTCTAAGGGGGGAAAAAAATCAAGCTCAATTTGCAGCACCTGTTTAATTCTTGAGTGTTTGGCTCTCCCCTGCAGAGTGGTCAACCTAGCAGGGGCCACACCCTTCCAGAAAACGTTCTCCTAGCAACTGTCAGTTACTTCTCCTCTGCCAGGGGTGGGGCTTCATGCCCATGCCCTCTTCCCGCTGGGATTTTGTCTTGCTTGAGCCTGTGCGGGTCTTGTGCGTGTTCGAGCCACCTGAGTATGTACAACCGCCAGGATGGCTGAGCGACCGGTCTCAGGCACCAGACATCGCCCTTGACCTTACCATCTAAAGACACACCGTCATGGTGACTTCCTTCCACTCCTCTTCTCCGTCAGTTAAGATACATCCACGCCCATCAAGATTTAAGCAACCAATGTTGACACTTAGACCCAATTCACTTTGTGGAAGAAAAGATATTTTTCCATAGGATCTAGTAGAACGAAAACCTCAAGCTTGGTGGTATTCAGACGCAAAGAAAGAGCCCTGTCGATGTGGCATCTTGTGGTGTCTGTCTTATTCTCAGTCCCAACACCTTCTCTTGACGCTCCATCCCGCATTTGTTTATTGAATTATTCAATGATAAATATATACATCGGATGCCTGCTAGACTGCAAAGACTATCTAGGCATTAATGTGTAACATTAATGACTAAGACGAGACACTTCACAAATTTAAGATAGTCACGGGAAAAGTCACCAAAACGTATCTTGAATGATAGCAATACGTACTAACCACAGAACTAAACCATATTTCAAAAATATCTTTTTTTTTTTAAGTAGAATCTAAAAATCTGCAGAAGCATAAAAGAGAAGACTTGAATAAATAGACAGAGAACCTGGACATTTGGCAACGGCGTGCTAAACAACATCCATGCCCCGAGATCTCTCGGCCATGCCTCGAAACTGGTCCCTTTGGAAAAGTACAACTGTGTTAATGTTCTGTGTGGGAGCATGGTAGGGTGCGGTGACACACATAACTTTAATCCCAACACTCAGAAGGCAGAGGCAGGCAGGTCTCTGAGTTCAGGGCCAGTCAGGTCTCCATAGCAACCTCCAGGACCACCCTGGCTAAATGGTAGCACACTGTCTCTTAGCTGTTAAGGCTCAGTGGTTAAGAGCCCTGGCTGCTCTTCCTCAGGACCCTCGTTCAATCCTCAGCACCCACATGGCAGCTCATGATCAACTGCAACTCTAGTTCCAGGAGATCTGATGTCTCTTCTGATCTCTGTGGGATCCTACACATATGTGAGTCGCATGCATTCGCTCAGGCGTGCGCACACACATACATGAAAACAAAATAAATATTTTTATTTTTAAAAGCCAATCAATGAAATAACCTCAGCTGTGAAAGTCCCAACACGGAAAGAAAAGAAAGAAAAGTCTAGGCCATGTGATACTTCCCAGTCCTGAAAACAAAAGTCAACTCCACAGTAGTGGCTCCCAGTGAAGGTGAAAGAGATGAAATCCCAACAGAAGTTTAAAAGGGAGATTCTAAAACTAACTCATGAGCTCAAAGAGGAGACGCAAACTCATAAGCAAATTCAAACAGACAGCTGAATAATGTAAGGAGTTCAAGCTGGACATGGTAGTACACACCTTTAATCTCAGTGCTCAGGGGGCAGAGGCAGGTGGATCTCTGTGAGTTCAAGGCCAGTCTGGTCCTACAGAGTGAGTTCCAGGACAACCAGAGTTACATAGTGAGACACTGTCTCAAACAAAACAAAGCAAAGCAAATGAATGGATAAACAGCAAAAGGAAAGAAAGGAAGGAAGGAAATAAGGAAGGGGAGAGAGAGGAGAAGAGAAAAGGAGAGGAAAGGAGAGGAGAGAAGAAGAGAGGAGAGGAGAGGAGAGGAGAGGAGAGGAGAGGAGAGGAGAGGAGAGGAGAGGAGAGGAAAGGAGAGGAGAGGAGAGAAGTAAGAAATTCAATACAGGAGCTAGTGAAATGGCTTTGTTAGCCAAAAGCACTGGCTGCTCCTCCAGAGGATCCAGGTTCGATTCCCAGAACCTACATGGCAGCTTGCAACTTTCTGTAGCTCCAATTCTAGGGGGTCTGATGTCCTCTTCTCACCTCCAAGAGCACTAGGCACACACATGATGTACAGACATACATGCAGGAAAAATACCCGCATACATCACACACATAAAATAATAATATATCAAAACACGTAAAAATAAACAAATTCAGTACAGGATCTGAAATAGGAGTTCAACAAAAACATGGAAACGCTGAAATAGTAACAATAAAAATTAATTAAAAGTAGAGACGGTCCCTTGGCCTTGAATGTGAGCACACCTGTTACTGCAGTGACAGGACTCAGAGGCCAGCTCTCGAAGGGCCAGGCAAACAGAGTCTGGAGTTTTGGAATGCTTGTTCTTAGAACCCAGCCTCTGGGTTAAAACCCAGGGGCCTCAGGGTTTACTTGAAGGCAAACTTCAAAATGGCACTGGTTTCTCAACTCTCATTCTTTCTCCCCGTCTCTCCCAGCGGTTGCAAATTTCTCATGTCCTGTATAAAAATTGTCTTCTACGGTTCCCGAGAGTGCATAGTAGGTGCAAAAACCTTGGAAGCTGTGGTGTGGCATCTCTGTC